>LR990877.1:8176821-8776821 GCA_905163395.2 Endotricha flammealis | reverse complement strand
CGTGGTCTGGCTGTGTGATACCTCACGGTGCCAACTTTGCACAGCCAGGAGTGCGACCCGGGCACTCGCCGATCCCCTTCAGGGTGAAGCAGTTACCCGGACGGGGCTAGAACCACCGGCCTAGGGGGCTCCCCTGACCGACACTAGCTATCGCCCCCTCCCGCCCACCCCTTCCTCCTTCCTATCCTTAGGGAACGGCTTGGGCGCCTAGGGCTCCGGCTCGAAGCTACCCTCCGAACCTTAAGCAGTTAGGGACCCTCTGACACATTAAGATTGGTCAGAGGCATACAAGCTTAGGGCACACCTTAGAAGCACCCCCCTCGCCTCACCCGGCGCGGGGGACCAGGACTACACACCTCGGGTTCTCCCCCCGAGCGCTCCCAAATTAGGCACGACTGCCGCAAGGTTTCTTCGCAGCTCTTCCTTGCGGAACGTGACGCGACGAACTGCGATAATTTCGTTTTAGCTGCAGGTTCCCTTACTAGGCCGGTCGCCATGGCGACCGACCCGAAAAATCGCGCTCTCGAAGAGGTCTTGTCGCCCCTAGTCAACTTTGCTAGGGAAAATCCGGACCTCGTGCCCGCAATTGGCCTTCACCTGAAGGCAATTTTCTTCCCCACGGCCCCTCAGGCCGCAGCCCCATCGGCCCCTCAGGCCGCAGCCTCATCGGCCCCTCAGGCCGCAGCCCCCTCGGCCCCTCTGGCCACCTCCCGCCCGGCCCCTCAGGCCACCAAGCCCTCGGCCACCAAGCCCTCCGCCGCCGCGACTTCCATCGCCGCGCCCTCCGCCACCGTTGCGCCCGCCGTTGCCGCGCCCCCCGCCACCGTGCACCCCGCAGTAGCGACTTCCGCCGCCGCGCCCTCCGCCACCGCACCCTCCTCCTCGATCTCCGATGACGAGATGGAGGTCATCTCCGAATCTTCGGATTCGAGTTCCGCCCCCTCGTCCGACTCGGACGATTTCATTGTGGCCTCAGGCCGCAAGCGCACAAGGCGCAACAAGGGCGCTGCCAACAAGGCCGCCAAATTAGCCGCCGAATCAAATCCGGCCGCCCCTCTCTCCGACTCGCCCGCTTCGCCCCCCGCGGCTGAACAGGGTGCCGAGGGAGCTTCTCTCCCCACCCCTCCCAAGCGCTCCCAGCGCCCACCGGCGGTCGTTATCACGAACCGCCATAGGTGGATGGCCATCAAGGCCCGATGTGATGCAAATGGCATCTTTTTCATAGCGGAAACCCGCACTGAGGGTATCCGCCTAAAAACGGAGTCCATCACGGACTACCGTAACCTCACCCGCCTTCTCGACGCTATGTCGATAACTTTCCATACGTGGAGCTTGGAGGAGGACCGGCGCCTCCGCGTAGTCATTCGGGGGGTCCCAAAGGAAATCGGGTGCGAAGACGTGCTCGAGGACCTAAAGGCCCAAAAATTCCCAGTGTTAGAGGTGCACCGCATGCACCGTGGGCATGCAGCCCCTTTCAACATGGTCCTTGTCATTTTAGACAGGACTAACCTTAAAGAGGCGAAAGCCATCTTTAACATCAATAAAGTCTGCGGACTGTCTGGGGTCGTAGTAGAGCCCCCACACCAAAAAGGCACTGTGGGTCAATGCCACAGATGCCAATTGTACGGGCACTCTGCCCGAAATTGTCATAATACACCCAGGTGTGTCAAATGCCTCGGAGCCCACTCAACACCGGAGTGTTCACGCCCTAAAGACCGCGCGCTATGTTCGGAACCTCCGAGCTGCGTCAATTGCGGGGAGGTGGGGCACCCGGCTAATTACAGAGGGTGCTCAAAAGCGCCCAAAGGAAAGAGCCGGAGGCCTACTCCCTCCTCATCCAAAACCCAACCCCCCGCTTCTCCTCCTCAGTCCCAAACTGCCGAGGCCGCCCCGGCAACAGTTAAGGCACCGGTGCCACCAGTAAATCTGTCGCCCTCGTGGCGCTACAGGACCAACAAGGTCCCACCCCCACAGGCCAGCCCCTCAGGCACGCCTGCACCCGCGGCGGTGGAAGTAGTAGCAACACCTCCACCCCCCCCAGTAGAGGCACCTCTGCCACAATCTCTACCGAGCAACGGGACCGAAGGGCTCTTCAAGCTCGCCGGTGTGCTCAAAATAGATAGGTTCCTTGCTATGGCCGCCATAGTAAATAATCACACGGGTGATACCAACTCCCTCATAATGGCCATCTGCCAATACGCGGATGTGTTCGTTGCCCTCGATAAATTTAGGAACTAATTATGGATTTACCCCATACGAGCAGAGTCAAACCGACCTCCCTAAAAATCGGCTACTTCAACGCAAATGGGCTTCGTACCCAGAGGTCTGAGGTAGCCGACTTCCTCTACTCACATCAATTGGACGTCCTCCTCATCCAGGAGACGTTCCTTAAACCTTCAATTCGCGATCCTAAAATCGCGAATTACAAAATCATTCGTAATGATCGCACAGTCTCTGCCCTCGGTGGCACTCTCATCTACTACAAAGCGACATTACACTGCACGCCTGTGGATACGCCAAATCTCGTGCACATTGAGGCCTCTGTCTGTAGATTAGGGATGACAGGTCACCAATCCATATTTTTAGTGTCAGCTTATCTAGCTCCCACTAACTCCAACTCCTCAAACCCCAGATCACTACTTGATAGTGACATACAAAACCTTCTAGATCTTGGCCCGTCTGTTATCATAGCGGGTGATCTAAACGCCAAGCACCCTGCCTGGTGTAGCCTTACCACAAACCAACGTGGTAGACAGCTCGAGCGACTCTCAGAGAGCCTCAATTTCGACATAGTAGCACCCATGTCCCCTACTCATTACCCGGACAATGTTGATCATCGTCCGGACGTCCTAGACGTAGCCCTCCTAAAGAACATCAATCTTAGATTGAGTTCAATAGAAGTGCACTCCGAACTCACCTCAGACCATAGGCCTGTCATCATTGCTCTCTCACCCAGAGTGAGTATTCCCAATGTGGCAGCCACAGATCCCACTATGATCAAGACCGACTGGGTCAGGTTAGGCGAAAGCCTCAAATCCATTTCGTCCCCCTTGTTAGATCCAATTCCAGACGAAATTGTCTCAATTCCCGATGCAATAGGTGCTATTGACTCGTTAACAGCGCACGTGCAGAAAGTCGTTAGCGACTGCTCGCGGCGTGTCCCAGTGAACGCTCATCGTCGCTGGACACTTCCGCCGGATGCGCGTGCTCTGTTAACAGAGAAAAACCGAGCCCAAAGGGCCTACTTCTCCACTCCCACTGAGCCTAACCGCGCCCGCATGCGCGCTGCTCAATCAGCGGTTAAGCGTCGTATCAGACAGCTTAGAAACGACCAGTGGGACGAGACCCTCTCAAACTTGGTCCCATCTCACCAAGCCTTCTGGAAACTTGCCAGAGCCCTTAAGGCAGATACAGTGGCTGCCACTCCCCCGTTAGTTCAGTCAGATCCCTCCCTCCCCCTCGCCTTCGAGGACGAGGAAAAAGCTGAATGCTTAGCATCCAGTCTTGAGGCACAATGTGCACCTAGCACACTCCCCGTTGATCCAGATCACCTACTCGAGGTCGATACTGTGGTAGCAAATAGACTCGCGAGCCCACTTACAGATGCCGACCCTCCGTTAGAGCCGGTAACCCCTGATGAGGTAGAGTCCCTTATCAAAGACCTACATAATAGGAAGGCCCCGGGGCCTGACGGGATTTCTAACAGAGTCATCAAGCTCTTTCCCGCCCACCTTATACTACTCCTGACTGCTATCTTTAACGCAGCTCTCAAAAATAGCATTTTCCCCCAAACTTGGAAGGAAGCCACCGTCATCGGCATTCCAAAACCCGGCAAGCCCAAGGATCAGCCCTCGAGCTATCGCCCTATCAGTCTTATTAGTTCAATAGGAAAAATCTATGAGCGCATAGTTCTCGCACGTCTCAAAGATTTTTCCCTTGCCAACAATCTCTTGCCTAATGCGCAGTTTGGTTTTAGAGCCAAACACTCTTGTGTCCAACAAGTGCATCGCATAGTCGAACACGTGTTGGACCGGAGAGCGAACAGATCCCGCCCGCATAAAACGGGCGCTCTCTTCTTTGACGTGGCAAAGGCGTTCGACAAAGTTTGGCACAACGGGCTTATTTATAAGCTCTACAAACTCAATACGCCAAATCGTCTTGTGCTCATCATTCAAGACTACTTGTCGAACCGCTCTTTCCGCTATAGGGTGGATGGGGCACTATCCCCCCCTCACAACATTAGAGCCGGAGTACCACAAGGGTCCGTGCTCTCGCCTCTCCTTTACACGCTTTACACAAGCGACTTCCCCGAATTCAGACCCAGTCCACTAGCGACCCATACCGCTCTCTTCGCAGATGATACTGCCATCTACTGTTCAGCCCGTAGTGTTCCCCCAATTATAGACTCACTCCAAACTGCCGCCAATACTCTTGGCGACTGGTTTAGAAAATGGCGCATCGAAGTCAATCCTCAAAAAAGCGCCGCTATCCTCTTCGCTAGAGGTAGCACCCCAAATCCCTCCTCCAGAGTCAAAATGTTCGGACAACCGATCCCTTGGGAAAGGAAAGTCCGCTACCTAGGCGTCACACTCGATAGGGGACTCACTTTCCGCGATCATATTAAGATTGTCCGCAACCGCGCCGCTTTCGCGCTAGGCCGACTATATTATCTGCTCAATGGGCGTAGTAAACTCTCTCTTAGAAATAAGGTGAGAATTTACACAACGTGCATTAGGCCGATAATGACTTACGCAAGTCCAGTTTTCGCCCACGCCGCGCCCTCTCATATCCACAGGCTGCAAACCATCCAGAATAGGTTTTTGCGCAAAGCCATCGGTGGGCTTTGGTTCATTCGGAACAAAAACCTCCACATTGACTTAGGTGTGCCGACTATCTCGCACCACCTAAAGCAATGCTCAGTCAGATTCTTCGACTCTCTCGACCATCACCCCAATCCATTGGTGAAAGCCGCAGGGGATTATCCCGCTCCGGCTGACACCATTAGGTCCAAACGTCGTCCGCGGCACGTCCTCAACGACCCGGACGACGCCATTACAGTCGCCATCGAGGCGTACAAACAATTAGATTCCGCGACACAAAGTAGACACACACGTCCGTCATATCGGCCCCGCCGGCGGGGCCGCGCGTCGCGCCACCCTGTAGGGACTCGGTTTTCGCGGTACCGGCACGTGCCCGGCCGCTTCTCTCCAATCCGTTCGCCTTCCCCCAGTGTCGCCATAGGCCGAGGTTCGAGCCCCCCTCTGGGGCGCCCCTAGGCAGACACTGTAAATTTTAGGCGGTGAGAGCCCTACGCTCCCGCAACAGTCCGGTGTCTCAGTAAAGGGTGTCAGTACACCCAAACTGATTAGTCCGCTCCTAAAAAAAAAAAAAAAAAAAAAAAAAAAAAAAAAAAAAAAAAAAAAAAAAAATACGGTAGTCAGTCGCCGAATAGCCACCGATAAGGAACAAGTATCCCGCCCGAAGCACAAGCGCTCTTACCAAGAACAAAGAAAAAGTTTTATTTTACCTAGAAGTTTAGAGTCAGTTTTTATTTAAGTATTAGAGTCAGTTTTTATTTTCCAAGTATTTAACGTAGAGTCACATATTCTTCAATAAACACCTAGTATACAGTCCACACGCGTAATAGACGCAAAACAAGTGACCGAGGGAGCATCCAAGTCGTTTTATCACGATTAGCTCTTATCAGAGCTGGGTCTCCGGATAGGTAGACGAAGTCTACAGATAGCATCATATGTGGAGTGGTCCGGTCCTCCACAATATGGCTTTTAACTGACATTTGACATAATGATATTATTACTATGACAGTGAAGTAACAATTTCATCTTTTTCATTGTGGTAACGGTGTTTAATTAAAATTGTTTCTGCAATTATCAAATGTTCGATTGAGTACAATAGTTTTTTTTGTTTTATGTTGTATTTTATTCAAATTATTTAAATTTATTATTTTATTTTATTTAAATTTCATTTTCATTTCTTAACAATAAAAAAAATCTACTGAAGACTTGGCTGTATGGGCATAGTTCCCTTTGCCTACCCAGAATGGGTGAAGAAAACAAAAAAAAATCTCTGCTAAAAGTTAGTAGTAGCACAGAATAGATAATAGTAGTAGGTCTGCATCGGTTAGATTCATCAATGACTAAAAAATGGAAACTTCTCCATTCCGCCATGATTCATTCTTGAAATATAATATGTATGTACCAATATTTACGCATCTATATATTTATTTCTTCCTATCTTTAATTCTTCTGTCACCTAAGAAACAATAATATGGTATAAAAACTTTAAAAAAAAAAAAAAGACTCATAACATTCATTCAATGGGAAAATTATTCATGAGCTGGCAACTCTGACCATTTTTCTGGGAGTAATGCTTTTGTCTCATTTTGACATAATTAGTTTGACTCTAGAAAAAAAGAGACAAACATATTTTACTTTGGCATATGCTCGGAATATGTATCGGTTTCAAAGCTACGTCTTTAACACTCTAAAGTGGTTGCGGCTTTTTACGAATGCTTTGTATGACGTTACTTCTCTTGTCATAAAATATATAAAATCTCATTGGTATCAGGTATGTAATCAATCAGCCCCCTCCCTCATTCTCTTAACAAAACCAGATTCAAACTCACGCGCTGTCCCGTTCATTTCCTATTTTGTAAGAGTGAGGCAGCGATTGAGTTTAAATCGAGATTGAATATGTTTTTGTCACGAGAACGAGGCTAATCTTTGATATTTGGAATCATTGAATAATAGGTCTTTACCTATGAAATTGCCGTTCTGCAGTACTGGCCATTTCAAATCAAAATAATTTTTGTTTGGCTAAAGAATTCTAATTTCAAATTAATTTTATTTTAAAAACATGAAATTCTTTTTCCAAAAGTAGTCATTTGTTTATTGATTAGTGTTACATTTTCATCGCATTTCAATCTTTTTCGTCATCATGGATACGTTAAAAATTCGAGTAATTATCTCAGACCAAATAAGAAGTCAAGACGGAGCGCTGCGAACAATGATGTGAAGCCGGTTTTGTAAACATGTGTGCATTTAGGGAGTGTTGCCGTGCAGTATAAAATAATTACCCTAATTTTTTTATTTTTGATAGGTAAAAAAGTTTTTTTTTTTAATTGGATACCTCACTTTTATGAGATGTTTTGAGTATTCAGACGAGATAGGGGAATAAAATAAAACAATAGTAATATCAAACATTGGTTTTAATGGCCTTTATGTTGGGTAAATTTTTTAAAATATTGCCTTTTACTGTCCACCATTTTAGCAATTGTTTCCAATTTAGAAATATGGTGGAAACGAATTGATAAATATTTTTTAGAAACGGGTAAGTAACTATATAAACATGTAACAACATTCAACTTTAATTTTCACTTACATCATTGACTGAATATCATATTTATTATAGAAACATTAGAAATAACCTTTGGATATCCGTTTCGTACCACACGACGAAGTCCTTTATTTGTGTTATAAAAATCGACATCTTCAAAATGTGTAGAACAAACTACGCTGCGCACTGTTGGATTCCATGATAGCTGATTCCGGTTAAGTCGAATCACTTCTATCCACTTCTCTCTGATATCTTTATTTCGGTTCGGGAATCTTAAAAATAAATATTTTTGAAGTGATGATAAAACATGGAAAAACAAAAAAAAAAAAATAACGCCTATTTACACTTACAATAATTTTATGAAAACTAACAGTAAAAATAGAAATAAGTAAAAGAAAGTGACGTTACGTTTCGCGTCACATTAATAACTACCCCAATAAACTGGGACTATTGTGACGCTTATTAGCGGCAACACTTGTGGAGTTTTTTTATTCCAAGCTGTCATAATAATTAATAAAATTGATTTGTTAAAAATATGTATTTTTATGTTTACTTACGTATGAAATGTGATTCCATCTTGCTTTTTAATCTTTGAGGAATTGTTTTTGCAGCCTTTCACCACACAATTCGGCATTTTTGATTATTAATTAATTAAATTGTTTGGATGTCATACGTCAATTACGAACTAGCTCAAACTAATCGGCGAGTCGTAGTTTGGTTATAAATGTGTGCGTTAGGGGCGTATATGTACAGGGCGAGTCGTAGTTTTGCCTGCTTCACATCATTGTTCGCAGCGCTCCGTCTTGACTTCTTATTTGGTCTGAGGTAATTATGGAATATGAGTACCGTCGTGGCAGCAACGCGGCACAAGCGGCACGCAACATCAACGACGTTTACGGAGCTAACACTACAAACCAACGCACCACCCGTTATTGGTTTGCTCGCTTCGTTCTGGAAATTTCGACCTGAAAAATGAACCTCGCGGTCGTCCGAAGACTTTGGTCGACAATGATGAATTAAAGGCGATTGTGGAAGCTGATGATACACAATCTACGGCTGAATTAGCAGCAGCTTTCGACGTTAGCGTCAAAACAATATTGGTCCATTTGCGTCAAATTGGCAAGGTAAAAAAGCTTGACAAATGGGTGCCCCACGAACTCAATGATCGCCAGCGCGAAGTACGCGTCGAGACGTGACTTGCACTGCTCAACAGACACACAAATGAAGGAATTTTGAACCGCATTGTTACCTGCGATGAAAAATGGATTCTGTTTGATAACCGCAAGCGCTCAGCAAGTTGGTTGGATCCTGGTTCAGCACCTAAACAATGCCCTAAACGAAAACTTACCCCTAGAAAAGTGATGGTCACTGTTTGGTGGTCTAGCGCCGGTGTGATTCATCACAGCTTCTTACCAAACGGGGTGAGCATTACTGCAGATGTGTACTGTAAAGAACTGAACACAATGATGGAGAAGCTGGCACATCTCCAACCAGCATTGGTCAATCGCTTGTCTCCGCTGCTCCTACACGACAACGCGCGACCTCATACTGCACAGCAGACGGTCTCCAAGTTGCAAGAACTGGGGTTGGAAGCTCTCCGTCATCCACCCTACTCACCAGACCTTGCGCTTACAGACTACTACTTTTTCCAGTATTTGGATAACTTTTTGGCGGGAAAAAAATTCAATACCCGAGAGGCAGTACAAAATGCCTTTGAAGAATTTGTTAACTCCCGTCCAGCTGATTTCTTTAAGAAGGGCATCAATAAACTGCCACTGCGTTGGCAAAGATGCATTGACTGCATGGGTGATTACTTCGATTAATTCAAATAAAAAATACGTGAAAAAAAATCGTTTCAATTTTTTCATACAAAACGGCAATTTCATTGGTAAAGACCTAATATTAATGTCGTGCTAGCTAATGTACATGTCTGGTAGAACCCGAACCACAGGAAGCTAACAGCTGTGTCAACGGGGATTACGCACAAATTAATCGCCTTTCTAAATTTTCCTTAGAGTACCATACCAAAAACATTTCACTCACATACTTATCTACATACTTTTGACGACCTCCGTGGCGTAATGGTTACCATGCCGGCCCGCCACCCAGGAGGTCCCGGGGTCGAATCCCGATCGGGTCATGATGAAAAACTATCATTTTCTGATCGGTCTGGGTCCTGGATGGAAACACGCATCCCTGCAGTGGAATGATTATGTGTTCGTATGACGATGATGAAATGAGAAGAGTGAAGACTAAGAAAAGGTAAGTGGAACATTATTTCGTTCAACTTATAGTCTTTAACCATACTAATATTATAAATGGGAAAGTGTGTGTGTCTGTTTGTTTGTCCGTCTTTCACGGAAAAACAGAGCGACGAATTGCCGTGATTTTTTAAGTGGAGATAGTTGAAGGGATGGAGAGTGACATAGGCTACTTTTTGTCTCTTTCTAACCCCCCTAAAATGGGGAGCGGAAGTTTGTATGGAGCATTCCGCAATTTTCAAGGTAGAAACCTAAAAATTGGTATGCAAACTATTTGTGACTAACAAAAACGTCGTGCATAATTTTTTTTGGAAATACTGCTACTTTTCGCAGTTTTCAAGGTAGGAAGCAAGGGGAACCGTGTTACCCCGAATTTAACGCGAGCGAAGCCGCGGGCAAAAGCTAGTATAAAATATTACCGTAATATTATTTTTAATATACAAATATTTACTATGTCGTTCCAAACATCTGTAGTAGCAATATCATATTTTCTTTTTCATTAAATAAAAAACAATATAAAACGAATTACATATTACGAAATAAGCCCTTAACATGACTGTGTACTCAGCTTAATATATTGCTTCAAATATGACAGCCCGGTGGTTGGCAGTGATCCTACATTCGGTACAAGAGGAGTGGATTCGATTGCCGCTCAGGGAAAACATTATGTGATGGCATTTGTGTTTTCTATGTATTAAAAGTATATATTTACAGCCTGCTGCCCGCGGTGTTGCCCGCGTTTAATTTTATGCACAGCAGCGCCACCTAAATCAGATTTTTAACCAAATCCTACGGGAATCGCGTACTTTTCAGGATGAAAAGTACCCTATGTTAGCACTCTTTTACATAACTGTTTAGTTTCAATAAAATGTACTTGGTTCCAATCGAGCAAGTCAAAAAACGCCTGCCGTGATTGACACCATGGTGTCAATCGACCACGTCCCAATTATATGTTACTCGACTGACACCATGGTGTCAATCAGTCAATTCAAAAAGAGTCCTTCCGCGATTGACACCATGGTTCCAATCCCTCGTGATGTCAGTCGCTGAATTACCCTGTTAATGCAAGATATCAGCTACTTACATACCAAATAATATAAAAATTTACCCAGCCATTTAATCGTGAAGAGGTAACAAGCATACACACAAATTTTCGCCTTTATAATATTAAGTAGGAAGTAGGATAGGATTCATAATAATACAAAGTATAAAATGACAAGTCCGGTGGTCGAGTGGCTACCAATGGTCACTTTATCCCAAGGACCGCGGGTTCGAATCCTGCGCATAGCAAACATTTGTGTGCATAAACATGTCTTGTTTGCCTTGGCCTGGATGTTCTCTATGTACTTATAATAAGTATTGTAGCTCAGTTTGGGACTAGATGGCGTTGTGTGATTCATCCAAGAAAAAAATGTATGATTATAAAATTTATATTTCTATCAAAGATTTGAAAATAGCAAAGCGCCTAAATTAACTCTTTTATTTCAAATGTTTTTTGTAACGAGAAAAGTTGGTTAATAAATATAAATATATAGGGACACATCACACAGATTGAGCTAGCCCTAAAGTAAGTCCGAAACTTGATACTAACTCAACTTCAACGATTTTATATTTTATAACAAATACATATATAGATAAACATCCAAGACCCGAGGCCAATCAGAAAAAGTTCGTTTTTCATCATGACCCGACCGGGGATCAAACCCGGGACCTTTTGGGTGGCGGTCCGGCGTGGTAACCATTACGCCACGGAGGTTGTCAAAATAATATAATAAAATATAATGTTAATTTCTGATAGACGGGTTTTGGTGAAAACGTCTATTACTAAAGTAATATAAGTAACTCGATCCCCTCACAACGGTTATTTGATTCGTCGCAGAGTTAAATGGAAGAACCTTGTAACTGTGTGATTTATGAAAAATTTTAGCGAATTTTGTTCAAAAGAAAAATATTTTTAGGGTAAAAAAATTATCGTTTTTAAACCATTTTTATGGTTATAGAAAATAATAAAGAATTTTATCGTCAACTATGATAAAACTTGAGCTCGTTATAAAAAATTCTTCGTGTAGAAGTTTGATTCATATTGTACAGTCAGGTACAGGCTAAGTTTTATTACTTTACACTTGCAGTAAAATTTTGGCTCTTATGATACAGATCCTCAGAATGGTACAAAGTCATAAATGTAAAGGTTGACATGCTCTCTTAACTGTACAGTCAACCTATGAAAGCGGTGAGCAGGGTAAAGAACAAAGATTTTAAGGGGCTATGTGAAAAAAAGAAGGCTCCTTAATTCATCATATAATCGAAATTTTGAAAAGAGTCAAAACACGATTGTGACACATTTCCTCGATAGAAAAAAATTCCGAAATAACCTTAGTTTTTTTTTCAGAACTCTTGTAACTTCTAAACGGTAAATAATAGAAATTTTAAACTTCATATAACGAAAGACATTAATGTTTTCTAGATATTGTAAAAACAAATCAGTCTATTCTCACTTTGTTTTGAATATTCTATCATTTAATAAAATAGTTCATTGTGCACTTTTGTTAATGTTCGGTTATAAAAGAATTGCTTGCAAATTTAAATGTACAATAACCATGGATAGTATTTATTTATATTTATATATAATTATGGTAGTTTCATACTTGGATATTGTTTATATTTTTTTTATTTAATTATGGGTTCAGATGAATTACTAATATTCTACCAGAATGTACAAGGGTTGAGAACTAAGTGTTTGGATCTATGTAACGCGATATTGTGTCACAATTTTGATCTAATTTTACTCACTGAGACATGGTTGCAATCGGATATATTGGACTCGGAATTGTGTGATTCGCGATACGACGTCTTCCGTTGTGATAGGAATCTTGCATTGTGTGGTAAATCTAAGGGTGGGGGTGTTATGATTTGTGTCCGCAGGACGCTTGAGGCAACTCTGGTGGGCGACTACGGTAATGCTACTGCCGAGACCATCTGTATACGTATCCCAGCACGCACTATATCTTCTCGTAATGATCTGTTTGTAATTGTTGTTTACACACCTCCGGAAGAGCGCGGGTTTTTGGCTCGTATGGAAGGCGTAATTGGTGGAATATCCAGACTGGTCGACAGTAATCCTGACTGTAATTTTTTATTTGCGGGCGATTTTAATTTACCCTGTATTCGTTGGGATAATGGGAATAGTAATGTTATGCAGCAAGGTCCTGCCGTAAAACAGAATAGCGCAATATTACTATTAGATACAATTCAGTATCTTGGTTTTCAACAATATAATCAAATCTCTAACGCAAAAAACAATATCCTTGATTTAGTTTTTAGCAACCTTTCTTTGGAGATCACTCGCACTTCTAACCCTCTATTGAGGGAAGTTCCGCACCACCCGCCACTTCTTATAAATGTCTTGGACTTGAAATGTACCAAATTTAACGGAAAATATGAGCCACGTTTAAATTTTTATAAAGGTAACTATGACAATATTAATCAATTTCTTGGAAATATTAACTGGAATGACTTGCTTTCACATCATTCTGTAGAGGATGATGTGAAAGTTTTTTATGATATACTGAAATAATGTTACACACTTTATATACCAGTCTCAAAGCGTTCAACTAATAATCGTTACCCAACTTGGTATAGTAAATCGTTAATTAAAATCAATAATCAGAAAAATAAAACTCATAAGAAGTGGAAGCGTTTTGGCAATCCCCGCGATTATGATGAGTTCTCCATGTTGAGAGATAGGTTTAAAAAAGTTCAAGAAGAATGCTTTAGAGATTATATTAATAGGACTGAATCGTACATACGCCGTTCTCCTAAACACTTTTGGACTTATGTAAAATCCAAAAAAGGGGGATCAAATTACCCTAAAACTTTCACTCATAACAATAATACATTGTCAGAAGGCCAGAGTATATGTAATGCATTTAATAATTTTTTTGAAAGTGCCTTCGTACAGCCTTCAAGTTCTGCTGCGTCGGTTGTGCATCGGACGTGTGTATCTTTTGCTACTGGAGATGTTATCTCACAAATTCATATATCACCATCTGACGTAAAATCATTGCTTGAAACCATGGATAAATCCAAGGGTGCAGGATCCGATGGCATACCTCCTATATTTTTGTCTAACTGTGCAAAATCTTTAGCCCTTCCTATATCTTTACTTTTTTCGAAATCGTTATCTCAGTGTGTTTTTCCTAATAGTTGGAAAACGGCTCTTATTATTCCCGTACATAAGAAAGGTCCAAAAACTCTAATTTCTAACTACCGCCAAATTTCAATACTGAATGCTATTGCTAAACTATTTGAGAAAATAATTTACAAGCAAATTTATCCAGTAGTTGTTAAAGGAATACCAGCTTCACAACATGGTTTTTTGAGGAGTCGTTCCACTGTCTCTAATCTGGCACTTTTCACGAATTATGTTTTAGAGCATATGGAGAGTGGTGGTTTTATAATGCTTACATCTATGATATTAATTCATGTATTAAAAGTGCCCGACATCTCTTATATGCAGACGATAAGAAAATCTACATGCGTGTTGATACTGTCTCTGATTGCTTACTGATTCAGCAAGATCTAAATAACCTTATGTCTTACTATGCGACAAATAATATTACAGTTAGCGTTCATAAATGTCATTCAATGACATTCAGTCGCAAGAGTAAGCCCGTAAGGTTTAACTATCAACTAAACAATACTTACTTGGATAGAGTGGAGTCGGTTCGAGATCTAGGTGTATGCCTCGATTCTAAAATGTCGTTTTCCCTACATTTTGACAATATTGTAAATAGAGCCTACCGTAACCTTGGTTTCGTTATACGCACTTGTAAACCTTTTACATCTACTATTAGTATCAAAACACTTTATTGTTCGTACGTTAGGAGCATTTTGGAGTATGCCTGCCCCATATGGTCTCCGAGATACGCCATACATCAGAACAGATTGGAAAATATTCAAAAAAAAATTCTTAACCACTTGATCTACAAATTTAAGACTAACAAAGGAACATACACGGAAAATTGCAACGAATTCAGGCTGCTAACGCTTGAGGGGCGACGTCTGGTATTGGACATGGGTTTCTTATTCGATCTGCTTCGTGGGCGTATTGACTGTCCAGAACTTCTGGAGCAACTTAGATTTCGGACTCCGTCACGCCGTACGCGTCATACCCATCTCTTCGAGGTCCCATCTCATCACACTAATTATGGAGGGAATGCTGTGTTGACACGATTGGTTGACGAGTATAATTCTAACTTTAGGGATACTGACCCCTTTATCGGTGGAAAGACTAGTTTTTTGAATTTGATAAAATCAATTCTATCCCAAATTTGAATTAAATTCTAATTAAAATTAAAACGTTATGAATGTGCGCAGGTTATCTTGTCATTTACTTTATTGTTATGTAATATTTTATTATTATGATGTGTATATTTTATTTGTGTTTTTGCACAAGTATTATATGCAGTAGTATATATATTCTAATTATAATGATCAGTTTTTGTTATTATTAAATATAGTTAACATTATTAATATATGTTGTAGTAATTATTTATACGATACTGTGGCTATTGTTAGATATTGATTTGGTCTTTTAATAAAAAAAATGTGAATTGTTAGTTTAAGGCGTATTATAATAATTTTGCTGTGAACAACTTTTTGGCCGAACATATTTAGACGAAATTGTCATTTTGTAACTTATCTCTTAAGAATGGCTGTTGTTGTTACTATCAATAAAAATAAAAAAAATATAAAAAAACTCAATTAATGAATTTTAAATAAGCCTAAATGTGTTTTGGCGTTTATGGTGTTAAAAATTCGCCGGGTTCACGGTGTCCATCTCTCTCTCGAATCAGGGATTGATATATGCGTCGCACGGGCCACGGTGGAACGAAAATGAAAATTTGGGACAGGGATTTTTATGCATATTTTTGAATTATATGTACTAATACGATAATTTAATGTCATATAACATTTTTTGATATATTCGATATTTTTGGAAATATAACACTTTAAAGTTTGTATGGAGATTTTTTTTTTTATTTCTGATATTTTTAGTATGTACCGTGTAAATTCAATAAAAATCTTAAAATGACATTCCACACCACCAACAAGGCTCTTTTTATTGAATTTGAATAAAAAAAATACATTATTTGTTTAGAAGAAAAATGTTTTTAGTGACAAAACAAACAATGTCAATTGTTAATAACATTGTTTTTAGTAACAAACGTATAATGTCATAAGTTAATGCCGTCGATTTTATTTAAAAAAAACAACGTCATTTATTAATGACGTCGTTATTAGTAGCAAAAAAACAACGTCATTTGTTAACGACCTTGTTTGTCTGATAAAAACAAAGGACGTCATTAGCTAATGACGTTTTATGTTTTCTATCATTCCCCCCTCCTCTCTATGTCGGCCAATCAGAGCGCAGATAGCCATGACGTGTCTTATTGTCATTGGTTGATCCAAATCAATTAGGAAAAAGTTCGGTTGCGTTTGAAATATCAATGTTATATAAATTTAAAACATTTAAAATAACGTCCAGTACGTTGATACATAACATACGGACTACTTTGCGATCAAATTTTCGGGAAATATTTAATTTCGTCAAAATGTTTAAAGATTTGGTGACAAATATTGACATGTTTGTGAAATTACAAAAAAGTGGCGGTATTAAAAATAATAATTTCTTATACGAAACTTTAAAATCTCGACTACCTGTAAATTTAAATATTGAAGATGATAAAAATCTAAAAGAGTTTTGCTATAAATACTGTTTTAATCTTCATAGGAGGTGGATAAGTGCTAACCTAACAGAAAAGAAATTCAATTTAAAAATAATAATAGTCAGTGGTTAGAGGCAAATATAGTGTGGCCAGAAGTTATTACGAAAGTTTTTGAGACCTCGACTAACCAATCTGGACCGAGTACGGTTATTACGGGAGTGGAAACATGTGATCAACCTAGACCAAGTACCTACTCAGTGTTCAGTACAAGAAAAACAAACAATAGGGACATCGCCTGAGGTGAGTCCAAGAAAAATATTTGCAGAGTTGTCAAATAAACAAAAAAAGAGGCGTATAGAACATAATATGAGCACAACTATGTCTTCAGACGAACTTACTTTTGCTTACGTTTCAAAATTAAAAAATGATGGTAATAACGACATTGCACAAATTCTTGAGCACTTGCTTAAAAATCCACAAGATGTGAATCGGGTAAAAAATTGCATTTTTGAAAATAAGAAACCTCAATTTTCTCCGGATAAAGCTCTTAGTTTAATGGTATCATTAAAATTATCCAAATGGCAGTATAATACATTACGAAAAAGTGTCGAACAAAAAAGTCATAATTTATTTCCTTCATACTACACTATTCAAACCGCAAAGCAAGACTGCTATCCACCAAAAGAAGATATTACAGTAACGGACACAATAGCGAAAATAGAGTTGCAGGCCCTTTTGGACATAACAGCAAAAAGAATAATAAAATCAATCGCATATGACAACGAATGTAAGGAATTAACAATGATTAGTAAATGGGGGTTTGATGGTGCTTCTAACCAAGCTAACTATAAACAGAAAACGCTATTAACTGAAGAGGAACACTTTGATGATTCGAGTATTTTCATGGGAAGTTTAGTACCAATTAAAATGATTTCTGGAGATCATGTAGTCTGGGAGAATGAGTCACCTAATTCGCCATATTGGTGTCGTCCACTCTTCTTTAAATTTATTAAAGAAAATAAAGATACCATATTACAGGAAAAGAATGCCATAGAGTCAGAAATAAATGATTTAACTCCAACAAGAATAGGAGAAATAAAAATATCACATTCATTGCTTCTAACAATGATAGACGGTAAAGCAACATCAATATTGTCGCAAAAGCGCAGTGAAGCGCAGTTACAGACGTACCTTAAAAATAGTAAAAAAAAAAAAGTATAATACAAACCTAAAATCATTTTTTTGAGAGCTCTTGAGATTTCGGAGTTTTTAAGGAATTTGTTAGAAAAAAACAAAAAAAAATATTGTCGCAAAAGCGCAGCGAAGCGCAGTTACAGACGTACCTTAAAAATAGTAAAAAAAAAAGTATAATACAAACCTAAAATCATTTTTTTGAGAGCTCTTGAGATTTCGGAGTTTTTAGGGAATTTGTTAGAAAAAAACAAAAAAAAAATATTGTCGCAAAAGCGCAGCGAAGCGCAGTTACAGACGTACCTTAAAAATAGTAAAAAAAATAGTATAATACAACCCTAAAATAATTTTTTTGAGAGCTCTTGAGATTTCGGAGTTTTCAGGGAATTTGTTAGAAAAAAACAAAAAAAAAATTGTCGCAAAAGCGCAGCGAAGCGCAGTTACAGACGTACCTTAAAAATAGTAAAAAAAATAGTATAATACAACCCTAAAATAATTTTTTTGAGAGCTCTTGAGATTTCGGAGTTTTTAGGGAATTTGTTAGAAAAAAACAAAAAAAAATATTGTCGCAAAAGCGCAGCGAAGCGCAGTTACAGACGTACCTTAAAAATAGTAAAAAAAATAGTTTAATACAACCCTAAAATAATTTTTTTGAGAGCTCTTGAGAGTTCGGAGTTTTTAAGGAATTTGTGTTTTTCTCCATACATATTTTTTTTAAATAATTCATAACTAATAAAGTATCGATTATATCAAAAAAGTGTACAAGTAATTAATGTCTTATATTTGATAGATAGTTCATTGACTTTCGTATTTTTCATCTGTAATTTGTATAATGCCTTTTGCTTCAAATTGCTGTTTCTCACGTAGTTGTTAAGGAGGGAAGTCCTTTCAATACTTCCTACTCCGACTATCTTCTTTCTGATTAAATTCGTTGTGAGTTCCAAGACAGCTGTAGTTTATTCCCCGGGACGTCAATAAGCTTCATTGCTTATTGTCTATCTGAGGTCGCCGTTGTTGATCCTGGCTACACAGGAGACACAGTGGTGGGAATGTGTGGTGGGCTTGTCCCGATTACATAGTTCAAAATGAATACTATTCACAAATATAAATTCGACTAAATCCCTTCAAGCAAAAGGTGACAATTCCCTTAGTAGAAAAACCGACAATAAGCGGGCCAACTATGAAAGGAAATTTCGAAAATGCGGACTGACATTTTGAACCATATTCTAACTAGTCATGTCTTTTTTGACAGGACTACGTGTTTCGAATGGACACTTCATAGTAGACCCGAAGATTTTAATATGAACGTCCACAAAAAAATATATATTTGGATCACCTCTCTTCAAGTACACAGCCCTACTGATGGTAAGCATCACCGTAGCCTATAGACGCTTGCAATACCGGAGGGTTGGAGTGGAGCTCTGGAGACCTAACTCACCGTAGGAGCACAACATGGCCGAGACCAATGCAGTAAACACCAATTGCAAAAACACAAGAAAAGAATCAGACACTTATGTACGACTGTTATTAAGTAGCTAACTCGCATCTAGTGAACAGACAGAACAGTGTTTACTATGTGAATTGTGTAAAATTTAAAATAACATTTTGATAAATGTCTAACATTTACTTACTTCAGACAGACAGGATTACATGTAACGTACTTGACTTATAAAACGTAGTATATCAAAGAAATTCCAGAGCAACGCGAATATTTGGCTAAAACTGCGAGCCAATGTAGGTGGTACATGAATCTTTTATTTTATGAGACTTTTCATTGTTAATTAAATTTGTGTCCTGTAATTTGCAAAATTATTGTCCGTAGGTGTAGCATAATTTTAATTTGATTCTAATTGTAAAATAAAACTAGTGAAACCGGCGCAACTTCGTTTGCGTGTGTCCTGATTGCCCGTGGGAATTTAGGAAAATCCTTTTAAATCAGATTTCACGTCATACAAAAAATATATCCTCCTAGATTCAGGTCTTTACAGCAGTTCAGACTATGCGTTAATCATTTCGTCAGTCAATCAAATAGATAGGAGAAAGCATTATACAAAACATAAAATTATTTAAACATTTTATGTGAATAAGTGACATACATACTTCTTTCATGTGAATTTTATAGACATAAAATTTAGTTCAGTTTCCAAATGACTTTGTCTCTCCGTTTTTACAACATTGTTGACTATTTTTTTCAACTCCATAGTAGTTTCTGTTAGCACCAAACAAACAAGTTCTTCACATATAATATTAGTATAGATAGATAGGACTACATGTGGGAATAATTCCAAGGAAATATAAAATAACGAAGTATTAAAATTTAGTAAAAAAGTTTGTCTTTTAACTCATTAAAGCGAACGTAACGCGGCAGTGCATAACAAATGGTTCAAAGACAAAAATAGAAATTAGGAATGTCCGCTATTTTTAGTAATGAATGTCGCCCTACTCCGTAAGTTCTTACGTATGATTCACAATACCGAAATAAACGAAATATCTATTGCATTCCAGTACAACGCACTGGTGTCTCGTATTTTCATAAAATGTCCAGTTAAAACATCTTACACGTGTTTAACAATTAATAAAGTGGTTTCGTGTTTAATTTGTTCTTAAATTAAATTAATAAGCACTCGTTAGCACATTGTCTGAAGAAATTCAAAAGAGGTAGGGCACAGCGGATAATTCGCTCAAATCTGAGCAGCCCGTCTGGGGAAGGAACCTTACGGAAGATCGTAGCCAAATAGCATTGGGCTCGGCCATGTTGTGTTCCTACGGTGAGTAAGGTCTCCAGAGCTCCACTTTGGGTTGGGAGGGTTGGCAACGAGTGAGGGATACCCTAGGTATTGCAAGCGTCTATAGGCTACGGTGATGCTTACCATCAGGCGGGCCGTTTGCTTGTAAGCCACCTATCTCGAAGTTTTTAGCGAATTTCGTGGTACACAACAACAAATGAAACTAAATTCGAGTAAATCCTTTCATGAAATATTTAGAAATTTTGAATCGCATTTACGGCTATGGATATGGCTCTTCCATTTGTTGAACGAGTCCTTAGTTTTTGGTTACATTCGAAACGTGCCAACGTGTATTGTATACAAGCTGACCAATATGAAAAAAGAAATCCTATTGTAAAATTAGACGCGTGCGTGTCACATAATCCAAATTAGCCGGGTTGCGTCAAAAATAAGTAGTACAGTTTTAAAATTGCAATATCTCCTAAACTACAGAAACTAGACCTTTGAAATAAATAAAAGTTAAAAGACAATTTCATTTCATTTAATAAAAACGTTATGCATAATATCGTCTTTTAAAGATTGATTTTTATTTCAAAACTCTAACGTCTATAGTTTAAGGGTAATTGCAATTTTAAAACTGTACTACTTATTTTTGACGCCCAGTGTATAACACGCGTCTTAAAAATTCACAACATGAAGTTCTTCTCTATTTGGTCGGTTTGTTTACATTGACATTATCGAACCCGAACAAAAAACTCGTACTAAGCAATCTATACATGTCCATATCAACATGTAAACTAGTTGACTTGACAGCATGGAGTGTAAAAATAAATATAAAATATAGGGACAAATCACACAGATTGAGCTAGCCCCAAAGTAAGTTCCAGACTTGTATTATGGGATACTAAACTCAACAATACTATATTTTATAACAAATACATATAGATAAACATCCAAGACCAGAGGCCAATCACAAAAAGTTCGTTATTCATCATGACCCAACCGGGATTCGAACCCTAGACCTCTTGGGTGGCAGGCAAGCATGGTAACCATTACGCCAAGGAGGTCGTCAAAGAGTTAATTTCTCATCCATCTCTTTTTATGACAGAGGAGGACAGACGAGCTAGCGGGTCACCTGCCCCCTTACTCTGGACGATAATTTCGCTCGATCGCCATTGGATTGTTACTTTTAGGTACTTTTTACAGCTAAACTAGCGATAACTAAATATAAAATTAAATGAAATCGGATTGTATGCTAACCAAATAGTTAGTAAAGTATAAAATTTCAAGGATACGAATTAGGATTTGCTGTTAATTTTGCATTTGAAATTATTCAGGATTGAAATAAAATCGCGATTGATATGCAGAGTAACCTAGCTGATGGTAATGGTAAGCAATCACCGCTGCCCATGGACATCCACAACTACAAGATCTTGGATGATCTTGGATTCATAGGTATGAAGGAATGAAAAAGAAAGGACGAGGGAATAAAAGAGATAAAGGGAGTAGGAAGCAGGAGGGAAAACACAGAATATCAACGTGAAATAGCGGTGATATGCCCATATCACCGCTATTTCACGTTGATATTCTGTGAGAGGGTTGTACTGCCTCGAGCTAGCCCATTTACGAGCCACTACCAGGTTCATAGTAGTGGCAGTAATGGCACAGTCAATATAAATAAGAACAGTATTTTATCTTCATACAAAATGGTCAAAACGATACCTACCTATGAAATCTCGGGGTGTCTCGCGTTGCAACAATGTGTGTGCAAACGTAACTTATCACACAAGTTCTGTTACCACAATAAGGTGCACACAAACTAATCTACTTAATACAAACGCCAATACATACATTAATAATAAATATTTCACATAATTTCACTAAAAACTACTATTTAAATAAACATTAAAACTTAATTATTTAACGAAAATCAAAATTTTTACGAACGGCAGTTTATAAATTAAAATAACTAATGTCAGTATGACATTACATTAAAGGTATGGGCATAAGTTAATAAAAGAATAATACGGCAAGTTTAATTTTCATATACCTAACCCAAGGGAGGCAGCCCTAGACCCGAACGCGTATCTACTCAGCAGTAGGTAATTATTTCAAGGACACAGCTGAGATAAAATACTATTCTTATTTATACTGTGGTAGTGGCTAATAGGCTCTACCACTCATCTAGACTAACTCTCAACATTGTACATAATTTAAATATATGAATATTTAATACCGATAATTTGTTTCAGAATCTAATAAGTATTTTCTATCCGACTGTACAAAAACCCCATTAATAAAAAAAAAGTGGTTCCAATCAAGCAAGTGAAAAAACGCCTGCCGTGATTGACACCATGGTGTCAATCAGTCAATTCAAAAAGAGTCCTTCCGCGATTAACACCATGGTTCCAATCCTTCGTAGATGAAAATACGTTCTATGATGAAAATATTCACAAAAAAATTCTTCATGAAAAATAAAAGTTAAATTCGTTATAATTAAATTGATATAGAAAGCTTTTCACGAAATGGACTTTAATATAGTAATTTGTAAATTTATTTTCATTAGAATTTCAGAGAAAATCTGCACTTTATTTAATACAAATCTAAAGTATATTTTGATTCTTTGCATTTAACTAAAAGTATTGCCGCAGAATCGAAAATATAAAATGTAATTTAAATAGGTAATCCAGTCCAAACTTTTAACAAATTGAAATTATAACAAAGTATCTGTGTTTAATAAGTAGAATTTTAGAAAGATGAGCATTCGTTTCACTTATCGTATGAAACGCATTTCTTCTTTACGCCAATATTCTGTGGACGTGGTACTACCCTGTTTTAGTCATTTGTAATCTAAGTATAAATTATTATAAAAATGTATTTGCTGTTCGTTATATATCTAAAACTCGAGAACGACTGAACCGATTTGGCTGATTTTAGTCTTGAAATATTCGTGGAAGTCCAGGGAGGTTTAAAGGGTGAGTAGTGTAGTGTAGGGTAGGGTAGAGTAGGGTAGGGTAGTGCCTTTAAGGCGGAACAAAGTTCGCCTGCTCAGCTACTCATTAATATTTTTTCCTCTTGCTATTGATTCATGGCTTGCTAACCCCGCCCACTCAATAATTAATTACTATATGGTAGACTTGAAAAGATTGCTTTCAGCTATAAGGCCGCCTTGTTGTACATACACAAGTTTGTATATTATTATTTGACTATGTCCATTGTACTTTATCACTGTCCGTGTATTGCAAATAGAGCATATTCTATTTTATCTCTTTATTTATTTTTTATGCCACAAAGGTGGCAAAACAGCATACGGCCCGCCTGATGGTAAGCATCACCGTAGCCCTTTCTCACCGTAGGAACACAGCATGGCCGAGACCAATGCTATTTGGCTACGATCTTCTGTAAGATGGAGGTCCTTCCCCAGACGGGCTGCACCGATTTGAGCGGATGATCCGTTGTGCCCTACCTCTCTTATTATACACATAATATATCTGCCACTCCAGTATCTGTTTAGGTCCTTAAAGAAACGAGATCTGAACTAAGATCTATATGGAGCACTAACACAAACAACCCGTAAAATTGATTGGTTTGAACGCAGTAAAACAGTGCATTATGCTATTCAGTCTGGTTCAGGTTTATGTTCGCGGCATTTCTATTACGATTGTTATGCGGTTTCATGGTTTATGAATATAAACGAACTAGCTTCCGCCCGCGGCTTCGCCTGCGTGGCCTAGTAACAATTAGCATATCTTTCTTCAGAAACAAATTCCGGTCTGATCAGGTCCGATCGGTCCGGTCATGATAAGGAACCTACATACCAATTAGCATATATTTCTTCAGAAAATAAATCCGGTCCGGTCCGGCACGGTCCGGTACGGTGCGGTTCCTTTAGGACCGATCAGATCTGATCCGTTCCGGTCTGGTCCGGTCGGTCCGGACCTTATAAGGACCCTGCATGCCAAATTTGGAATCTCTAGACCCAGCGGTTTGGGCTGTGCGTCCCCTCGCAACTTCGTTTGCGTATATCTCGCTTTCCCGTGGGAATTTTGAAAAATCCTTTCTTAGTACATCCCTAGACGTCGTAAGCAACCCACATGCCAAATTTGATATACCCTCGCAACTTCGTTTGCTTATATCTCGGTTTCCCGTAGGAATTTTGAAAAATCCTTTCTTAGTACACCCCTAGACGTCGTAAGGAACCTACAGTTCAAATTTGCAATCTCTAGACCCATTGGTTTGGGCTGTGCGATATAGTTAAGTCAGTCAGTCAGTCAGGACTTTGAATTTTATCTATATTAAAAAAAACGGTCCGGTCCGGTACGATCCGGTCCGGCACGGCCCGGTACGGTGCGGTTCATTCCAGACCGATCAGGTCTGATCCGTTCCGGTCCGGTCCGGTCCGGTCGGTCTGGACCTTATAAAGACCCTACATGTCAAATTTGGCATCTCTAGACCCAGCGGTTTGGGCTATGCGTCCCCTCGCAACTTCGTATCCGTATATCTCGGTTTCCTGTGGAAATTTTGAAAAATCCTTCTTAGTACATCCCTAGATGTCGTAAGGAACCTACATGCCAAGTACCCAGTGCCTCAAACGGGTTTACCAAACGTACGACTGTGTCAATGTCTTCAGATAAATGGAGTAACATATTAAACATAAGTGGAGCATAGTAGAATTAATAGAACTCGTTGACGGCACTGGGTGAAGCTCGCAGAATATATGAACTCACAGACGCGTTCAAGGCACTACTGAGTGAAAACGAAAACGCATATATGCATTGCTGGCAGTAAACGCGTTAACTGGCGAATTCTACAAATAAGCCTTCCTCTTGAACTCTTTTTTTTTAAAAACTGCATCGAAGTCCGTTGCCTAGTTCTAAAGATAAACATACATAAGGACAGACAGACAGAGGAGCGACTTTATTTTATATGTAAAGAAAAGATGGCAATTTGTGTCTTTGAAGATAATAAATAAATATATAGGGACAATTCATACAGATTGAGCTAGCCCTAAAGTAAGTTCGAAACTTGTGTTATGAGATACTAACTCAACGATATTATATTTTATAACAAACTAGCGAAACCCGCGCAACTTCGTTTGCGTGTATCCCGCTTTCCCGTGGAAATTTTGGAATGTATGATACTTTAAAACCTTCCCCTTGAATCACTCTATCAATAAAAAAAAACCGCATCAAAATCCGTTGCGTAGTTTTAAAGATTTAAGCATACAAAGGGACATAGGGACATAGAGACATAGGGACAGAAAAAGCGACTTTGTTTTATACTATGTAGTGATGATACATATATAGATAAACATCCAAGACCCGAGGCCAGTCAGAAAAAGTTCGTTTTTCATCATGACCCGACCGGGGATCGAACCCGGGACCTCCTTGGTGGCGGTCTGGCGTGGTAACCATTACGCCACGGAGGTCGTCGAATAAAGTTAAGATAATCTAAACTACTTAGATAGATACTTAATCTAGAAAGCGCTCCGTCTTACAGGAATAGCAGACACTATGTACCAAGATTGAAATATTATGCGGACACATCTGGTTATTCTCAACACATTCCCTCCAACTTGCTTCCAGCGTTTGAAATTTTAACACCCTCTGAATTTTATAGCCTCTGTATTTTATAGTAGAAAATGTTAGCTTCTTAATGAACACAGTATTCAACTTAAATAAAACCATATTAATTCATTGTTCAATTGCGATTCACCGCATTCTAAATATTCATTTTATTTTTAATGTTGTTACATAATGTAAAAAAAAAGTACAAATAACTTTTGATTTTAGGGTTCCGTAGTAAACTACAAGGCAGAGGATAATCCGCTCAAATCGGAGCAGCCCGTCTGGGGAAAGACCTCTACCTTACAGGAGATCGTAGCAAAATAGCATTGATCTCGGCCATGTTGTGTTCCTACGGTGAGTAAGGTCTCCAGAGCTCCAGAGGGTTGGCAACGCGTGAGTGATACACCCGGTATTGCAAGCATCTATAGGCTACGGTGATGCTTACCATCAGGCGGGCCGTATGTTTGTTGCCAACTTTGTGGTATAAAATGAAACTCTTGAGCGCGGCACCTTCTGATTTTACCTTTTTTTGTCGTCAACTCGCTCGGTTTGGTAAAAGCTACTTATTCGAATCATCCAGATAAATAGCTACTAAACCAAGCGAGTTAACAAGATGATAAAATCTGAAAGTGCCATCTCGTGCGCGCCCGCGAGTTTCAAATACGCGCGAATTGACGAATAGCTCGATTCCTCCACGCACCCGCCACGCTGTAACTTTGTTCACACGCATAGGAAGCTGTTTGTTACACCTGGTAGCGGATTCCGCCGCCCACACCGCTCTCACTCTGTTCTAGGCTTAGAAACGTATTGCTCCTTAACGCCGATATTTCGTGTGAAGGTGGTGCTTCCCCAGTCAAGCTAACTTATCACTCTAAAAAATAAATAATCGTATTAGAAAATCGTCACTTTTACAACAATACTGCGCAAGTTTTAACAAATTTTCCGGAGAGACAAAATAGACACTGTTTATATTTTATTCATGCAGAAAATTGGCCAGAAATGATTTAGGTATACGCGATATTTGTTGTATAGGCGACGAAATGTGACTTGTAGTTTATATGAGAATAAAGATCTTTGAACTGAACTCCACAAAATTACCTAGGTACTCTCTACTGTACCCTAAAAATCTAGAAACACCTCCCACACATCTCTAGTTTGTAGGTATTTCACTTCGCACAGCGCCATGTAAACATACAGACCTCATTTGTCATAATGAACATCTTTGTTTGTGAATATCCGAACTGAGAAAACTCAAGAAAAATATACAGACTTTATGTTTTCATTACGAGTTTTCAGTTGTATAAACGTTTTATGTAAACATTATTAAACTGTGTGGATAATAAAACCGCGTAATAATATGAGCATATAATTTTTTTATCCATAAACAACATGGTTCTTGCTCGCCACATGTAAAACATCTTACTCTACTACTCATAAAGAATCGAATGTTTTATTCAGAGAGGCCTTTAAGCAAATACTATAGACGAGTAATACGCACAGCTCTTGACGTTTCTCATACAATGACTTGGCAACCTCCGTTCACCTCATGCCGCTAGGGGCGCTATAACATTTTGCATACAAAAGTTTTGAAATCGTTCACCTCATGCCGCCCTCATGCCGTAGGGGCGCTAGTGTCGCGTCTTGCCCGAATTCTTCCGAAGCTGTGCGTATTACTCGTCTGTAGTATTTGCTTTATGGCACTTACTAGTCTTAACATCTTAATTTTTTTTTTCTTATACATGAAAAAATGGCGAAAACCGGTTACCGCTTTTTTTTTATTTTAACTTTTTTATTAAATCTTTTTTTGTCAATTTGTTTTTTTTTTTTCAAATTTTCACAGGTTGAGGGAGGGAGGGTAAAAATCCCTACATACAGTACATATCATGCTTATTTTGACCGACTTTCACAAATTCAGCGGTGCAACCATGAAACGATATTCTGAAAATACGAACTGACGACGTTTCGTTGAATTCTAAAGTCTTTTTGACAGGACTGCGTGTTTCGTTGTTGGACACTTTCATGGTTGCCGCGCTGATTCCAAATTTAAAATTTTTTGGGAGTTTTCTCAATTATGAACGCATTTTCGAAGAGTTTTGACAAAGTGGTCTTCATACCACACGCATATCCAGTATGAAGTAGAGAAAAGCTTGTATATCCTAACTTGTATATTTAACTTGTATATGTAACTTGTATATTATTATTATAAATGAGAAAGTGAGTTTGTTTGTTTGTTAACTAATCATCCGATCATTATGAAAATTTGTATACATATTGTCAGGGGTATATTATGTTTTATTTTGTTGTTGTCTTTAATAATATACAGGTAATTTTACCTTTTTATTTTAGTTGGCTTATACTAAATTAAGGGACCACGGGTAAAATATTTCCCGTGGTACCTTCCAGGGACTATCACAGGGACCACGGGCAAAAAAGGATAGAGCCCAACATAGGCTACTTTTTATCCCGTGAAATTATGTAATTGCAATGGGAAAATACTTTTTCTGCTATAGATGGCGCTGCAATTCCAATTGCCGGCCAACAGATGGCGCCACAAGTCGCGCTATACGTGATCTTAATCATAAAATTAATCGCGAGCGAAGCCGCGTGCAAAAGCTAGTAGTATATAATAGCTAGTGTACAATACAGTATCGTGCGATCTATCAGCTATCTGTCAATAGACGCCGCGTCGGCTAACAATGGAGGTCGATCCATCACAGAAGAGGGAAACCGTTTCAACTAATTCTTGCTTATTACACTAATCCATTTTATAAAACAAAGACACTCCACTCGTCAATAGTGTCCCGATTTTTTTAATAATAAAGAGTATTTTTTTTCAATTTCTATTTTTTTTCACACAGATTGAGTTACCAAAGTAAATTCGAAACTTGTGTTATAGAATACTAACTCAACGATACTATATTTTATAACAAATACATATGTAAGACAAACAAGACCCAGGCCAATCGGAAAAAGTTCATTTTTTATCATGACCCGACTGGGGTTCGAATCCCGGTCGGATTTGAAGTAGTCTGACCATCTCATCCTTGGTCTTTCCATATTTCTATGCCCGTCGTATGTTACTCATGTGGTTAGAGTTTGCACGAGCTCATCTTTACAAAAAAATAAGTCATTTTTTCTCAACAAAAAATACGACTTAGGTACTTTTTGTTTGTTAAATAAATTAATATTTACTTTTCTAATAAAATATTTACGAAAAAAAAATCTTTAATAGATTATCTGATTCCATTATAAGTACCTAAACATAGATTAAAAATCCCCCAAGGTTTGATTCAATTAGCTAAAAAGAATACAAAAAAGAAATCAAAGGTATATTTTTAATTAAAAAAAATACAAGAGAAACTTGAAAACGATTCGTTTGAAGTCCAAAACAGTTACATTCAGTTTTTAAGTTGAGGCCACAACACTGCTGGTGCGACAACGCACTGCAGAGATTTTATATCATGAGAATATGACGTGTGTTTTCATTGATATATGCATAGTTTTCATTATAAATTGAATTAGTTTCCAAACTTGTCTACCTTATATTATAGCCGGCATCGATGATAGATGATTTTGTAGTCACAACACATCATAAGTGAAAGACAAGTTGTCAGCTTTTTAATCTTTCCAGCGAGTTATTAGTTTGTAATAGTAAAAAAATGTTCACATGGTATAATAATGACATTGTGTGATGTCATATTCTCCGTGCGATATCGCAACAACAGAGTTGTGGCCTTACTCTCAGTTTAGCATAAAATAACAGAATTTACGAACAAAAAAGAAAGCAAACACAGCTTTGGCAGGCAATGTAGAATAAACCCAGTGCTAGATAACATAGTAAGGGTACTGCCCTACCAACAAAATGACAAAAATACGACAACATAGTCAAAAGAATCTTTTTTATATGATACTTTTCCGCTGGGTACCTTCCTAGGCAAATGTCCTCATGCTTCTTTTTTGCTGAAATTAATAATAATAATTTAGTTAGCTTGTTTGTGAATATGCTGGCTCGAAAGGGGCAGTATCACCCTTTCACAGAATATTGGTTACAAGCTAGCGGCATCGCCTGTGTTTATTTGGTTCATATTTTATTATAAAGGTGCTGATAGACTTGAGCATTCACTTGTAATGAGCATTCTTGCGAATGTTACATCACAGAAAAATTACGAGAACATTTTAGCGAGCATTTTATCGAGCGTTCTGGCGAACATTCTAGGAAAGGACAGACTTGCTCCGATTAGAGCGTTCACTAGAATGCTCATGATGTTCTTAGCAATATTTGGCTCTATGCTTGGCTCGGCTCGTTGTTCAGTTCGACAAATCGCACCTGACTATCAACTTAGTATTATCTCAAAATTTTTGATTTTTGAGTTACAATTATATTCGGAATGTAGATTTTTTTTCCTCTACAAACTGGTAAAACAATGGTATTTCTAAGTCTTTGGGTTCTCTGGAAGATAGCGGGTTAAGCCACTATTACCTAATGTGCCGTCCCTTCCCGCGCGCCTGTCGAACAGTCGCATCGCAGTTGATTCACTAGCCGCTCAGTATTTACAGAGACCGCAAGCTATTTTGTGTCGTATTTTGATATAATACATCAACAAGACAAAATATCCGCAAAGGTGAATAATTCTATTAAAATTATCTTTTACTTGATACTGTATTGTTTGTCAATAATTTTACGAATCTAAATTTTATTAGGAGTTGTTACTATTTACCCTGTTCAGTTATTACATTTTTTGTGGTTGGTAATATTTTATTTATAAATAACACTTTAATGCACTAAATTTGTTTGAGATATCACTATAGTGCAGTTTTTTAATACCCATACGAGTTCCTTTATTTAGACTTACAACCCTATGACGGACCCTATGATGTTGACTATATTGTTGATTTCATTTTATTCTAGTGTCATATAACAAAATGGACAGACATAAAAGAATATCAAGAATACTAATGGCAGTAAATTACGATGAGAGCGATTCAGACAGCATTTCTTCACCCGAACAAAATAATTGATGTATAAACCTGATGAGAACGTTCACCGCAAGTTTTTCCTACAGAATCTTCAGGCCAACAGCTGACGTATTCAAATTGCGGATATTTTGTCCTGCACATCAGATGTTTTCTATATCTATAATAGGTAATCTAAAAAATATAATCTAAAATTCAAAGTCCTGACTGACTGACAGACTTAACTATAGGTATATCAACGCACAGCCCAAACCGTTGGGTCTAGAGATTCCAAATTTGGAATGTAGGTTCCTTACGACGTCTAGCGGTGTACTAAGAAAGGATTTTTCAAAATTCCCACGGGAAAGCGAGCTATATGCAAACGAAGTTGCAAGGGTTTTACTGATCCAATGGGTCTAGAGATTCCAAATTTGGAATGTAGGTTCTTTACCACGTCTAGGGTGTACTAAGAAAGGATTTTTCAAAACGAAATTGCGAGGGTATATCAACGCACAGCCCAAACCGCTGGGTCTAGATTCCAAATTTGGCATGTAGGTTCCTAATAAGGACCGGACCCACCGGGCCGTGCCGGAACGAACCGAACCGGAACGGACCGGAATTTGTTTCTGAAGAAAAATATGCTAATTGTTAGTAGGCCACGCGGGCGAAGCCGCGGGCAGAAGCTAGTGTTGAAAACAACACAACACTGGCAGATAAATCTGATAATAGTAATACTTACTTAAATACTTTTTTTGACTTAACTAATTTTGTTTAATACTGCGAAATAAAAACCTGATTTTGATCGTATTATTTCATTTTGACAACCTACTGAACAAACGAATTGCGTACTTTAAAACATGTTGTAGAGTATTAACTAAAAAATAATATTTAGTTGCGAACGTAACATGGTATTAACTCTGAATGGTTCTAAAAAAATACTTGTAACTTGGAAAATATGGGGCCACAAGCCCTTATTTTGACTGAATAAGAAGATGAAGAATGCGCCTTTATATCAACATAAAAATGAGACTTTAAAGACGTAAGGTTCAAACGTAATGATTTTTTGAATGTTTAAAACGCTATATCTCGAAACAGCGTTTTTTGACTTAATACTAAGTTGATAGTCAGGTGCGAAATATAAAAATGGCGAATGCTTGATGTTCTGTTACAAGTGAATGCTCAAATTTATACCTATATAGTCTAACTCGCAAATAACGTGACAATCGATTTCTAAAAGAATTTTAAAAATCGATTCATTGGATCCAGAAGTTTGTAAGGTTGCACACATCCTGCCGGGCGAGGCAGAGAAATTGTCAGTCAAAATCAAAGTCACATATTTTTATTCAAATAGGCCTAATATAGCACGATGGCGTCGCTGTGTGTCGCACTCTAATATGAACACGCAATTCAAGCGACGTTGACCCTAGCCAGTGTTCGGATGGGTTTCGTTATCTCGAGCTTCTCCATGCTTTGAAGGGTACGTTAAAGCGTCGGCCCCGGTGGTTTTCGGTAGACAGTAGTTAAGAAAATTCGGTGGCCTTCGGGCGGCTTGAAAACACCGGCCTCTGCCAATCCGCATTGGAGAAGCGTGGCAGAGTACGCTCTAGTCCCCTTCGATTGAAGGGAGACCCGTATACCTTCAGTGGGATGATTATGGGTTTATATGACGATGAGGCCTAATATAAGCTCTTTGGAATCGTCACAAGTGGCTATATTCTCGTAACAAAAATCGTATATAATAGCAGCTGGATCAATACAAAATAGAAATTGAGCTGGATAGCGATCGAGATTGTCACGAAATTTTAACGATTTGAAGTGAAAACTTCGCTTGGCATTTTTTATAGATAGGTAACAAATGATAAAACTCGCGTCAGATCCGTAGCCTGATCGAAAAAGCGTAAGATTCCCTAACCATTCCAAAATTTTCAAAAATGCACATCGTTGATGTTTAAGTTTTCACTTCTGCCGGCAGTGCCGGCACTCCCGGAGTGCAACCCGGCCTTTTTTTTTTACAAGAATAGAGTTGTCTCAGAGGAGAGCCCGACAGTAGACTGTATCTTTTGATTGAGTTGGCTTAGAATAGAAATTTGATTTCACAGCTCATTAGAGACAGTAGACCTGAGTATTTTAATTTTATATGAATTTCAGCTTGATACCTCCATGCGTTCCAGAGAAAAGGGGTCTTGACAGACAGACGGACAACAAAGTGATCTTATAAGGGTTCCCTAAAAAGGTAAGGTACAACCTCACAAAACTACCTCTTTATATTATTAGTATACAATACTCACACATTTTGAATTTGCTTGACTTTTCTTTCTTATATTTATAAACACCAAATCCTTTACAGGATAGGCAACGTTTAGCTATAGAACTATTATTTCATATCTGTTTTTTTTTGGGTTTTTTAAATTTATTTCATTTGGTTTATTTATACATTATATTCTTATTATATAGTGGAATGAACTACGTTGATGAAGACATGTTTTTAGAATGACAACCAGAAGAACCGTGTCACATTTGTATTTTGTTTTTAATTTTTAATTTCTTAGTGACCAGTTATATCGTTTTTTTATTTATTTAAAGGTAAGGCTACACTAGACTTTCAGTACGCCGTCCGTCGACTGTCTACGTGTGTCCACTGGCGCGACTAATGTTTATGCATTTATCCAACCGATACGTGTGTCGCCAAGTCGCTGTTATCGAGTGTCATTATCGTTGTATATTTTTGTTCATTCATAAAATAATTAAATTTAAAAGTTAGGTGTTGGGCATTGTCCTAATAGGACGCGAATCCGCGATCGCGTGCGCCTAAGCGTCGCGCGATTGTCAGTTAGGACACATATTCGAGTTCAATATGTTTGTACGCGAGTTCGTATACGTAAAATTCGGGCGAACCAACGACGATCGCGCATTCGCGTCCTATTAGGATAATGCCTTACGCGATGGTCGCATCGCTTACTCGCGCGATGATCACGAATTCGCATCCTATTAGGACAATGCCTTATGGTGTTAGTTAAATTTTAATAGGTAGGTATTAATATCTAGTTTATTAATTTCGTTATGACATTGTTTGATTATTCGTAGGTACTAAAAATGTCCGCAAAATATTTTATTTTGTTTGATGACGCAAACTATTTTGAGTGATTCAAAAAAGGGACATGTACCAATGCTATTTGGCTACGTACGATCTTCTGTAAGGTGAAGGTTCTTCCCTAGATGGGCTGCTTCGATTTGAGCGGATTATTCGCTGTTCCCTACCTCTCTTTAGTTTAAAATCAAAAAACGCAGACAAAGTAGCCCGCGTCAACTAGTATTACACCATATACACATCAAACATCGCTAATTTATACGTATATAACTATTTTGTTTTATCTATAATATTAAATTAAATGTACACACAAGAACCTTGTACAAGGTTACTAACTCAAGGGCTTATATTTTGATAGACTGTAAAATAACGTTTCATATTTAATTTTAGAATTAGTTTAATTTAACAACTAGATTATTTTAAATTATTTCGACTCACACAACTGCCAAATAGTCGTGGCATTGAACTTTGAGGGGAGAGGAAAGGGAAGAGAGGAGTCGGGGAAGGGTAAAGTGAAGGGAGAAGGGGGTTTATTCTCTATTGTTTTAATGTTGTTTCGGTTCACCTGTCATTGTTATTTTGAAAGCAAAAGTCCTTGTTTTGTCTTTAGAAAAATGCTTTGCAGCAGCCCCACCTCCCGGAGAATATGCGGTGGGGACTTTTTTTATGTAAGAGGTTGGCAGGTGAGCATGTGGGTCACCTGATGATAAGTGATCACCGCCACCCATGAAGCACAGAGACACCGGGAGCGTCCCTGAGCCGGTGCATGTATGTTCGCTTCTTGAAGGTTCCCAAGTCATAGTCATGCGGAAACACCGCTGGCGGGAGTTGGTTTCAGATCTGGACTGTGGAATTTATCACTAAAAAACTGGCGGGACCTGACCCAGGTGAGATTCGAACCCACGCGTAATCCAGCCGAGTGTCTTTCAACTGAGCTATCGGGAAGATTAGTACCTAATGGTGGCGAAATCATTTCTTTAAACCACATGAGTAAATATACTCATGTGTTTATACTGCGTTATGTCGCAGTAGCGCCATCTACCCGAATTCATAGTTCGAATTGGTCGCCGTTTCGTGCGTCGACAGTTTTTGTTAAACAACACGTTTGATAGAATTCGTCGCTGTTCGAGCGTCGACTTCGTACCTACGACGCACGAACAACGACCAATTCATAACGAGAATACGCGTACGGAGTCACGGGCACAACTATCGTATTGTGTTATATGTTATACTTTATTAGAATACTAGCTGCCCGGCCCGGCTTCGCCCGGGTACTGTTTCGTTTTTTTTTCAATCTTTCTGAGAGATTTTCGTAATATTTTTTTCCGTAAGAACCTTGTACAGAGTATTAGAAAACTACAAAAAAAAAATCAGCCAAATCGGTCAAGCCGTTTTCATGTTATGTCGTGACAACGGAAAACGGGTTTCATTTTTATATATATAGATTAACACACATCAGAATGCTATATTTATGCACATTTTATTATGTGTCGAACAATTTATTGATCATAATATTCATGTGGCCATTATGTGAGACTGATATTGTTACGATACTATTATGATTGAATCTTATCATGTCTCCAACTTTTTTTGATTGTCGTGAGGAAATTATACAAGGATTTTTTTCATGGGATGGCAAACGAGAAGATAGGTGCCTGCCGTGCATGCAGCACGGATACACCAGCCGGACTAACATGACAAACGCGACAAAATTTTCTCGCTCCGCTCAGCCAATAGCGTATCTCGGTTATGTCTACAGTAGACAAAACAGGCATTGCTATTGGCGAAGAAGCTTTGTCGCGTGCGAGAAACTATCTCGTGTGTAAGCATGTTAGGCTGGCAGGGGAGTCCTTTTAACAGGAAGAATCAGGAAAAGCCCACCACACATAGTACCAATCAAGAGATTTTAGTAGTTCTGTAATTTCTTAGGGATCTCCCATCCCAAAGAATGAAAGAAAGATAAATTGTGAATTTGGCAGAAAGGTATTACATACAACAAACACTTGTAAAACCAATCAAGAGATTTTAGAAGTCCTATGACTTCTTAGGGATCTCCAAAACTATGGCAGGGAAGTAGGGCACAGCGGATATTCCGCTCAAATCGGAGAAGCCCGTCTGGGGAAGGACCTCCACTTTACATAAGATCGTAGCCAAATAGCATAGGTCTCGGCTATGTTGTGTTCATACGGTAAGTAACGTCTCCAGAGCTCCACTTGGGGGGGTTTTGAGGGTTGGCAACGCGTGAGTGATACCCCCGGTATTGCAAGCGTCTATAGACTACGGTGATGCTTACCATCAGGCGGGCGTAATGTAAAAAAAATATATAAAAATGTTCATTTGGCAGAAAGACATTACAACCAACACTTGTTAATGAAATAAGCAAATAGTCTACTTATATTGTTTATTTATATCTACCAAAAATATGTAAAAAAAAAATATAAATTCTTCGATGACGTCACGTTTCACAGATGTGCTGACTAAATACAACATGCGTCCTCCTAAATCCAACGATTGCGTACGATCTGTGTTTTTCGATGAGATTTTACATTAAAAATACTGTTTATGTGTATTAACAGTGGCCTCGAGACGTATTATACTGTTAAAATAAATATTTTATACACCTGTCAATATGTTTAAATATATGTGATATACTGTTTTGATATGTTTTGTTTTAAATATTTATAAATATTCAAGTAGTTCGGAGTGGTAGAGCATGTCGAATGGGCTCGATCAACCAAAGATTTTTTTTTTGCTAAGTTTAGGAGCTCGGTGGCGTCACTGTGAGTCGCACTCTAAAGCGAACAAGTTAAGCAATGTCAACCCTAGCCAGTGCTTTGATGGGTTTCGTTATCTCGAGCTTTTCCGTGCTTCGGCACGTTAAGCCGTCGCGTCTCGCTCCGTCCCGGCTGATGTCGATGTATCTATATCCATATAATAAAACAGTAGACCCCGATATGTCTGTACTTTGAACATATTTGGCAAAAATGGAGAGGGAACAGTTAGAGAAAGGTTTTTTTGAATTTATTGTCTGTCTGTCTGTTTGAACGCGCACATCTTCTAAGTTACTGAACGGATTTCAATCCTGTTTTCACAGTGAGATAGAGCTCGGCTTGGAGCAGAATATAGGCTTTGTTTCATTTAAATCGCATGACAGGAAAAAGAGTTATCCTTATTTGAACATTTCACGCGGACGAAGTCGCGGGTAACAGCTCGTAAACAATAAACAAACAATTGGTGGCTTTCAGGCGGCTTGAAAACACTGGCCTCCGCCAATCAGCATTGGAGCAGCGTGGCAGAGTACGCTCTAATCCCTTTCTATTGAAGGGAGACCCGTATCCCCGCGGTGGGAACAGTGAGATGAATATTATGTTGATATAAGTAGATTTGAATTTCATGTTATTGAAATTAAAATAATGATATGATTAAAATAAATAATTGCAACTATTTGCAACATAGCAGTCTTCGTTAATAATTGAAAGAAAGGAAAAACACGATGTAATGTCTATTTCCCTTGATTACATCACAATAAAATCTTGCGAAAATACCGACCCCACCATTTTTATAGAGATACTTTTTCAAGCTATCGTTTGTCATTTCAAATGTTTTAACGTTCAAACCACAAACATTGGTGTGAAAGTAACGACAACATTAAACGCGCCTTTTATTTGAAATATATATCTCAAAAATTGTGGTCTCCTTCACTAAATAATAAAAATTCTTTTTATCTACGTTCGGGCATCAAATAACACTGATTCCAAACGAGTTTCAACTCAAACAACCGAGAAATAAGACTCTTACGAGAGTTATTCTCGATTCTGTTTCATTTACCGCAGTGGAAATGTCATAAAACATTTGACGATCGTAGGTCAAAGCCAATAAACGGTCAAACAGATACTTTTTTAATATCCAATGAAATGTTTTAAACCTTAAAGCGACGAATTTATTTTGATAAATGTTTGAAATGAAATGAAATCGTTTATTTCAGAAATTAGATCTTCACAGGCACTTTTTCTTGTCATTTACAATTTGTATGTATATAAACTACGTTATATACTACCACCATTTCGGACACAAGCAAAATGGCCACCGGTAAAAGAAATGGCGAAAGAAACCCGGTTACGGCCTTTTTTGTCATTTAGCAATTTTTTTCTATCACTCGTTTGTTACAATGTATAAGTACATTTATAAGAATAAATAAAATACAGATCCATGTAGGTACATACAGAAATCGATCACTAAACGCGGGATGTCGTTCCAAATAGCGCTATGGTCAAATCCAATATGTCGAATATGTAGATGTTATAAAGCGAGCAGACCAGTCCCCAAGATGACAACCACAACTGAGAGTTCAGTGTTCAAGACGTACATCCTTTTTGTTAAAATAGTTTATTCTTATTTCTTTATAATTTTGTCTATTTTTTTATGTCTGTCCTTTTTGATATGTCAATTTTATTATTACATTTTTTTAGTTCACAGTGTACAGTTCAACAATTTAGATCAATATACACTATACAGTCCACTATAAATTCATCTAGCTCAAGGATCAAGGTGTAGTTTTACTATACCTACCCCCAATTTAGTACAAACACCAGCTCCGGTGTCAAACAATAAATGTTTTGAGAAGGGAATGTAATAACAGTGGGCCTATTCTCCCTACAAAAACAGTTTTAATTTCCCTTCAAACTCGCTCACTATCTCCATCATTTCAATTTCAATTTTGTGTGAGCAATATGGCTCTTGAGATTGGAACTGAATTTTGTCAATTTTAGTTAGGGGAATTAAATAGGCCAGCTGATTTAACAAAATGGAAAGGAAGAGTACTTAGGACTTACTATCGAACATCAGTTGTTCAGTAGAAAGTCCGATAGTTACTAGATATCGGGCGATAATATGGCCACAGAAATTATAAGGTATGGCTAACTCACCGCCAGTTTCTTAAAACGCATTTTGATTTAAATACCACATTTAAATAGCCATCTTTGGGTATTTAACTTTGACAGTTCGTTAAATCGATTAGCGCCAAAATTTTTGTAGTGCAAGACGCTAAATCCGTTTACATTGATTTTAAACAATATTTAACGACGATACGCAAGCGGCCTAAGTCTCAAGATATCTCTAATTTTCTCTCACCATCGTTCGAAACACATCAGAATACCACTGCTATTTGACGTCGATATTCTGTGAAAAGGTACTGCCAGTCGAGCCAGCATAATTTACGAGCCATACACACATTACACATAGCATTATGCTCTACGGCTCAAAAAAATAATAAAAAGCTTAGTGTACTATAATTTTTATTAAAATAGATAAACTTAATTTTTTGTTAAATTTTAATGTTATTATATTGTATTGTAGTAGGAATTCGTTTATCTATTTAATTCAAAAAAGTTAATTTTTGTTAATAAAAAAAAGATTATATTTTTTGAATCTAAATGTTGCCATCACAAAATAAAATACAAAAACAAATTTTGCTATACGCTTTCGTGAATTTCTATATTTTCCAACTGCTGAAATTGAATTAAACAAAATTGCTTTTACAAAATTATAACGAAGCATTAGAATTTATTTCAATTTATTACTTTCTAGAAATAATTATTTTTAAACTTACTAATGTTTTTCCTTCAGTAAAAATAAAAGCGAGCGATATTTCATAGGGTTACTCATCCGATCTCATGAGAACAGAATAAGTAATAGTTGTCATAAGCTAATAAGTATATTTGTCAAAGTAAACTAGTTAATTTAGTTGTTTAATCAAACGGCCAGTTCTATTGACCAACGCCATTCAATAAAATACCTTTTTTTTGTCAGGAAACTGATTACTTCGTATCCCGCCGCTTGGGGAAGCGGCCACGCGACGAGGTTCTGTCATACTTTCCTCTCTGACCAATGGGGCGTGCAGACTAAAAACCAGACTCTCCTAAAAACATTGTGAGTGTGGGAAGATCAGTTTTCGATACAATGATCCGTTTGCGAAAATTCATGGTAGTAGTTCATAGTGTACAAGGAAAACTATCACGGTTAAATCTCGGTACTAGCTACTGAGTTATAGCCGGCAAACTTATAAAAGAAATTTTTCTTGAGGAAAACGTACAAATTTCATAGAATAACACATTGCAAGCAACTACGGAATCCTTTATTGTGCGTGGCACACGCACTTGGTCGGTTTTATATTTCACTGTGGATACCTACTGTCAAGTCAAGACAAGACTTTTAGCCACTTGGCTAGCTGTGATGTTGAACGTAACATTTAAGCTGTCAACCTCAACTAATTGACGTTTAGGTGTTTGATTGATTGGCGTTGTTCCATGAAAGAGATAGTCATTCAATTAAATGACTAAATCAACCAGTTGGCTGTGACATTATACATAAAAATTTGGTTAAAATAGACTATTTTTATTTATGATCATTGAGGTATGTATGAATATTAGTTTGCAAGAAAAGTGTCATAACTAAAAAAAATATAAATACCTAGAGACGTCACAACATAAATTTTATTTAGTCCGTAAACGTGAGGTAATTAATCCATCATCGTCATCATATCAGCTCATAATCATCCCATAATCTGCAGGGATACGGTCTCCATCGAGTAGGTACGTCTCCCTTCAATCAAAGGGGATTAGAACGAACTCTGTCTCCAATGCGGATTGGTGGTGGCTATGGCTGAGATGATGATGATGAACAGTTTATCCTTGTATTACGTTAGTTTTTGTTGTGAAACAATGAGTAATATTACAAATATTTAAACCCAAATATCACGTGAGCCTCTCGGCTTCTAGCCAAAAAATTCACAGTAATAATACCGTCTGTAGGGCGCTTGACACTTCTAGAAAGTGTCACTAATTAAACTGTGGAAATCTATTTGTAAAACTATCATAAAAGCAATTACGCCACGTACGTTCAAAGTACCAGGTTTTGCAGGTTATACAATTGTTTGTTTGATCAGGCTTCACTTGATTTGACATCTCCCTAGGCTATGATGCCTTATGGTAAAATTTCAAGACGGACCGCACGTTGCAGACTGCATCTGCAGACAGCAGACAGCAAGCGACATACTAATTTCTGTGTCTCTATGAAAGTGATTCTCATGGAGATACGTACGTAGTTGCTAGGGAGTGGAGACCTTTCAATACTTCCTACTCCTAATTTCTCTCTATTAAATTCGTTGTGAATTCCAAGGCAGCTGTGGTTTCTCCCCTGGGACGTCAATAAGCTTCATTGCTTATTGTCAATCTGAGGTCGTCGTTGTTGATCCTCGGCCTACAAGAGACACAACAAGTTATGTATGGTGGGCTAGTCTCAATGTTTTACATTTTCTTTATTATGACTGACTTTGAATGAAGCCAACTATGAAAATAACAAAGTAAAAGAAAGTAAATATGTAAAATTCCTTTTGTAAAGATTACTAAACAGATTTATTTTGTACTATTTAATTTGCTTGAAATTGTTATTTTCGGTTTAGTAATGTGTAATAATAGTGAATAATCATTTAAAGATTTACCAAGAAAATAAATGGTTGATTAGACTTAAGTATTAAGAGTGTGGTCGGACTGAGAGCTATAAACTATTAGGTAATGGATATTTAGCTTACGAAGATTAAAAGAGCCATTTGATTGTCTAAATTACAGCCGCAAACTTTTATATTATAGACTAGCGTTTGCCCGCGGCTTCGCTCGCGGTAAATTCGGGGTAACACGGTTCCCCTTGCTTTCTACCTTGAAAACTGCGAAAAGTCCCATATAAAATTTCACCCCCGACCGCTTAAAAGAGGGTTTAAGCGGTCGGGGGTGATTTACAAAAAAAAATTATGCACGATTATACATATATATGGATATATGGATGGATATGGATGGATGGATGGATTACATCGATATAGATAGGCTAATAAAACCCGTGCACGTTCTTTTACATGTATCGCGCTTTCCCGTGGGATTTTCGAAAAATACTTTCTACACAGACAGGAAAAATATAGCGCTCATTTCATATTTTGCAGCGCTTGAGATTAAGACTAGATTTTAATTACTTTTGTTATGAGGTTTAAAGCCACTTGTGTTTTTTAATCTGCCGATAGTTTAGTCGCAGTCATTTTTGATATCGGCCGAGTTTTAATCGTCAAATGGGCGCACTGCCATATAGCTCCATACTGAATCCCAGAACGATCAAACTATCGGCCGATTAAAAATCACAAGTGGGCAGGGGCTCTTAAACTGTTTTTGTTAGGAGGTCCACTGAATTCTGACCGCACGCCCACGATTGTAAAAATCGGGAGCCTCTACATGTTTATAAAAAGATATAAAGTTTGTAGAAGTTGCTAGACAGAGCTTTTAAGGTTTTGAAAGTCGTGATGTCAATAAATAAAGTCAATATTTTATAAATGAATTTTGACTGCCAATGGATTAGATGTTAAATTAGAAAAGTCATTTCTGAAAAGAATATGAATCGAGTTGCAGAAAAATATTTTAAAGTTACAATTGAATTCACAAGAGTGAAAGAGTGATAGAGCTTTTATAAAATGGGCTAATTCAAACAGGGGAAGTATCACCCTATGAAAGACTATCGGTGTGAAGTAGCTCTTCATGGAAGTAGCAATGCGTTTCGTCCGGTGGTGACGACATGCGGTCTGAAAGTACAGAGACATAAATATTTTCCAAATCAGACAAAAGGAAGTAGGTACTTAAATAATAAAAGAGAGAGGTCCCAGTGACAGCGTAAATTTCTTGCAGCGTTACCTCGCTGTATGGCAATAGTAATGCGTTGAACGAAGCCTTTGGGTCACCTGTGGTTTCAGTGATGCGTTTGGAGATGTCCTTAGGGTGGTACGTTTCGGTCCGCGCGGGAAATTCAAATTTTTTGGGGGTTTTTACAAATTGCATCTCAATCATTGATAGAATTTTCGTGAAAATTGGTTTGGCGACAAGAAATACAATCTACTGAATCATCATCATATAAATTATAAATATTGGCTCTTCTCATGATGAATGTGCATAATGCCCTTCCAGCAACATATGCACGTTTATAGGGAAAAAGATGCATCGTGGACATTCATAATAAGAAGAGCTAATAATATTTATAATTTATTTGATAACTATTCAGTAGATATATTGTATTTGTTGTCACCAAATCAATTTTCACGAAAATTCTATCAATGATTGAGATGCCATTTGTAAAAAACCCCAAAAAATTTGAATTTCCCGCGCGGACTGAAACGTACCACTTTAAAGAATTACAATACACTGGGATCCCAATGGCCTAAGGTTTCTACACCAAAAGGTCGATATCATAGGAGCCGGTCAGTTGCCGGTTTTTGGTGGCTCTTAATAGAATTAGTTATTTTAAAGAGAATTCTAGACTAGAGACATAATATTATGAAACGTTACGAGTTAATTTACGAGATACAACGAACCATCGTCGGTACCAGAAATAATATTCTATCAATAGCAACGGAATAGTATTTTAAAAGTCATTCAACGCTCTTATATACAGTTTTCTTGTACTAAACTTGTACTCATCATTAGACATTTTCATAATTAAATATAATATTCTAGGACGAATCATACAACGCCATCTTCCCAAACTAAGCAACTAAGCTTGTGTGGTAAATAAAATAAATAAATATATAGAGCAATCACGCAGACTGGGCAGCTTTCGGGAAATTACGGCATATCTTCTCGTCCAAAATTCCTCAGTGCTTAAAACGAAAAACCTTCGAGCAATGTGTGTTACCAGTGATGACATATGGATCCGAGACGTGGTCGTTCACTATGGGCATCATAAGAAGGCTCGCGGTCACTCAGCGAGCCATGGAGAGGGCTATGCTCGGGGTTTCTTTACGAGATCGAATCAGAAATGAGGAGATCCGTAGCAGAACCAAAATAATCGACATAGCCAAAGGGATCAGCAAGCTGAAGTGGCAGTGGGCAGAGCACATAGCGCGCAGAACCGACTGCCGGTGGGGCAAGAGGGTTCTGGAATGGCGACCACGTACCGGAAAGCGCAGCGTAGGACCCACCTACAAGGTGGTCAGACAACCTAAAGAAAGTCGCAGGAAGCCGCTGGATGCAGGCCGCTGCCAGCAGGTCGCATTGGAGGCGTTTGGGGGAGGCCTATGTCCAGCAGTGGACTTCTTGTGGCTGAGATGATGATGATGACGCAGATTGAACAAGCCCCAATAAGTTCGATACTTGTGTTACGGGATGCTAAACTCAACGACACTATATTTTTTAGAAGAAGTAAAAGGATAGATCTGTCCTTATTAATTTGAACACCTGATAGCTTACTAATCCTTGATAACAATTCGTTGAATATGTTCACGATAAGAAAATGATAATATTACATTAAAATCAAAAGCTTTTTCATGTTACATTTGTTTCATCAACATTTATTTAGTTGTTCATTCATCATTGTTTTCATGATAATGACAATTAAATATAAAACACACGCACTTTATGGTAGAACTTTTTAAGTCATAAAATTATTATGCATAACAGCGGATGGCAGGAACTTCACTTCGCATAAATTAGTTTGGCGTACATTCCGAGTCTCAGAACGCAGAAATTGCAAAACTCAGAATCATCTTTAAGCATACATTTTAACATACAAAAGCAGAGCTATCATATCTGAGAAACATGTACAATATTGATTGACAAAATTATTTAATTTGTCATTCTGAATGTATTTAGCAATTAAATAAAACAGTTGAGTTAAGCTGACCCCTAAAAACGACTTATATATTTTATTTCCGTCTTTTCTTATTACAAAAAAAAAACAGTAAAATATTGAGTTACTGAACTCAAACAGGGCGCTAATATTTTCGTTAAGTGAGTCAACACTTTTTCCAGACAAAAATTATTTTTATTTTTAAACGATGAGACATTCTGTGACATACAAGTTGATGATATAAAAATTACTCATTCGCCGAATTTGTAATTTTTAATTCCGATTTTTTTTATTGGAGATTAGGACGAACAAGCTAATGTGTCACCTGATGGTAATGGATTCACCCACGATTCACCCAATTATGAACCTATTAGACGCTCCACAGCGGCGACGCCATCGAGCTCTAATAACTTTAATAAGTGTGCCAATTGCCATGTTACAACATTTTAATGTAAACAAAACCTTAATGAAAACCTTAGGTATTTACCTAAGGTTTCCTTCACAATAAATAATCAAACCGAAACAGGATGTACCTAATTGCGTTTAGTCCCCCGGGGGCTTACGACTACGAGAGATCAAAAGTCAGGAATTCAAAGTAAAAAGCGGATAAGGGTAGTAAGGTTAGTAAATAAAATGTGTCTTAAATGATTTGACCGTATTAGAAATACCGCCAATTCCTTGATGCAAAATACCGGTTTTTACCGGGTTAGCTTCCCGCTTTCCCGTAGAAAATCCTTGTATGTATTGTACATATAAATAAACCTTCATTTTGAATCTCTTTGTCAATAGATGAAATAATGTAGTTTTCGGTAATAACCGAAAACTACATTATCTACTCAGTAGTTTAAAAGATTTGAAGCGACTAGACAGCGCGAGCGACTTAATTACATATTATGTAGGTACATACTGGGTGGAACAAAACGACCGACACCCGCCGAAATTTCATAAGAGGTCTATACATCTACTTTATGCTGGTGAAAGTTTTTTTTTTAAGTCTAATAGTTTCGGAGTTTAACAAACAAACATTTGTTGTGTTTTCATCCGTAAAAATCAGCCGTTTGACTACGATTATTTTATAACCTATGTATTGTTTAGTGTATTAAGTATTTTTAGTGATTTTTCCCGAAAATATCTGTCTGTTGTAGGGTTATCAATACGAAGGAAATTTACTGGTCAATGCATTTTTTTAAATAAACTTTTTTTTACTTAAACCTATACAAAAGGATGGGCTGTGCTGTGTCGGTCGCTTTTTTTCACCCTGTATACTTACTCACCTACTTGTATATCTGAAGCCGCGTCTACAGCGAAAGATTTTTGAAAACATTCAACAAAAACACATACACAAAACTTTGTTTTTGAAACATGTTTCTCTACACACGCTGTCCATAGCGATTGTGTAGCGAGTCGAGAAAGTTGTCATCACGACAAAAAAGGCGGATGATATGACAGTACCCTGCCCCTCGACCGGGTGTTTTGTGTACGTGTTTTCCATCGGGCATGGAAAACAAAAACATTGTTGATGTACACAAAAATGTGTATTGAAACAAAGTTCTGTGTAGACGATTTTGTTGAATGTTTCGTGTTTTTGTTGATTGTGTAAGGACAAAACACGCGCTATGGACCTATGGACCCGGCTTTAATGAATCAAGAGACCTGAAACTTTGTGTGTTCTAATGACGTAGGCGTCCAACAAGAAAGGATTTTTAGAAATTCCCATGGGAAAGCGGGATACACGAACGAAGTTGCGCTAGTTTCACTAGTTCATTCGACTTTCATTGCAAACAAAACCTAATCAGTTTTTCACGGTATTCATAGCGTCAAATGATCAAATCATGATATGAAACGCCTCTCTTTTCATTTTCGTGAACAAAATAATTATTGAGTGCCAAAAATCTGTCAACTTTAATATGTAGAATAATATTACAAATTAAACGCAGTGTAGAAAACGTATCTCATTTCATTATGTTGTGGAGATAGAAGAAAAGAAGATATAAATACAAACAGATTGAATACTGAATGAGGCATATTTTGCGAATTTTTAATCTGTGGACGTGCTGTCTGTCGGTGAGAAGCGAAAAATATAATTTCAATAATTTATTTATTTTTTGAAAAAATAAAAATATTTTTGAGAGGCGTTTAATAACGACATCCTTCTGTTAAAAATGTATGAAAATGACATTCTTCTGTCGCGACACAACACACGACACTATAACTAATTGTTCTACCATAATTCATTTCGTGTGCCTCCTGCAATTATGGATTCAAGCCACCTGACGGACAACTTCTCTACAACAGTCTGGTCTGTCAGCTCAAGTAAATCATCATCATCATCTCTGCCATATCTCAGCCACAAGAAGTCCACTGCTGAACATAGGCCTCCCCCAAACGCCTCCAATGCGACCTGCTGGAAGCGGCCTGCATCCAGCGGCTTCCTGCGACTTTCCTTAGGTAGTCTGATCACCTTGTAGGCTGGCGTCCCACGCTGCACTTTCCGGTACGCGTTCGCCATTCCAAAACCCTCTTGCCCCACCGTCCATCGGTTCTGCGCGCTATGTGCCCTGCCCACTGCCACTTCAGATTGCTGATCCGTTTGGCTATGTCGGTTATTTTGATTCTGCTACGGATCTCCTCATTTCTGATTCGATCTCGTAGAGAAACCGAGAGCATAGCTCTCTCCATGGCTCGCCGAGTGATTATGAGCCTTCTCATGAGGCCCATAGTAAGGAACCACGTCTCGATTCGATGACAAATACTTACCTATTCGTTAATCCAGGTAAAAATTCAAAACATGACATAGCAAAACAAAAATGCAGTAGGTAAGTAGTCCAAAAATATCGTATCTACCTACATAATCGCGACATCCAGAGTTCCAGAGTAAACTGTTAACGTGTTGCGAACAAAAATAACTTGAAGGTGATGTAACGTACCATTACTCAAAGGAAATTAGAAAAAGATTATTTATTGACGCACAAAAGAAGTTGACAGTATGATATATTTAGAAACTAAGATATATTATAGTTTTGCTCCAATAGTTAACGCCTGTAGACGATCAGACTGAAAACAACAATAACTTTAGATAATCATCATCATATCAACCCATAATCATCCCACTGCTGGGATACGGGTCTCCCTTCAATCGAAGGGGACTAGAGCGTACTCTGCCACGCTGCTCCAATGCGGATTGGCAGTGGCCTGTGTTTTGAAACCGCCCGAAGGCCACCAACTTGACTTAACGACTGTCATCGATCGACAACAGCCGGGACCGAAGCAAGGAGAAGCTCGAGATAACGAAACTCATCCAAACACTGACTAGGGTGGATGTCGTTTGACTTGCGTATTCATATTAGAGTGCGACACACAGCGGCGCCATCGAGCTCCTTTTTAGATCTCAAATAGTAATGCAAGTACTGACCGTGGACACCGTGGTGCTTGGCAATCAAGCATCACTTGATTTGCCGTCTCTATGATTATTCAAATAAATATTATACAAAACCGGGCAAGTACCTGTCGGGCCACGCACAATGTAGGGTTCCGTATTGGCTACGCATTTCTTGCTTGCAGATGAGTACAATGCGTATTCTATGACATTAAATTTGTACATTTTTGTCAAATAAATTTTACTTTATAAGTTCGTCGGCTATTACTCGATAACTAGTAGTGCCTACTTAACCGTTAATAACATTACCATGAATTTTTTCAAATTTCAAAACACAAGACTTTCGGAGATAGAGGGAAGGGAGGGACCGTGCAAAACGAAAATTGAAACGTTAAATGTAAATAATTCGTAAACGGATCATTGTATCGAAAAATGATCTTCACATACCCTCCATGTTTTTAAGAGACCTATCTAACGACACCCCACAACATGGGGTCGGTGCGAAAAAGAAATTTTCATTCGCACTTTGTAGGGGAGGCACCGCAAAAAAAATATTTTTCAAAATTTTGTTCTACCACTTTGTTAGCATTGTTAATATGAGTGTACATACCAAATTACAGCTTTCTAGCGTCATCAAGCGTCTAGGCGCTAGACCGCGACATGGCGAAACTATAAGGGTTCCTTGTAGTTTACTACGGAACCCTAAAAATTTGAGTTCATTAAAAAGCAGGGTGAATGCTACAAGAAACTACTTGCAAAGCACACCAATCCACTGGTTCAGGCTTTGCTGGAAGACACTCTCTTCAAGCGGCTGAGGAGACGACATGTTCTCGATTAATTTCGACATCCTAAATAATTAAGGAGGAATTACGTAAACGTCCATAGGCTGCGGTGACTGCTTACCATCAGGCGGCCGTATGCTTGTTTGCCACCTTAGTGGTATAAAAAAAAATGAAAAAAAAAATCGCCTAAAAAACCATGATAACATGTTCTGATCTGTTTTCTCTTTATTTCGAGTAGAATTTTTGTCAGTTGTTGATACACAGTTACTTTTGCATTTTATATTATTGAACTCGAAAATAAATAAACAATTTAGAAAAAACATGGGCCGTACCACGCACGACCTTTTATCACTATCCTTACACGATTGTGTAAACGAGACGTCGCCTTACATCATGTACTGCGCTGTCGCCCTTACACGGCCGTTCTTGTTTTGTTTTAAGCGGTCATGGTACGGCGCTAAATATAAATGAATAAGGATCGTTGCGTTTCATCAATTTTAATATAACCCTAAATATGCTATCTTGAAAACCAGTAAAAATCCAATTTGCTATAAAAGAGAAGAAAAAAGTTTCTAAAGACTATAAAAAAAATCCTTTTGAAATTAAATTTTAATACATCCCTAACTTTTGTTAGAGCTTTTAGCACACTTTTAGAGAGGCAACACGGCCGCATTATAACTTTTTTTTTCTATAATAAAAGCGAATGGCTAAAGTCTAAATTAAACTTCGCGAAAGTTGCGGCTATGGAATATGAATAGGTACACACAAAGTTTTTTATTTGTGTTTCTACTTTACATTGATTATTTAGTTATATATTATACTAGCGAAACCCGCGCAACTTCATTGCGTCTCGCTTTCCCGTGGGAATTTTGAAAAATCCTTTCTCAGTGCTCCCCTACGTTATAAAAGGAACCCCTGTGCAAAATTTCAAGTTTCTAACCCTTATAGTTTAGGCCCTGCGTTGATAGGCAGTCAGTCAGTTTCTCCTTTTATATCTACCTCTTTTAATAATATCGTATCATTTTTATAAAAACCCAAGATACATTTCGTCTTCTGCTGCGTGGAGTGCTAGCATTATATAGATTATAGTATATAGTACAGACAGACTGCTGTAACGTAAATGTAAGGTACCTAATGTAACATGAAAGGAGCATTTCATAGTGTGGACGCTTTGCTTCGAGCACGAGTTGAATGCTCGGTTCGTGCGCGTAGTGTGCACCATGAAGAAGATCTTCTTCATGGTGTGCACGGTTCGTGCGCGCAAGACAGAAAGTGTAACAGAATTTCCGAACTATGGAAATTCTGTTACATTATGAAGGAGGACTTAGAGTCGTATTCCGGAGATTCCGAGGACGACTGCCAGCGGAGACCACGCGCTACACGTCGCCGACACTACGTGTTAATAGATAATTTTATATTAATAAATTATATAATATAATATGTATGTTAGTCTTTATGGTATTTATAATATGAGCCCGTGTGAACTTTGTTGTACCTGTTGCTCGAAATAAAGATTTATTATTATTATAATTATGTTACGTTACAGCACTTACAGCAGTCTGTATCCGGCATACATAATGCACTGTGATTGTAAACCGCACTCGTGAATTTCTGCACTCCCAATGGTTAACTGGTAGAGGATGCAATTAGCATTAAGTACGCCAATTGTATCAGTACTTTGTATTTTGGTCAATAAAGATAGATAGAAGATAGAATACTCTTTATTTGCATTAGACACAGGAAAAAGTACAAAAAAAAAACAATCTTAAAAACTAGTGTAAATGCAACAAGGCGGCCTTATTGCTAAAAAAGCAATCTTTTCAAGGCAACCTTAAGGTAACGAATTTCTGTATGGAGTGGGCAGGGCTAGCACGACAAGAAAATAAATAAAGTTAAATAAATAGATCTAGATTCTCTGGTTTAGTCCGGACTAAGTATTTTCGATGACATATGGTTTATATTTGTGTATATTTTCATACACACAATACACAAACATATACTCGTACATTTATACAACTTACACTCGACACACAAAACTTTCACTTCACTTATACATTTTCGTTATACAATTTTTTTTTTATTAGTTTTAGTTTTAGAAGCGTTCCAGATAAGTACATAAATGGCATAGCATGTAAATAAATATAGTAAAAAATATTTACAAAACCTAAGAATTTATTAGAGAACTTGTTTGGAATCTAATATAAGTCCAGTACGGTAATTTTGTTTTTATTCCTTTTTTTTATTTCGTAAAACTCTTTTGAATTTTGTTATTGGCAAACTGTAAAAATATCTTAGATAAAAAATTTCGATATCAAAAAATAATATTGCATAAAAAAAATTAAGTCATAAAACCAATCTAAACAAAATCATATTTATGTTGTATTTTAGAAAATAATATTTTATTTTCAAATGTTCAATTCACATTTAAGTAAAAACAAAATAAAAAACTTATTCCACAAACAAATTTTCACAACAAAGCTTACGTTTTTTGTAAATAAAACAAAAAATATTTTGTTATTTCAAAACATTGCATCGGGATTCGGGATTTCATTTGACACTTTTGATACGAGCTTGCTTTTCGTTTTGTATTTTTATTTTATCGTTGTATTTTGAAACGAAACAGATGTGTGTAATCTAAATAACATATTATTACATTTGACAACTGTTTATGGTTTCACAGCCATATTCTAAAAAGCTAAGCTCAAGCTATCTAAAATAGTGTGTCATTAGTTTTCAAAATGTATTTCAGAAACTGACTGTCAATGCCTCATTCGTCGATTCGTAATGCAAATTCTAATATTTGCCTGCAAATTGCAGCTTGTTATTACTTAGACAAAAACTAGCTTTTTCCATATTTTTTATCATTATAATAACATTTTACGTACGACATTCTTAGAGAAAGTCATTATGGCAGTCTATGAAGATAATGAAGACATCCCTATGTCTTCATTTATTCAGATTTTTACGGATTCAGTTTTTCAGATTACGGATCAGATTGTTAGCCAGGGGGCAAGTCGGACACTAAAATTGATCCGTGTTTGAGTTTACTTTGAGGAAAACTTTGAGGAAAATTCACTAATATAAGGGACTGGATTCCACACGAAGTGGACATCTGCTGTGACCCCTGGGTTTCCCCTACCAGGTTTTATCAGACTTTTTTTTTGTAAACAAATAAATAAGGCGTCCTTATTAAGGATATCGCCAAACTGCGTGAAACCACGGGTGACGTAAAAGGCGCATTTCTGCCTTCCAACTTGCCAATTAGGTCAGAAGTCAAAATCGAACAATTTTTTTTAGAAATAATGAGTCCGATGTATTGGAATAAAATTACAATGGTTAATGAAATAAAACTAAAATTCAATATTTAACTAAAAATTAACGTAGCATTATTAAAATTTAAATAGAAAAATAAATAATGCAACTTACCTTCTAAGGCCATGAATACCGCAGCTCCAATAATACTGTATAAAATCAAACACAAAGTCAAAAAGAAATGCGTAAACCATCTCTTAGACAACAATCCTATTTTGTTAACGAACCAAAACGCAGACTTTTCACCAGCACTTAAACCACTTTTCGCAGTGTTCATTGTAAAGTCTTTGAAACCGGCAAATTGTTTGAACATAAAGTCTGAGGCCTTATTATGGTACATATGCATGAAAGGGTTGAAGTAAGGATTGATATTTGGATCGGAAATATGCGAGGCCGCTGTCCCAGGTGGTCTTCCATGGTATCTCGTGGGGCCCCAATAAACGGACCCAGTGGGAGGACCCCTTGGGGTCGTTGGGGACGGTGCATCGGGTATTTGAAGGGTTATCCGTGGTCTGCTGAGTCTCTTAGGCGGCGGTGGTGGCGGATAATTTGGCGGTACATCTAATGTAGACATGGCGCCAAAATAAACGGTTGTGACAACAATTTGGACGCGAGATAGACGTCCGCGAATCTCGCTTGTGGCTGGACACTGATTTTATAAATAAAACGGTTAGCGTGCTTCCCGCTGTGTCATAGATGCCAATTAAGTTCCGTGAACTGGTGCGAAGGTGTTCTCTCTGAGAAAATGACTCCAGTACATAAATCTTTCAAGCTCTTTGAAGAAGGCTGAATAATGTTACCTCGAAGAACATGAGTCGTCACCCACGTCCGATTATTCGACCGATTTTTTTATTCCTATCCTTTTCTCTTTTATTTTATCCTTTGACGACTTCCGAGGCGTAATGGTTACCACGCCAGACCACCACCCAGGAGGTCCCGGGTTCGAATCCAGGTTGGGTCAGGTTGAAAAACGAACTTTATCTGATTGGCCTGGGTCTTACATGTTTACCTTTAATGTGTATTTTGTTATAAAATATAGTATGGTTCAGTTAGTATCCCATAACACAAGTCTCGAACTTACTTTGGGGCTAGCTCAATCTATTTGATTTGTCTCTATTAAATTATTTTTATTTATTGTTTATTTATATCATTTTCTCTCACCGTATGGAATAATCATATCATAACAAACACGACACGATACATACCTACTAAACTTTGTTTTTCTTACCAACTGATAATATAAAAAGAAGTCGCTTCCGCTTCCATTTTGTTTATTTAAACTTTATTGACCACAATATTGGGTACAAAAGGCGAACTTAACGCTAAAAGCATTAGGTATCTACCTATCTTGTAAACGACGACGTGTCTAAGTGCCCGCGAGGGGCCTACTTAATAAAGTATATTTGATTTGATTTGATTTGATTACCCAAACTTTGGTAAGTGCAGATATACACGAATGTGGTTATCTACATTACCTACGTTAAATGAAGTTTTCAGAAATAGATTGTGATTCAAAAGAAATGTTTATATGTATAATACGTGTGTATGTCCGCTTTACCGTGGAAATTTCGGAAGCGGACACGCAGGTTAAGCAATGTCGACCCTAGCCAGTGTTTTGGATGGGTTTCGTAATCTTGAGCTTCCCCGTCCTTCAAAAGGCAAGTTATTCCCAGTCTTTGGAACCGGCTATTGTCGTTGGATGAGTCAAACACCGGCCTCTGCCAATCCGCATTGGAGCAGCGTGGCAGAGTATGCTCTAATCCCCTTCGATTGAAGGGAGACCCGTATCCCTGCAGTGGGATGAGTATGGCTTGATTTGAGTCATTACTGATCTTTATCTCCAAAAATAAAATTTAAAAAAAAAAACATTTTAGACTAATCTATAAACTTGCTCCACTTTACTTGATGGAAAGCATACCATAAGGCCATAAGTCCATAACGGTAAAGACCGTATGATATAGTATGCAAAGTTCATTTTTGTCTGACAAAAACATCAGAAGGTACTTTGTTTTATGATAGCCATCTGCAAACGTTTGCAATCAATAAATTAACTACTGTTTATAGTTAATAGGACACGGTAGTTTTTATTTATTGTGTACAAAGTTTACAGTCAGGTAACAATACAAAATAAATTAAAAATGTTATGGAGGAATGTTAAACAATAAACTAGGTACCTACTTACTTCCTTATCCTTACTCCTTACTTAATATTATAAATGAAAAAGTGAGTTTATTTGTTTGTTATTCCTTAACGGCTTGACTAAGCAGCCTATCATTAAGAAAATTTGCATACATATTGTTAGGGGTACAAAGCCCAACATAGGCTAGGCTTTTTATCCCGTGAAAGTATGTATGTCGTTCCAATAGGAAAATAAATTTTCTACTATAGAGGGCGCTGTATCGGCCAACATATGGCGCCACAAGTCGCGCTATGGGTTGTTTTAATAAATATATTCATGGACGAACCACACAACGCCATCTAGTCCCAAACTAAACAACTAAGCTTGTACTATGGGTACTAGATTGCTGATAATTTATCAGCAATTTAGTACAAAAAAAAAGTATTTAAGTATATTTATCAGTGATAAATATACTTAAACACTTTTTTTTGTAATTATATACTTATTATACATAGAAAACACCCTGACCAAGGCAAACAGACATGTTCATACACACAAATGTCTTGCCTTGCGCAGGATTCGAACCCGCGGTCCTTGGGGTAAAGTGATCATTGCTAGCCACTCGACCACCAGACCTGTCATTTTTTTGTTTTGTTGTCAAACGAGATTAAAGTCATAAAATTAACGGGCTGTTCCGCTCCACTTTAGACTTTAGATTGGGATAATACTATATAAGAGACAATAAACAATAAAATTCTTTTAAAAATATCCGTTTTGCGCTGTCCATAAGAAAGCCTAAATCGAATAGCCGTATGTTTTTAATCATAACAATTGCAAATTACACGTCGTCGTGATCGTGATTATATACCTACATCAACCTTATAATGATGAACCTAAAAAATAATATCTATTCTTTTGTTAAGCTACGTCCGATTATATACCATCACAGAACAAAGAAACACCATGGTAATCATGTGTGCAAGGCTGTATGTGTGTCTATGTTTTTGACAAGGCAAAATTAGAATTAAGAAGTAAAAAGTCATCGTCTGTCATTGTCAATGTCATTATCATGTCTACAAAATTGATGTTTTTTTCATAGTTTTTTCATGTTTGTTTCCTTCACTTTTCACGACTTTTTCAATTAAAAATACAATAATTTAATTTGATTCTCAAATAGAATACTAGAAGATTTTTTCTATAAATAAGTAATGAGACGCATACATATTTATACAAATAAAAATGAAGAGGACGGCATTACACTGCCATTGGAAAAAGAGAACATTGCGGCTTTATACACTCAAGTGAGGAATTGGGCATATTATAATAATATAGAATTAGAAGATCCTTTACATTTTTATTCTACAAATGGTTGTGAAATAAAAGATACACGAGTGATAAGAGATGACGAGAAAATCTTTTTGAATAAAAAACAAATAACAAAAGAAGGATGTGATAGTGAGGTGCAAACGCTGCAAACAGTTGATAAATTGAATATTAGTGATGGGAATGTAGTATCTGATTGGATTAAATTAAATGTAGGTGGTAAGCACTTCACGACATCCCGTGCGACACTTTTGGCGGCAGATCCAATGTCGATGTTAGCTAGAATGTTCGCTGTAGACAATAATACATACTTAATGAATCCTAGTATCAAAGATTCTAGTGGTGCATACCTAATAGACAGGAGTCCAGAGTATTTTGAACCTATTTTAAACTATTTGAGGCACGGTCAAGTTATTTTGGACAACCATATAAATCCTAAAGGTGTTTTGGAAGAGGCTACTTTTTATGGTAAGATTAAATTTAATTTCATACTGTTATTGTTTATTGTCTCCACAATTAGGCAGCTGATGTGCCCTTTGTGCACGAGTTGCTGTTACTGTTTCATAAGAGAATTGTCCAATATTGGCAGTGACTAGTGCGGCACAGACAATGGGCCATATCTTATCCTGCCGGTGTTGAAGGTCAATAGATTTGTTAAATACCATGTATAATACCATACTGGCTGAACATCTTGCCAGTAAGGTGTAGGAATTTTATTTGGAGCCATTGACACGAAAAGAAGAAAAACTGTTGCCATCTGAGTTCTACCAGCTAGCTACAGTGCCACAAATCAAATTTATCTGTGCCAAAAATTAAACCAGTAGTTTTGAGTTTATTCGTCATAAACAAAAATACTAATCTTTCCTTTATAGAAGAAAGAAAGAAAGAAAGAAAAAATATTTATTTGGAAACTATAACTACTTAATAATCAATAAATTCAGTGATATAGTGAATTATTTAGTTTCTCTGTAAGTGAACATATTGTTATTTAAGTTCTTATGAGAAAGAAAATTTCTTAAACCATAATACTAGTTATAAAAAGGAAAGATTCTTATTTTGTTTGTAATCTATACAGATTGCTTTAAAAATTTCAGGTCTAGATTCAATGGTACCCAAGTTGCAGAAACTAATAGAAGACTCTAGATGTAGTGTCAATAATACACAAGCTTTGACCCGAATGGATGTTGTTCGTTCCATTATTACAACATCCACAAAAGTTGAACTCCGATTTCAAGGAGTTAACTTGGCTGGTGCGGATCTCAATAGGCTAGATTTGAGGGATATCAACTTTAAGGTAAAATTTATTTATATAATAATTTACAAAACACAAAAAGACCTGGGTCTTGGATATTAATATATATATGTATCACTACATAGTATAAAACAAAGTCGCTTTCTCTGTCCCTATGTCCCTTTGTATGCTTAAATCTTTGAAACTACGCTACGGATTATGATGCGTTTTTTTTTTAATAGATAGAGTGATTCAAGAGGAAGGTTTTTAAGTATAATACATTCCAAAATTCCCACGGGAAAGCGGGATACACGCAAACGAAGTTGCGCGGGTTTCGCTAGTTTGTTATAAAATATAGTATCGTTGAGTTAGTATCCCATAACAGAAGTCTCGAACTTACTTAGCTCAATCAGTGTGATTTGTCCGTCCCTACATACCTATTTATTTTATTATTATTTATTTCAGTATGCATGCTTGTCACGTTGCAACTTGTCTGGCGCAAATCTCTCCCACTGTTGCTTGGAGAGAGCTGACTTGTCACATGCGAATTTAGAAGGTGCTCAATTACCAGGAGTTAAGGCACTCTGTGCTAATATGGAAGGTAAGATTTCTTTATTTACTGCAGTTTGATTAAACTGCCCTCCTTTTAGAGTTCCGTAATAAACTACAAGGAACCCTTATAGTTTCGCCATGTCCGTCTGTCCGTCCGCGGTCTAGTGCCTAGACGCTTGATGCTAGAAAGCTGTCATTTGGTATGTATACTCATATTAACAATGCTAACAAAGTGGTAGAATAAAATTTTGAAAACTTTTTGGGGTGCCTCCCCTACAAAGTGGGAATGAAATTTTTTTTTCGCACCGACCCCATCTTGTGGGGTATCGTTTTGTTAAAACATTGAGGGTGTGGAAAGATCATTTTCCGGGACAATAATCCGTTTGCGAATTATTTACATTTAACTTGTCAATTTTCGCGTTTTGCACGGTGCCCCCCCCCCCCCCCTCTATCTCCGAAACTCTTGAGTTTAGAAATCATGTAGTCCATATAGTGAACCTACAAGGAAAACTATAACGGTTAAGTAGGCACTACTAGTGATGGGCAGGAGAACATTTCCGTTCCGAGAACTTTCTTGGAACGAGAACATTCTGAAACATTCTCTTGAACGGAGAATTTAAGAGAATTTACGGAAATTTAAGAGAATCTAAACCAAGTATGTAGACTTTTTAATTTTGACATAAAGATAGATGACTATGCATGTAATTTCAGTAGCTATGAATGCCATAGTGAAGATACATGTCAGGTAGGTAGTTATAATGACGTTACATTTGATTTTCTATATATATAAAATTCAAAGTCCTGTCTGACCGACTGACTTAACTATATATCAACGCATAGCCCAAACCGCTGGGTCTAGAGTTTCAAAATTTGAAATGTAGGTTCCTTACAATGTCTAGGGGTGTACTAAGAAAGAGTTTTTCAAAATTCCCACGGGAAAGCGAGATATACGCAAACGAAATTGCAAGGGTTTTACTGATCCGCTGGGTCTATTGATTCCAAATTTGGAATGTTGGTTCCTTACAACATCTAGGGGTGTACCAAGAAAGGATTTTTCAAAATTCCCACGGGAAAGCGAGATATACGCAAACGAAGTTGCGAGGGTATATCAACGCACAGCCCAAACCGCTGGGTCCAGAGATTCCAAATTTGGAACGTAAGTTCCTTACGACATCTAGCGGTGTACCAAGAAAGATTTTTTTAAATTCCTATGGGAAAGCGAGAACGCAAATGAAGTTGCAACGGTTTTACTGATCCGCTGGGTCTATTGATTCCAAATTTGAAATGTAGGTTCCTTACAACATCTAGGGATGTATTGAGAAATTATTTTTCAAAATTCCTACGGGAAAGCGAGATATACGCAAACGAAGTTGCGAGGGTATATCAACGCAGAGCCCAAACCGCTGGGCCTAGAGTACTCCAGAGATTCCAAATTTGGAATGTAGGTTCCTTACGACGTCTAGGGGTGTACTGAGAATGATTTTTCAAAATTCCCACGGGAAAGCGAGATATACGCAAACGAAATTGCAAGGGTTTTACTAATCCGCTGGGTCTATTGATTCCAAATTTGGAATGTTGGTTCCTTACAACATCTAGGGGTGTACCAAGAAAGGATTTTTCAAAATTCCCACGGGAAAGCGAGATATACGCAAATGAAGTTGCGAGGGTATATCAACGCACAGCCCAAACCGCTGGGTCCAGAGATTCCAAATTTGGAACGTAGGTTCCTTACGATATCTAGGAGTGTATCAAGAAAGGATTTTTTGAAATTCCTATGGGAAAGCGAGAACGCAAACAAAGTTGCAACGGTTTTACTGATCCGCTGAGCCTTTTGATTCCAAATTTGGAATGTAGGTTCCTTACAACATTTAGGGGTGTACTGAGAAATTATTTTTCAAAGTTCCCACGGGAAAGCGAGATATACGCAAACGAAGTTGCGAGGGTATATCAACGCAGAGCCCAAACCGCTGGGCCTAGAGTACTCCAGAGATTGCAAATTTAGAATGTAGGTTTCATATGACGTCTAGGGGTGTACTGAGAAAGGATTTTTCAAAATTCCCACGGGAAAGCGAGATATACGCAAACGAATTTGCAATGATTTTACTGATGCGCTGGGTCCGCGAGATATACAAGTTCAAAAAAGTTCATTTGCGTATATCCTGCTTTCCCGTAGGAATTTTGAAAAATCCTTTCTTGGTGCACCCCCAGATGTCGTAAGGAACCTACATTCCAAATTTGGATCTCTAGACCCAGCGGTTTGGGCTGTGCGTTCATATACCCTCGCAACTTCGTTTGCGTATTTCACGCATTCCTATAGGAATTTTGAAAAATCCTTTCTTGGTACACCCCTAGAGGTTGTAAGGAACCAACATTCCAAATTTGGAATCAATAGACCCAGCGCGGATCAGTAAAACCCTTGCAATTTCGTTTGCGTATATCTCGCTTTCCCGTGGGAATTTTGAAAAATCATTTCTCAATACACCCCTAGACATCGTAAGAAACCTACATTCCAAATTTGGAATCTCTAAAGTACTCTAGACCCAGCGGTTTGGGCTGTGCGTTAACATATTCCTCGCAACTTCGTTTGCGTATATCTCGCTTTCCCATGGGAATTTTGAAAAATCATTTCTCAGTACACCCCTAGATGTCGTAAGGAACCTACATTCAAAATTTGGAATCAATAGACCCAGCGGATCAGCAAAACCGTTGCAACTTCATTTGCGTTCTCGCTTTCCCATAGGAATTTAAAAAAAACCTTTCTTGGTACACTCCTAGATATCGTAAGGAACCTACGTTCCAAATTTGGAATCTCTGGACCCAGCGGTTTGGGCTGTGCGTTGATATACCCTCGCAACTTCGTTTGCGTATATCTCGCTTTCCCGTGAGAATTTTGAAAAATCCTTTCTTGGTACACCCCTAGATATTGTAAGGAAACAACATTCCAAATTTGAAATCAATAGACCCAGCCGATCAGTAAAACCCTTGCAATTTCGTTTGCGTATATCTCGCTTTCCCGTGGGAATTTTGAAAAATTCTTTCTTAGTACACCCCTAGACGTTGTAAGGAACCTACATTCCAAATTTTGAATCTCTAGACCCAGCGGTTTGGGCTGTACGTTGATATATAGTTAAGTCAATCAGTCAGACAGAACTTTGAATTTTATATATATAGAAAATCAAATATAACATCATTATAACTACCTACCTGACATGTATCTTCACTATGGCATTCATAGCTACTGAAATTACATGCAAAGTCATCTATTTGTATGTCAAAATTAAAAAATCTACATACTTGGTTTAGATTCTCTTAAATTTCCGTAAATTCTCTCCTTTCCGAGAACGTTTCCTCAATGTTTCCACTAAGAGAACATTTCCGGAAATCGCCCATCACTAGGCACTACTAGTTACCGAGTAATAGCCGACGAACTTATGAAGTAAAATTTCTTTGACGAAAACTACAAATGTATTGGAAAATGGCATTATACACATCTGCAAGCAAGAAATGCATAGCCAATACGGAACCCTACATTGTGTGTACCAAACAGGGTTTTTGTTTATTAGAGCCACATGTGTCCACTAGGATGTTGGATGTTGCAACCAAAAATCATCCTAAAGATGGTCCTGCTATCCTCGAGGCGACTGTACCTTTGGCCACTGACTTGGCTTGACTAACTTTTGTCCTCCTTTTCACATAGATACATCTTATATGTAAGAATTCTGTATTGCTAGCTAAATCCCCCTGATTTACCACAACACATGCAGTGCCAAAGTGCCATACACAACGTAATTTCCAGGATAAAAACTATACATGTAGTATATTTGCTTTGTCTTGACCTGGATCTCAAAAATCTGAACCTTTTTTTTTATTTTTATATATTATCGTCAGAAAAATGCTTTGCAGCAGCCCCACCGCCCGAGGAATATGCGGTGGGGACTGTGGGACTTACCACTAAAAAACTGACGGGATGCCACTCGCCCCCTAAGTGACGGGGCCACGGGTACTGTGATACATCCGCGACCCCGCCAGGGCCGTCCGGCCAAAGTTAAACTGGCCGGACCCGAAAATCTGAACCTAACATCTAAATCAAATTACGTCAAGGCAGAGTGAATTATTGTTTTTTTTTTCACAGATTGAGCTAGCCCCAAAGTAGGTTCGAAACTTGTGTTATGGGATACTAACTCAATGATACTATATTTTATAATACATAGAGTTGTTGTTGCAGTTGAGGTGTATCAAAACGGGTGCAGGGACACTCCATCTTTATGTTATTACTCGTGAGTTTAGAATATTATTACGAATTTTAATATTTCAGGTGCCAATTTAAAGGGATGTAATATGGAGGATCCTCTGGGTTCCAGGGCTGTTATGGAAGGAGTTAACTTAAAAGGTAATTTATTATGTTTTTAAAACCATGTTGTAAAAAAATATGTCTGAATTAAAAAAAAAAAAAGGGAATGCTGGCCTTACATACTCTTTTTTTAATATAACATGACATGTGTGGTTGTCATGTGGCCGAATTTAGTAAGAAAAATTCATATTCTATATCATGAACATGTACAGAAGTAGACAAAATATTTCTGAATTAGAAAAATCGACACGAATTTACCCTAATAAGTACAATGTTTTTCTTTTATATTTTTAGGCGCGAACCTAGAAGGAAGCAACATGGCGGGCGTTAATTTGAGAGTGGCAACACTGAAGAATGCCAACCTACAAAATTGTGATCTCAGAACTGCTGTGTTAGCTGGAGCAGATTTAGAAGTATGTTACATATTTTTGATTGATTGATAAATAAAATTAGTTGTTCTTAAAATTTGTACAATCCGCGCCATGAGACCTGATTGATTTCTGATTTTTTCTAGTAAAATGGCAAGATCTCGTCTACTGCGCAGCGCAGGTCGTTCATGTGATTCCGCCAGGTCTCATCTCCTGTGGCGCGGATTGTACTTCTCGGGCCGGTTTCAGCATTCTAAAATAGTTAAATCTATTTGTGAAACTGGATGGCTGTGTTCTTTTGTATAAAGTAGGCATCCGATAAGAAAGGATTTTTCAAAATTCCCACGGCAAAGTGCGCAAATAAAGTAGCGCGGGTGGCCAGTCGTCAAATAAATTGCCAGTTTTTTTTTGGCAGTGACTGGTTCTGACATTTCTTATTTTTCAAATTGCCTATTTGAATGTATTAGCTAGTTTCAGAAAGTAGGTAGCTGTTCTTTTCGATGAAAAGATTTATTTTGAACTAGCTGCTGCCCGCGGTGTTACCCGCGTTTTAGCTAATCGTAGTTAAGGAGTCGGTAAAACAGTTTCTTCTTTTTACGTCTTCGAGCGCTCTACATTTGATTTTAGACGAAATAAATACATTTCTTGAAAAAATTATGCGTGAAATGGGGTAAGCGTTAGAAAAAAGAAAAACGCAACCGCCGCCGGCCGCCAAGCTGTCTGTCAGTGTCAGTCAGTCAATGGCATATCCTAACCTGTTGCCAATTTTTAAATACGGTGCTATTTGATTTTGATGTAATAAAAATATAAGCCGTTTCCTTCGTGAGACGAAATCTTCTAAATACGTTTACATTTATTTTAAACGATATTTAACGACGATACGCAAGCGGCCCTAAATATCATAAAGATTAGTCCAGATATTTCAGCTTGAAGAAGTAACAAACATAGCGCTTATTAGACCACACGATTTCATAAACTTTTGCCTAATATTAGTGGGAAAATCTTTTTTTTTTCAGTGTTGCGATCTCTCAGGCAGTGATCTACATGAAGCTAATTTACGTGGTGCCAACCTAAAAGACGCAGCGTTCGAGTTAATGCTAACACCGTTGCACATGTCCCAAACTATTAGATAAATTACAAAATAAATACTTTTGTTATAAATATATATACGACATTATATCTGCTTTGTTTATTATTAAATTAAATACATAAAGATTTTATTGGCTATTTTTTAACCTTTTTATTACATTGTTAATAGGTACCTGAAATAAACTATTTTTTATTTATAGAATACATCTTAGTATTCTTTTCAGCAATAAGCTGGTATTATAACGCACTGGTTACGGGCCTGAGCCAAGAAACCAAAGCGAAACGTTTTTTATATACATTACTAGCTGTTGCCCCAGGCTTCGCCCGCGTAAATATTAGCCTATGTTGGGCTCTGTACCCCTGTCAATATGTATATTTTTTTATAATGATCGCCGGCTTGGTAAAGTCAAGCCGTGAAGGAATAAATAACAAATGAACGAACTCACTTTCTCACTTATAATATTAGCATGATTAGACAGCGCGCATTATGGCGGGCTTTTTGGTTCAATCAAGTTTAACACTTTCGAATTGTACACTTGGTCACAGTGGATACATCGTCGACGTGGAAGTCGGTCATCAACAAAAATGTTGATAACCGACTTCCACGTCGTTTTTAGAAAATATTGGTTCCAGACTTGTTGTACATATTTATTAAAACACATCAATAATAATGTTAACTAAGAGAGCATTTTGTGAATATATATTGTATGTAAATATTTAAATCCGGAGAAATCTAAAATTGCCGCAAAATGGCTAAGGTGGCAACACTGTTTTGGCGCGTCCCGCCAAAATGTGTGTGTTTCTAGAGCCTATTTTAGGTAGGTTAGGTACATAAATACACAGACAATGTCTGTGCATAAATAATTAAAAGTAGGTTCCCGTACCTACCTAGCATAGCAATAAAGCCTCTACCCCACAGATGCGGTATTACCGCATGCGATATTCCTGCTGCGTCTTTACCGACCGGTATTTCTTAAGCCTCTACCGGCATCGAAATAATATTACTACGTATAGAACGGACACCGCGAACAAAATTTTTGCCCCCATACGTTGAGGCCAATAGACATCAACTCGTTTAGTCACTTGTCTACGCTCATCGCGATCGGTCCTCGGACTTATGACAAAAAAAAACATTGAAAAATGCCGTCATGTTCGATAAAAACGTGTAAAAACCGTTCAACAGTAAGGAAGAAAGATAGCGGCGTGACTTAATATCATCGCTAAGTAATACAAAAAATTAAGTAAAACCATCGAAATAATATTACTACGTATAGAACGGACACCGCGAACAAAATTTTTGTCCCCATACGTTGAGGCCAATAGACATCAACTCGTTTAGAAACTTGCCGACGCTCATCGTGATTGGTCCTCGGATTTATGTCAAAAAAAATATTGGAAAATGCCGTCATGTTCAATAAAAACTTGTAAAAACCGTTCAACAGTAAGGAAGAAAGATAGCGGCGTAACTTATCATCGCTAAGTATACAAAAAATTAAGTAAAACCAACCAAAACATTTTTTTTTCATTATTTTCTAATGCATCATGATTGCATCCGCCATTTCTATGTGAAAATCATAGATTATCAAAAATTAATCGTACAGATGGGATACGTAGGTACTAAGCGTCAGTCAATTTTATAATATAATTTAGGTATTTCTGAATTTTTTGTAGCTTTTTTTTTAACCGACTTCAAAAAAGGAGGAGGTTCTATGTTTTTTTTTGGAGGTCCGCCGATTACTCCTTTAATTTTGGACCGATTTTAATCATTCTTTTTTAAAAATAATATGTAATTTAAATATTGATTTTTTAAACTATATTTCCAAAATATTTTTATATACTAGGTAAAATACGTAAATGTGGATAACGTTACTAACTAAGTAAAAAAATAAGTTTCTAGAAAACAAAAAGATGGAAAACGAAACAGCATTTTAAATTTCGACCAACCATTTTCGAACAAATGAAATTCGGGCAAACAAGTTTCGGAGTAAAGGTACGTTACCATTCTTGAAATTCAACACAACTCCTCTTGTCTGGCAGGCGACCGTCTCCTGGTTATTGCATATATTACAAAATACTACAATATATAAATAGCTTCACTATAAAGTTAGTTTTGATTTAATCTCAGTTTATTTTTCACTAATATTAAGTTAAGAACAAAAATGTAATGTAGTTTCCTACCTATAAAGCTAATATTATACCTATTTTCTATTAAATTTATCTATTATGTAAAATAAAATATTGTAATAAAATAAAATAATCAGTTGGATGTCCAATAGGCAGAATATAAACAAAGTGTCGCCCCTGCGTAGTAATGTCATATTCTATGACTCGGTTGGGGGCGGGGCCAGGGAGGGGCGCGCCCCTCACGGCCGAACACGGCGCCAAAATTTGAAGGCGCTGTCATTTCTATACGTAGTAATATTATTTCGATGAGTAAAACCAACCAAAACAATTTTTTTTCATTATTTTCTATTGCATCATGATTGCATCCGCCATTTCTATGTGAAAATCATAGGTTATCAAAAATTAATCGTACAGATGGGATACGTAGGTACTATGAGTCAATTTTATAATAGGTATTTCTGATTTTTTTTACCTTTTTTTTTAACCAACTTCAAAAAAGGAGGAGGTTCTATGTTTCATTGTTTTTTTTGGAGGTTCGCTGATTACTACTTCAATTTTGGACCGATTTTCATAATTCTTTTTTTAAAATAATATGTAATTGAAATATTTATTTTATTAAACTGTATTTCCAAAATATTTTTATATAGTAGGTAAAAAATACGTAAATGTGGATAAAGTTACTAAGTAAAAAAATAGTTTTCTAGAAAACAAAAAGATGGAAAACGAAACAGCATTTTAAATTTCGACCAACCATTTTCGAACAAATGAAATTCGGGCAAACAAGTTTCGGAGTAAAGATACGTTACCATTCAACACAACTCTTGTCTGGCAAGCGACCGTCTCTGGTTATTGCATATATTACAAAATACTTCAATATATAAATAGCTTCAATATAAAGTTAGTTTTGATTAATCTCAGTTTATTTTTGACTAATATTAAGTTATGAACAAAGATATAATGTAGCTTCTTACCTATAAAGCTAATATTATACCTATTTTCAAAATACCTATTTGTAAAATAAAATATTGTAATAAAATAAAATAATCAGTTAGATGTCCAATAGGCAGAATATAAACAAAGTGTCGCCCCTGCGTAGTAATGTCATATTCTATGACTCGGTTGGGGGCGGGGCCAGGGAGGGGCGCGCCCCGCACGGCCGAACGCGGCGCCAAAATTTGAAGGCGCTGTCATTTCTATACGTAGTACCTAATATTATTTCGATGTCTACCGGTCAGTAAAAACGAACCTGTGTGTTCCGCAATATCGCAGGAACGCAGCGTTTTTACCGGCCGCTATCGCATATTATAAATAAATAAATAAATATTGCGTTGCGTTATTGCGATCTACTTCCATTGCTGCGTATTGAAATGAAATGAAATGAAATCGTTTATTTCAGGAGTTAGACCTTCACAGGCACTTTTTCTTGACATTTACAACTTGTTTATTTATAGAAAATAAAATACTACCACCATTTCGGACACCAGCAAAATGGCCACCGGTAAAAAGAAATGGCGAAAGAAAACCGGTTACGGCCTTTTTTGTCATTTTGTACTTTTTTTCCCAGTCATTAGTTACAATGTAGGTATAAGTACATTAAAATTTATAAGAAGAATACGCCAAATGTTATACACAATGGTGTGGAATGAACAAGTCTTAAATCCTAACTAATATTATAAATGAGAAAGTGAGTTTGTTTGTTTGTTATTCTTTCACGGCTTGACTAAGCAGCCGATCATTACGAAAATTTGTAAACATATTGTCAGGGGTACAGAGGCAGAGCCCAACTTAGGCTAGGCTTTTTATCCCGTGAAAGTATGTCATTCCAATGGGAAAATATTTTTTCTACTATAGAGGGCGCTGTATCGGGCAACAGATGGCGCCACAAGCGCTATGGGTTGTTTTGTTGTCAAACGGGACCTATGTCATAAAATCAAGCGTGAGCGAAGCCGCGGGGAAAAGCTAGTCTACAATAAAATAAAAAAGTCAGTACTGACAAGAGTGAGCAGACCAGTTATTACCGCAGCAGTGTATTTACTCCAATGCCATTCTATACAAAATGTACTGAAAACAGATATCGCAATATCGCATGCGGTAATACCGGCAGGCAAATACTATAGACGAGTAATACGCACAGCTTCGGAAGAATTCGGGCAAGACGCGACATTAGCGCCCCTACGGCATGAGGGCGGCATGAGGTGAACGATTTCAAAACTTTTGTATGCAAAATGTTATAGCGCCCCTAGCGGCATGAGGTGAACTGTGCGTTTTGTATGCAAAATGTTATAGCGCCCCTAGCGGCATGAGGTGAACGGAGGTTGCCAAGTCATTGTATGAGAAACGTCAAGAGCTGTGCGTATAACTCGTCTTTAGTATTTGCGGCCGGTAATACCGCACCTGTGGGGTAGAGGCTTTATTTGCGTTGCCGCGCAAATTTTATACGTTCGGATACACATTGGTACAATTTACCACAACTTAAATTAGGTGAAATATTTTCTGCGGTCTGCTTAAAAAAAACATATCCCTTTAATAAATAAACATTTAAAATGGATCACTCTTTTAGCTGGTGTAATGGTCCATAAATTATAGTATTTTGTTAGGATATCGACGTTGCTTTGTGAACCACTTATGAACAATGACAATGAGAACGCACTGATTATGATATTGGAATGTTGACAGCTCTGGCAATTTCGTGCCGTCAAGTTGGAAACATTTGTTTTTTATTCGCATTCTATTTTTGTGTGTGACGGTTCCGTCCGGCAAAGGAGGATTAGAATTTATAATTTTTGATGATTTTCCTATAGATCGTTGAAATCTTTGCTAAATAACACTCGATTGCGATAAATCGTCATTATGCAGAACGGAGACGGTTCGCCGGCGGCCACAGAAACCAGTAAGTTTCACATTTTCTTGATAAATTAATGGAATAACAATCTTTGTTCCGCTGTTTTCTTTCATTTACTGACAAAATATTGTTGGGATTCCGTTTGAAATGATGTTTATATGTGTTTTTGTGGATAACAACGTTTTTTATAAACTACCCTCACTTGAATCCAAAATTATCGGCGCTGAAAGTGCATGCGTCTTTGTAATGTTTGGAATTCGATGGCAAATATAATTTCACTCGTAGGTACTGGATGGATTTATGCAGTTTTATGTATGCGGTCGCGATTTGGGCTGTTTCCTCTGATTATAATTATTGATAATGTGGGTAGCATAATTGGAGTGTGAACATGAGTCACATTCTGGTATATGCGGCCCACCAGTTTTTTTCGTAAAAATGATTTATTCGACAATATACTGCATTGTAACGTGATGTCGTTCGATTCTCGCGAAAATGGAGCGAAAAAACGCATTCTGCGCCACACACGCTAGTACAAGTAACTTTTTTGTTGTCTACCTTCACTATTCAATAAGTCTTGAGGCCATATTTTCTACTTCTGAATCATCTATTTGAAGGTCTTAGATTGAAGTTACCTCATCAATAGTACAGTTAACTTATTATGTTTGTGTCACCGAACAGTACACTTTTGTACTTGCACATTTTTTCTCACCACAAGCTTATTCTCAATGTCACATGTTCCTTATAAATTTCACTTAGCTCATTTGTCAGATAAATCGATGAAAAATCTTACAAAAAGGTAAATTTTATTGTAACAGTTTTGCAGGGATATCTCCATTCAATCGAAGGGGACGTTCACAGGCACATTGTTGTGTGCGTAACCTGAAAAACGCTCATGAAATCGCTCAGTTCGCTCACGCACACATGAACAACTTTCATGTGAACGCCTTACAACATTCACAGCCAAATGCTCTTCGTGAAACAGAATATCTGCATCTTTAATAAGAATAAAAAATTTAATAGACTAGGGAAATGGAATGTGGTCTTGTAGATTTCTCCCACTGAATGAAACATGTTTGTGCTTTACACCAATATGCTGTAAGATAATCCTCCGACCTCCGTGGTGTAATAGTTACCACGCCAGACTGCCACCCAGGAGGTCCCGGGTTCGATCCCTGGTCTGGTCATGATAACGAACTTTTTCTGATTGGCCTCGGGTCGTATCTATATATGTATTTGTTATAAAATATAATATCGTTGAGTTAGTATCCCGTATCACAAGTTTCGAACTTACTTTGGGGCTATCGCAATCTGTATGAATTGTCTCTATATATTTATTTATTTTTAATCCTGTTGTTGTTGTGCAGGATTTTCTCATTTTTGAGTGAAATTGTGAGGTAGTACTTCCATGGTTGAATCAGGCGATTTTATAGAAGTTCTTGAAGCATTTATGCAATGCTATGCTCCAAAAACTTAAACTTCCAACCATACTCTCAGTCAAAATTATCATAATAAGTATTGTAAGTGTCGAAGGTAGGGGATCACCATACCAACATGCCACCGGGCTGTCAATGCACATAGTTTGGATCTTTAAATAAATTCCTACTAATATTATAAAGTAAATAAATAAATAAATATATAGGGACAATTCATACAGATTGAGCTAGCCCCAAAGTAAGTTCGAAACTTGTGTTAAGGGATACTAACTCAATGATATTATATTTTATAACAAATACATACATAGATAAACATCCAAGACCCGAGGCCAATCAGAAAAAGTTCGTTTTTCATCATGACCCGACCGGGGATCGAACCCGGGACCTCCTGAGTGGCGGTCTGGCGTGGTAACCATTACGCCACGGAGGTCGAAAGTTATGTGTATGTTTGTTACTGCTTCACGTTCACATGGCTAGGCCAATTTTTATGATATTTGGTATGTAGGTAGCGGATAACTTGGATTATAATTGCCTTGGATAGGGTACTTTTTATCCCGAAAAGTAAGCAGTTCCTGTAGGATTTGGTCGAAAATCAGATATAGATGGCGCTGCTGTTTATAAATAAATACATACAAACGATGTTGCGCGGGTTTCACTAGTTTTATAATAAATGTATTGATTATTGTAAAATCAAAATAAAAAAAAATCAATACATTTATTATATTCGAGCTCAGATTCGAGCATTACAGCAGTGAGGGAGGCGAATGCTCGTCAGTCAGGGGTCAGTCAGTAAAATGTTACATTACACTCAAATGCTCGCGGTGAAAGAACACCTTCAAAGGTACGTCTTCGACAGAATTTTTCACATTCAATCGCTTCACAACAACCCAAAAAAAGTTTGATGAACTATTGTAAATTAATTGCACAGGTGTGTTAATAATATTATGTATTATTTGAAGAATTATATACCTATGGACATTATTTAAAAAAATGTGGGGTCGAGGAACTGGTAGTATACTGTTACTATTGTAATTTATAATAAAAAAACCTTAGTTATAAATCTATTGGCATTTATCTTGCATAAATCTATACCTACTAATTTTATACTACCAGCTCTTCATCACAAACCAACTCACTTTCCCATTTAAAATATTAGTATGATGAGAAAGTGAGTTTGTTTGTTATTCCTTCACAGCTTGACTAATCAGCCGATAATGAAAATTTGTATATACATAATATATTGTCAGGGATACAGAGCCCAACACAGGCTACTTTTTATGCCGTGAAAGTATGTCATTCCAATGGGAAAATATTTTTTCTCCTATAGAGGGCGCTGTATGGGTTGGGCAATTGACCAACAGATGACGCCACAAGTGGCGCTATGGGTTGTTTTGTTGTCAAACGAGATCTATGTCATAAAATTAACCGCGAGCGAAGCCAAAAGAAAAGCTAGTTTATAATATTACTAGCTGACCCTTGCCCACTTCGTTGGGCATAATGTTACTTAATAATCCTTTTTTAGTACAGGCGTTCGTAAGAAACGCTTTCATTCGACCGTTTTTTTCCCGATTCACTTTGCAAAACCGACTACCACATAAAAGCTTTTTTATTTTTCGGTTTTTTATATAACCTATGACACTCGGCAATAATGTGGCTTTCTATTGGTGAAAGAATTTTTAAAATCGGTTCAGTAGATCCCGAGATTACCCTTTACAATTTAACAAATATACAAACACACAAACTTTACTTCTTTATAATATTAGTATTGATTAGTATGATAAATAGGAAAGATTTGTATTTATATATTTTTGTTTGTAACGAATAAACACAAAAACTACTGGCCCGATTTCAAAAAATCTTTCACCATTGGACCATGATGGGTACTTTCACCATAGGTAGGTACCTCTTTCAAAAAGTTAAGTTGTCATAGTTATAATAATAACTAGTTCAAAGTACATTTTTTATTTCATTTTATAGTTTTTGTAAAATTTACGTCACACTTGGAGTGGTAGAGCAATTATTATGAAATGGGGTAGCTCGACCGGGGAAGTACCACCCTCTCACAGAATATCGACGTGAAGCAGCAATGCGTTTCGTTCGGTGAGTGAGAGATCCGGAAACCCAACTCCTTCCCTATCCCCTCTTTTCCCCTTCTTTCCCTTCCCTTTCACTTTCACTTTCCTTTCCTCCTTCCTTTCCTCCTTCCTCCTTGGTGGACAACGCATTGGTAACGCTCCTGGTGTTACTGTTATGTGATACTAACTCAACGATACTATATTTTATAACAAGTACATAATATAGATAAACATCCAAGACCCGAGGCCAATCACAAAACATTCGTTTTTCATCATGATCCGACCGGGATTCGAACCTGGGACCTCCTGGGTGGCGGGCAGGCATGGTAACCATTGCGCCACGGAGGTCATCAATCAACCCATAGGTAATCATTCAACTGCAGGGTTACGGTGCTTCAATAGCATGCTCTGGCGTTGCTCCAATGCGGATTGGCAGAGGTGTTTTTCAAACCGCCCTAAGGCTGACTTGGCCGGGACCGACGGTTTAACGTGCCCTCCGTAGAAGCTCGCGATAACGAAACCCATCCAAACACTGGCTAGGGTCGACGTCGCTTAACTTGCGTGTTCATATCAGAGTCACACAGCGACGCTATCGAGCTCCTCCTTTAATGTTTCATTGAATAGAATTTGATCAAATAACATTCAGTAATTTTTACTTCATATCTCAACTCAAGGTGATGTTTGTAACTATGTAACTCAACACCTGTGCACACCCACACACAACAACATACATTTGTTTTCTATCTATATATTGTGTATTTAATGACAATTTATATTGGAATAAAAAAAATTTAATTTTAATAATCACTTTACTTAATACTTTTATCCTTACTTTGACGACCTCCGTGGCGTAATGGTTACCACTCCGGACCGCCACCCAGGAGGTCCCGTTCGAATCCTTGTCGGGTCATGAAAATAAAACGGAACTTTTTCTTATTGGCCTGGGTCTTGGATGTTTATCCAAATATATTTGTTAAATCTAGTATCGTTAAGTTATATCCCATCACAAGTCTCGAACTTACTTTGGGGCTAGCTCAATCAAATAAAATATTTTTATTCTAATAGGCATATTACAAGCACTTTCGAATCGTCACTTTTTTTTCTCTACCACCAGTTCAGACGGCAGATTTGTACTAAGAAGAACCGGCAAGAAACTTAGTACTTGCTCTGTGTAATTTGTCCCTATATATTTATTTATGTCTTTTACCTGGGTGGTGGCGGTCCGGCAGGGTATTGGTAACCATTACGCCACGGAAGTCGTCATAATCATAATTCCTCATTAAGTCTCAAGCCGTCTCTTCTTTAAATCTAAGTTAAAATTTGGAACCAACTTCTGCCAGCGGTGTTTCCGAATGACTATGACTTGGGAGGGAACATTCGAGGAGCCAGCATACATGCACTTAAAAGGCCGACAGCGGCCCAGGGACTCCGGTGTCTCTGTGCTCCATGGGTGGCGGTGATTACTTAACGTCAGGGGACCCGTTTGCCAACCTCTTACAAAAAAAAAACTTATTAGTTTCACAGTGAAAGGTATAATTTAATGTGTTGTTAACTTTAAAAAATAGTTTTTTTTATTATTATTATTTATACTACTAAGATGGCAAGCAAGCTTACAGCACGCCTGATGGTAAGTGGTCACCGTGGCCTAAGGACGCTTGCAACGAGAGTATCATTCGCGCGTTGCCAACCCTGTAAAAATCTTTTAATGCCCCTTTTGAAGAACCCCCATATTATAGCCTAAAGAAAACACCTCGTTTGACCTTTCCAAATTTAAAGAATAATCTGTAAATAAATAAATATTCTTGGACGAATCACACAACGCCATCTAGTCCCAAACTAAGCCACTAAGCTTGTACTATGGGTACTAGATTACTGGTAAATATACTTAAAAACTTTTGTAAATAAATACTTATTATACATAGAAAACACCCAGATCCCAAACGGACATGTTCATGCACACAAAATGTTTGCCTTGCGCAGAATTCGAACCCGGGGCCCTTAGGATAAAGTGGCCGTTGCTAGCCACTCGACCACCGGGCCTGTCACCCACTGTAAACCCACTATGCTATCGTTTTCGTTAAAAGTACAAATCAATGATTTTCGCCAATTATTTCAGTTACCAAGAATTGAAATCGCTTTCACCAAGCTAACGTGCCATGTTATTATGTGTGGAATTCCTTTATACGTGTAATATTGTATTTTATAAAATATAATTTATTATTTATCTATTGACTGTTAGAGTAAACTGCGCATGCGTGGTTTTTAAATATAAATTATGCTTAGTATTATCAGAGTTTTGACTTCATTATAAATTTATTAATCGAAGACCGCGGTTGGCTGTGCTTTCCTTTTTTATTTTAATTTTCTGTTGTGGTTTCTATGATATCACTATCCTATGTCCTTTCTCGGGTCTCAATATATCTCCATACCAAATTTCATCAAAATCGGTTCAGTGTCATGAGCGTGGAAATGAAAAAATAAATATTAAAACAAATTATTCCTGAACCGATGTCAAAAAATCTTTTACCATTCATCATATGAGCTGTAGAGACGAAAGGCGATCGAAGAAGAAAGTCGGTACCTATAACATAAAGCTACTCTATAAACCACCACAACTTCAAACAAAATGACCACCAGTAAAAGAAATAACTTGAATTTCCAGCCATCAAACCCCAGCCTGAGGAAGTGACGAAGCAGACATTCCGTGTGAAGGTATGGCGTCACCTGGAGACCAACGGTCTGGCGATGTTTCCGCGCCCGGTCTACAACAGGATCCCCAACTTCAAGGGAGCCCCCGAGGCCGCGGCCAAGCTCGCCGAACTTGATGTCTTCAAGAACGCCACCAAGATCAAAGTGGACCCTGATAAACCACAGGAGCCAGTCAGGTATGGTTTTTTATTCTGAAGGAGCTCGATGGCGTCGCTATGTCGAACAAGCAAGTCAAGCAACATCGACATCAGCCAGTGTTTAGATGTATTTTTTGATAGGCACGGTAGACGATTACAATGTCCAATGCGTTGCCAAATATACCAGAAATCCCCTTGCAAGTTACGGCGGGTCTCCTTTCAACCGAATGGGTTTTTTTTCTCCTGCGATTGGATATTGGTATAAATATCGAAGGGAATTAGAGCGTACTCTGCCACGTTGCTCTAATGCTAATGGCAACCGGTAAAAAGAAATGGCGAAAGAAAACCGGTTAGGGCCTTTTTTGTTATTTTGTACTTTTTTTTTCTCATTTTTTTTCGACTCATTAGTACATTAAATTTTATAAGAAGAATGGGTCGACATTACTTATGTTGAGTGTTCATTTTAGAGTGCGACACAACGACGCCATTGAACTCCATAGGATAAATCCATAAAAAAAAAAATCAAAGAAACGATCGCAATCTATGAATTATTATATGTAAAATGAAATTGAAGGCATCAGGTAGACGATTACATAGTTACGCAAACCGTGACCGATATCTTGGGTAATGCATTCCGCACTGTTTTATAACCCGCTTTGTTATGTAAAACAAACCGCACTTTGATAAATATTCGGACGTACGACTTGTATCAAAAGTACAGAATTCCCTAATCTATAAATAAAGCGACCATATTTTTTTAAGTGTTAATTTTCATGAAAGTTCTTATTAGTACAGTCAAGAGCAGGTCGACCTTAACATATCGGAGTACCATTCTTAAGTTTTATGTAATAAGAGCCAATATTGTACTACAAGTGTAAAGCTCAACGAGCTCCTGACTGTACAAAACTGTCGACTGAACTGGTTGTAGGAAAAAATAGAGCTGATAAAATAAAAATAAATATTTATTTTGCAATTAAATAGATTAGATTTACAGGAAATACTTTTTGCAAGTCAATGTTTTCGGAAGAGCCTGTAATAACTGAATCTTATCATTATCAGACTTCTCATACATTCAGTTGGTTTGGTCGGGTCTCTCTGTATAATGATGGTAAATTAAAAATACAGAGAGACTGAAGAAGTGGTAACTTCTCCATATCATCTTTCATTTACAGACCCCCCCCCCCCTCCTATTCACGTAACAAAAACCGATTCTAGTTCGATTCAAATTCAATCGCTGTCTCACTCATACAAAATAGGAGTTGAACGGGACAGCAAGTGCGCTGTCCCGTTCAATTCCTATTTTGGTGGCGCTGTTTTGTTTGAATCGAAATGGAATCGGTTTTTGTTACGCGAATTGCCCCCCAGTCCATTTTCTAATTCATGCCTATTCGATTTTTTATTTTATACCACAAAGGTGGCGCGGCTAGCATACGACAGGCCTGATGGTAAGCCGTCACCGTAGCCTAACTCACGCGTTGCCAACCCTCCCAACCCCCCCAAGTGGAGCTCTGGAGACCTTACTCACCGTAGGAATACAACATGGCCGAGAACATGCTATTTGGCTGCGGTCTTCTGTAAGGTGGAGGTCCTTCCCCAGACGGGCTGCTCCGATTGTAGCGGATTATCCGCTGTGCCCTACCTCTCTTGAATAAAAAAGTTTTGAGTTCACTTGAGTTAAAGAGTTTTGGTTGAACACGCTGAACTCAGGAACTACTTAGTGCCCTATTATATAAGCAAGTCAGCTTAAAATGTGATGAAGGATGTTATTATGTCTAAACATATTAACAAAGTTAAAATTAAATTAATCACCTTACCCAATAATTTATATATGACTTGAGGTTATCATTTAGATAAGAAACGTAATGTGCATTGGATTATTTACAATTTATTTGTTATGTAAATATTACTGTTATATAATGCATATTTAATTCCGTCGAGTGATTTGGCCGGATAATAGAAAATACGAGGGGATCTTAAGATATCCCCGGCCAAGCGTCTGGGCTGCGGTATCTGCTCAGCATCAGGCGGGTCGTATGCTTGTTGGCCACCTTAGTGCAAAACTGGCGAAAAATATTCATTGATTACATTCTATAGGTTATTAAAATTACTTATATTAATAACCTATCAACAATTTAGGACTAACATTTAAGACTAATTACTTTAGATTATAAAGTACCACGTTTAGTATATCGTATGTTGACCTGTGTCTATTAATACATAATGTATACAAAAGAAATTGTAGGAAAAAAGTGACGATTCGAAAGAGTTTGTACTCTTTGGAAGCTTTCGAATGAAAAATTTCACCACCTCTACTAACCTTCCCGGTACCTCGGTGGTAAGAGCACTCGGCTGGATATCGAGAATTGTGTTCGAATCCGACCTAGAGCGAGGAGGAGAAAATTTTCTTTCAATTAAAAAAATAATACTATCTTCCACAGGGTTATGTGCTTGGAACAGAAGAAGACACTCTACGTGCCAGTTCCACGTCTGCAGAATGGGTTCCTGAACCATCTTGAGCTGCCTGAAGGGGAGAATGCAGCGGCTGGCATAAAACAGGCTGTGTCGCGTAACGGGATGGAAACCTATGGAAAACCTATAGGTGAGTATTCAACAATTCTTTATGGATAGGCCCAGAGGGTGTGTGGCTAATAATGACTACTTTATTATGGGTAGTGTGTTCAAATCCCGCGCAAGGCGAACATTGTGATGCATATTTTGTATGTATAATCTGCCAAAATTTATCGTTTTTAAGTGTAGTTTTGGTGTTAATTAGACGTGATTAAATATGGTTACCTGTGCAGTGCCTGGATGTAACTCTCAGAACACAGAAAGAAGAGAAATGTAATAAGACAGTTTTTGTACCGGAACCGATGTCGCCACTTACACACACAGTTACATTTTAACACATTCATAGAATAATCTCCGACAGTCACACTCACACAAATCGTAAGCCCGTGATTTGCAGTTCGATTACGAACACAGAAGTAAGAAGTGTATTATAGTGACGGCACCTAACGAAAAAGGGCGACAAGCATTATCGATAACTTTACCTCTCGATATTTTACAATAACAATTATTACGCACTACAACTATGAACGAGATATGGTTTGTGGGCGGGGCGCATGTCGCCATTTTTAACCGACTTCAAAAAAGGAGGAGGTTCTATGTTTCATTGTATTTATATATTTTTTTGTATGTCCGCCGATTACTCCGTCAATTCTTGACCGATTTTCAAATTTTTTTATTTATTTGAAAGTGCATACTCCCAGGTTGGTCCCATTGTCACCAAGTCTGATGATGGGATCCCAGGCAAATTGAGGGCAACCCTCAGATTTTATAGGCACGGACAACGCGTTACTTATGTTTTCGTAAGCTATTCATGTTTTTACGTCTGGAAGTCATCATCCCATGTTGATGAGGTGATGATGGAAGGTACAACTCCTAAACGGATAGGAGTTAGAGGATGATTCTTTAAGTATTGTAGGTATGTATTAGATTAGACCATTTGATTTTTTTCCATCATAACTTGTCACCAATCAGGATCTGATGATGGGATCCCAAGTAAATCGAGTGCACTCCTTAAATTTGATAGGCACGTACAACGCGTTACTTATGTTTTCGTTAGCTATTCATGTATTTAAGTCTGGAGTAATTAATAGTATTATAATAGTAATTTTTAGTTTCAAACCAATTAAAAGATTATAATAGTAATTTTTAGTTTCAAACCAATTAAAAGAAAGAACTTAAAAAAATTAGTAGGTACATAATAATAAGCGATTTTTTTAAAACTAATCAAATGAGTTTTTAGTTGATCTACTTTCCCCTTGAGTTTGATCCAATACTTATGGGACTGGGACACCCTGTACAAGGAATGCACTGTAGTAAAAGTTTCAAATTATTATACTTTCAAAAATTAGAAATACAAAATTATCGATACTAAAATATTCTACTTTTGGCAGCACTACATGGCTTGTGCGACGGCCATTATTACTTTGACAGATCGCGGAAGCTACAAGCGGCGGTACCACGATATTTTCACAACATTGTAATTATCGTTACGTTTGCATTCCATTGTACGTGCATACCGCAAAACATTGAAAAGCGCGTATCCAAAACAAGCAATGGACAATATTTGTAACGGAAGTATCGACTATGCCATATATTGTTTAATAATTTCTATGCCTCAAAAATATTTCGTTAATTTGTCATTTATATAGAAAATTATTAAATAAATGACTTACCTATGATAAGTAACACCACTATTACTTGAATTTACCGTATCACTGCGATTTTTGCACGTAATTAAAGCACAAACCGGCATTTTTGTTGACATTCACGGACGTGTGTTCGCGGAAGCGTTGTTTTGTGAATGACTTAGAACAATCAAGTTCCTGCACATTTGTGCAGAAAATGGCGTCATGTGCCCCGCCCACAAACCATATCTCTTGTATTCTGATATCTGTGATGTAACTCAAACAAAAAGGAAAATCCACAAAATTTGCACTATCTTGCTTGCACACATGTACATTACACGCACACTAGTGTATTTTGTTCTTGGTCTCGCCTCAATCAAACCATTACCGATATATGCGCTAGTATATACTAAATCTATGCTTGTGGGCAGTAAATAAATGAATGTATTAAATAAATTTATTATTTTTGTCCAACACCAACAGGTGTCTTACCTATCTCTCTTAAACACAATATTTTTTTTTATGTGTGAATCAAAACTACAGTCAAGCAATGAAAGAGGCGCAGGGTAGTGAATTAAGGACAAAGGTTTTTAAGCTAATATAAGCATCCATCGTGATATGTTTTTGAGAGAGGTAGGGCATAGCAGATAATCCGCTCAAATCGGAGCAGCCCGTCTGTGGAGGGACCCCCACCTTACAGAAGATCGTAGCCAAATAGCATTGGTTTCGGCCATGTTGTGTTTCTACGTTGAGTAAGGTCTCCAGAGCTCCACTTGGGGGGATTGGGAGGGTTGGCAACGCGTGCGTGATTCCCCCGGTATTGCAAGCATCTATGGTATAAAAAAATTTGCTGAACCATTGTAATTATTAAATATAGATTTATATTTTTAACAGGTATTGAAGACACTGTGTTACTGGATTTAGTGGTGATGGGATCAGTGGCTGTCTCTAAAGAAGGTTACCGTATCGGCAAAGGAAGAGGTGAGATATCTACTGGTGTTAATCATAGGATCTGAATTAGGATTCTTTGTATCGACATTTCCAGTGACGTCATCTGTCCGCTTGTAACTTTGGCATTGGGAAGTAGGCTGATTGATTTTATAGTTGCATTATTTCAAGTCGCACTTTGACGACCTCCGTGGCATACCTAATGGTTACCACGCCAGATTGAGTATGTATTTGTTATAAAATATAGTATAGTTGAGTTGGTATCACATAACACAAGTTTCGAACTTACTTTGGTGCTAGCTCAATCGGTGTGATTTGTCTCTATATATTTATGTATTTTATTCTTATTTTCAAAATATTTTTAAAAGAAAAATTGCACTTTCGTTAAGGTAGGTTTCTTTTTAACCTATGACCAATGTGTATATTTCAGGATACGGAGACTTGGAGTTCGGTCTGCTGATGCACATGAAGGCTATCAAGCCCAACACTGTGGTGGTCACCACCGTGCATGATTGTCAGGTAATAATACGCCAATTTAGCAAACTTGCCGGCATTCAAAATTTTAAGAGAAAAAATTTATTGTCAGCGAACTGACCGCAAAAAATTGGTTTTATTTTTATTTATTTATTTAATTAATACAAATTATTTTACAATTTTTATATGACAGACTAAACCACAGAGCTAGGTTGTTCGGGTTGTGTAAGATCTGCTCGTCATAACGTGTTAAGAGGGCGCACACAGGCGTTAGCTCAGTTTAGCGAAAACTGAACTTTTCGAAGCTCTTAATATCTATAAAAAACTTTTCTAACAGACTTATGAATTACACAAAATGTTAGACAATATTGTTGCCTAAATAGTTAGTAGAAAACATTTTGTCATGTAATGGAATATTTATGAATGCTATCGTGATAACCGAACAGTGTTTTCTCGATTTCACGTTCAGTGCCAACTTCGGATGTCAAAATATCCCCGTAATGCTGCCAATTGTAAGAAATAAATTATAAAATCTAACGGCAAATATACTTAAGCATATAGTTAGTAGAACATTTTTGTAATTTTTTGTTACATAAATAAGATATTAACATCCAAACTAAGTGAAATTACGAAGAAAGTCAAGTCGTTGTTATGTTTGTTTTCACCATTAAATCTTAGTTATTTTATGTCAATATTATCATCATCTAAGAGATAAAGGTATTCCCTAAAATCTAGGCTCCAAAATTTATGATAAATGTTTACCATTATTTTTCTACCAATTTTTTAATATAGCCATAAAACCACTATAAAACCGCGCGCGTCTTTTATTACGACTCAGTCCAGCCGCCGGCTCTGCGGAGAGAGGTCACGTCGCTCCGGCGCAAGATTGACCTCACGTAATTTTTGTGCCCATACGCAGTGCAAACCGTGTAGCGCGACCGACAATCTAGATACTTTGGTAAGTAAAATATGACTTTTTGATGATATGACGACGAACTATTTACTTTTTTAGTGACAACAACATAATATGTTTCAGAGTATGGGGAACAAAAATAAGCAGTTTTTATCTAAAAAAAAGAAAAAGACGAAATGTTGAAAATTTAAATAAAGCAAGGGCTAAAAGGCTGGTGGTACATACCTATAATTAATATAATGGTTATAAATTATAATATATGACAAGTTTTACTAAGGAGGTCGATTATTGCGAAATCGTAAAAAAAAAAATTTTTTGCTTTTATTTCCGTATGGATAAAAAATAACACGATTTTGTACTGTGCATTACAGACCAATATCATAACTCTCCAAATATGGCAAAAAAAAAACGAATTACAAGGTTTTTTTAATTAAATTTTGAATGAATGATTGAGGTAATTATTCAAAAATATTTTATATTTTAAAATTTCTTGAAAATGGTTCACTTTTGCATTACACTATTTGTGTCAATAATGTTGTAAATAATCTCCCCCATCACTCCATATGACATTCCGGTCTAATTTCTAATAAACATTGAGTCTGTATACATTGAGTCTTTTGCCTATATTACCCATTATACCTTCATTTTGTTTATTTGAGATTGTAAGTAAACTATTAGGTCTCACAGACTTCGTTTTGAGTTCAAATAAAAGCTAAATAAATGTTTTACAGAATATTTAGTGACCTTTCTTCATAGGGCAAATAGTTTTGCAAATATTTTGCGAAATACGTAAGTAAAACCTAAAAATTGCAGTTTTCGAGATTAATGGGTCACATTCGAAGTTCTATAGCTTGGCTTCTATGAGGTCAATACAGCTGCAATTACACCAGCAATACAGCGGAAATTGGATTCAAATTGTAGGTAATTTAATACAGTCTATAAGTCTAGAAAACATCATTCGCAAAAAACGCATAGTTTTGGCTTTGGAGAGCAAATAACGAAAAAAGTCCCAAAATTACGAAGTTTTTCTCGGTTTTCTCAATTTCCAGAAGTTTTTCGAAGTTGCAAATTGGAATTCACACTACTACTCTTACAGACCCATACAACTTTCCAAAAATGAAGAACTACATCACGTTTTGTTAATTAAATATCTAATTCTACTAAGCTATTCGGCTTGTAACCCCCTTTCTGTAACATCCTGTTTAATTACTAATTATGTTTCAGTGATAAGCAACTGTGTCTATTTGCGGTATGGACTGGGCCCGAATTTCGTCTGAAGATTGCCAGAATTAAAAGAGATGACGAATTTTGGTCATCAAAGATGGAATCGAAATTGGTGAAATTTTACAAGAAATGTATTTTACCAGAATTGGTAGATAGATGGTAGAGTCTATGTATGCCAATTAGAAACACATGTTTCTAATACAAATAATTATATGTACCTATATCTATTATGAGTACATTATTGTTATACTTCTCCATAATACACGAGTAAAGATACATTATTTGTATTTATTTCCAAACGAGACATGAAGAATACCGAAAAAAAAATTCAATTACATAATAACAATACTTATGTTCTACATAGAAATAGATCTGTAGCTAAAATCACATGAACTTCGAGTCTACTATTATATTGAATAGTGAAGTCTTATCATAAAAGTATCAAAATCATTTTGTCTTCGCCGGCGCACGCTCATGTTCGTGGCTCAGTAGTTTCGTAAAATAACACGCTTCGATTTTGAGTTGCGTTGATTTGGGTGCGCGCTCTTAAGTATTGCCATTAAAAGCCTAAAGCAAATTTTTTATTATTATTTTATTATGTACAAACATTGTGTAAAAACATTCCGCGTATTCTTCTTATAAATTTTTATGTAAATACTTATACATTGTAACTAACGAATGGAAGGAAAAGTTGCTAAATGACAAAAAAGGCCGTAACCGGTTTTCTTTCGCTATTTCTTTTACCGGTGGCCATATTGCTTGTGTCCGACCGAAATGGTGGTACTTAGTTGATAATGTAGTTTTTTTAAATAATATACAAGTTGTAAATGTCAAGAAGGTCTAATTTCTGAAATAAACGATTTCATTTGAAACATTTCGAGGAGGGTAAACAAATATGTAATAATGAGCTGCCGGTACATTTAAAGTGTTTTTCAGATAGCATGGGTACGGTGACGTTTGAGTTATTCCATTTCACGCATGTTTTATTCGAAAAAAAAACCGCGAAGTACAAAAGGAAATAGAAAAAGAGTGAAGAATAAGCGACTACATAAAAGTAGTAAATTCAAATTTGCATTATTAATGTTAAAATGATACATTTATTTTTATTTCACTGTAAATTCCCTTCAAATCCCAAATGTCACCGTACCCATGCTATCTGAAAAACATTGTAGCAGCTGTGAATAATGACTAGTATTTGTTTTTTTTCATTGCTAGGTACTTTCATTTTTATCTTAAATCATACGTGATTCATTTCACAGGTCTTCGATACGATGCCGGCTGAGCTGTTTGGCCCTCATGATGTCCCAATAGACATTATCGTCACACCAACCCAGGTATACTTTTTATGTCATACCGGATTAAATTTTTTGTGAGTTCCAAGACAGCTGTAGTTTCTCCCCCGGGACGTCAATAAGCTTCATCGCTTATTGTCAATCTGAGGTCGCCGTTGTTGATCCTGGCTATACAGGAGACAGCCGTGGGAATGTGTTGTGGGCTTGTCCCGATGTCATACCGCAGGAAAATAAAAATATCAGCAATACCAGAGGCACTACCAATGCGTTGCCAGCCTAGGAACAGTGAGATGATGAGGAAAAGGAGAAGGAGTTTGACTTTCGGATTTACACCGATAATGTTTTACTTTGTTGTGTTTTTTTTTTATACCACTAAGGTGGCAAACAAGCTTACGGCCCAACTGATGTTAAGCGGTCACCGTAGCCTATGGACGCTTGCAACACCGGGAGCATCACTCGTGCGTTGCCGACCCTGTAAAAATCTTTTAATGCCCCTTTTGAAGAACCCCATATTGTAGTATAAAGGAATGAAATAGACGGGGATCTCATTCCGCAGCTTCAGCGTGCAGCGCGGGAGGAAACTCCTCTGAAACCGCGCATTACGCGACCATTTTGGTTCGAGCGTGTGATGTTGGCCTATTTAACTAATGCTTAATTGAAATAAATATGTTTATAGGTGATCGAGACCCAACGCATGAGCCAGCGTCCAGTGGGCATCCTCTGGCACATCTTGTCCAACCGACGTCTGCAGCTCATGCCCGTGCTGGGACAGCTGCGAGAGATCGAGATGCTGTGAGTTCTGTCAATTTCTACATATTTTTTTTTTGTACTTTGTACCATTCTTAAGTTCTATGTCATAAGAGCCAAAATTGTGCTGCAAGTGTAAAGCTCGAGCTTGCTCCTGACTGTACGTTAAGAATAAAAAAATAAAATAAAATCGCAAGTAGATTTACAGGAAATATTTTTGTATGCCAATTTGACGACTTCCGTGGCGTAAAGGTTACCACGCCAGATCGCCTTCCAGGAGGTCCCGGGTTCGAATCTCTGTCTGGTCATGATGAAAAACGAACTCTTTCTGATTGGCCTCGGGTCTTGGATGTTTATCTATATATGTGTTTGTATCGTTGAGTTAGTATCCCATAACAAGTTTGTAAGTTAGTTTTGTTACAATTCCAGCGCGGGTCGGGCTTGCGTGCTGGCAGAAGTGGACACGGACGTGGAAGAGCGCGGCGCGGCGCGGCCGAGGCGGCTGAGGCGCCGCGCCAGGGAGCGCAAGAGCCACAGCGAGGGCGAGGTGACGTTGTTTTTATATTTTTTTGTAAAATGTTGGTTTAAATGCACAAGGAATTAAGGTGATCCGTTTCGGTCCGCGCGGGAAATTCAATTTTTTGGAGGTTTTTCACAAATTGCATCTCAATCATTGATAGAATTTTCGTGAAAATTGATTTTACGACAACAAATATAAAATATCTACTGAATATTATCATATATCATGAATGTGCATAATGCACGTTTATAGGGAAAAAGATGCATCGTGGACATTCATAATAGGAAGAGCTAATATTTATAATTTATTTGTTATTTAGTCAGTAGATATATTGTATTTGTTGTCGTCAAATCAATTTTTACGAAAATTCTATCAATGATTGAGATGCAATTTGTAAAAAACCCCAAAAAATTTGAATTTCCCGCGCTAACCGAAACGGATCACCTTAAACAGTTATACCAAGTAAGAGACCTTGAATGGACTTTATTTAAAAAAAAAAAATATTTACGTATTCGCATACGTAAATATTTTTTGTGTCCAGTTGCTTCCACTTAACTTAACATATACTCATGATAGTCAAAAAGTGTTTGGTGTTATTGTTTTATTACATGTTTGAGCGCAGCTGATACCCATGGTACTCGGCAACGCGCGAGTCAATGTTATAAGCGTCCATAGGCTACGGTGACTTCTTATTATCCGGCTGGCCATATACTTATTGGCCATCTCAGCTTTTATTATCAGACATTCCTAAGTCAGCAAAATGTGCAAAAAATTGTATCGCCATGTTTGTCAGCGTGTACAATAAGATACCGAAAGAAATAATAGAAGTCAACCAGAATTTAACCGAACTCGTTTAAATGGCTTCGTGGCTTAAGAAATAAGTGTTTAATTATCATTTGGTTTAAATCATTAAAGTTAGTCATCACTTGTTTTATCTTCTTATTGATACTAATGTCTATGTTTTTAATAAATTTTTCCTAAAACGGTATTAGCCAAACATGCGCACAGTATTAACAATGTCACCATTAAACCATGTTATTTGCAAATAAATGATTAGAATTTAGTGATATATTTTTTTTTGACTTTATGATATTTGGTTGTTTTCAGGGCAACACGACCGAAGGCGAAGAAGCGAAGGCGGGCAAGCCGCGCCGGCAAGCGCGCCGCCGCAACAGCCAGAAGGGCAAGGACGCCAAGGACAAGGACAAGGACGGCAAGGACGCCGAGGCCAGGCCGAGACGCGCCAAGCGCCCCAGGCCAGTCATCGACTTCTCCGTGAAGGTGACTTTCATCATCATATCATAATCATTCCTTCAATCGATGGAGATTAGAGCGTACTCAGCCACGATACTCCATACTCTCGTTTGGCGGAGGCCAGTGTTGGCTTACGTCGGACGGAACCCACCATGCGATCTCAATTATCTATAGATGAATGTTCGTCATTGACGGAAGTATTGATTCGTAGTTTACTTACGTAAATTATGTATGATGTGATATATAATGTAAGTAAACTTCACGCCGATTTTCTATGAGAGAGTGGTACTTCCCCGGTCAAACTAGTCTATTTCATAAATGCGCTACCATTCCTAAGATTTTTTTATACCACACAGGTGGCAAACAAGCATACGGTCGGCTTGATGGTAACCCGTCACCGTACGCTTGCAATACCGGTGGTATCACTCACGCGTTGCCAACCCTCACAACCCCCCAAGTGGAGCTCTGAAGACCTTACTCACCGTAGGAACACAGCATGGCCGAGACCAAAGCTATTTGGCTACGATCTTCTGTAAGGTGGAGGATTACCTTCATCTTTATAATATTAGTGTAAACTTCGATCATATACAACATGGATAATGCATGGCAATAGCGTCCGGGCACACTTCAAACTGCTAAAATGCACCCGTAGCGGACTTTGTATTCAGTGACGCGTGATCTGTCGCTTACTATTTGTTTTACATTACTGCTTAATGACTGAAGACATTTAAAGGACTGAGGTGTCAGCGGCAATGTATATAGACAGAGCCAGTCGAAGCACAATAAGGTGAATTTCAATACATGTACCAAGTTTAAGCTTTGTTATTGTATGACGTGCTGTATCCACTGTTGTATGTGATCGAAGAGTGTAAACAATAATATGAATTCTCTTTCAGATATCCAACATAAGCCCTAATACTAGAGTGCGTGATTTGAAGCAGGCTCTGTCCGAACGCGGCGTCAAACCACAAGTCATGGTTTGGAAGGTAATTATTACAGACTAGCTTTTTTGCCCGCGACTTCGTCCGCGTGAAGTTCCGGACCCGTTCCCGTGGGAACCTCATTGAATTTCGGGAAAAGCTATAGCCTATGTCACTCCCTGATAAAGTAGCTTTCTACTGGTGAAAGAATTTTTGGAATCAGTCCAATAGTTTCGGACCCTATTCAATTCAAACAATCAAATCTTTTCTCTTTATAATATTAGTATAGACTAGCTTTTCCCATTGATTTGATAATTTTATGACGTAGATCTCGTTTGAGAAAAACAACCCATAGCGCGACTTTTGCCGCCATCTGTTGGCGACATTTATTGTTAAGATTCCGCAATTGCAGCGCCATCTATAAGAGAAAAAATATTTTCCCATTGGCATGACATACTTTCACGGGATAAAAAGTAGCCTATGTTGGGCTCTGTACCCCTGACAATATGTAAGTATACAAATTTTCATAATGATCGGCTGCTTAGTCAAGCCGTGAAGGAATAACAAAGAAACAAACTCACTTTCTCATTTATAATATTAGTTAGTTAGGCTTCTACGTATTCTCATAAGAAAAACGGTCAAAATTTAGTATCGCTATCTCGCTCGTTTATTATTTTGTATGAGCAAGATGGCGCTTGAGATTGAGACCAGATTTTAACTGTTTTTAACACAGACAAGCTGTTGCACACCACCACCTTTCAGTTAGTTACGAGCGAGCGACAGAAGCAGTGGTGTCCAATTGACAAAAACGATCTGTTAAAGTAAAATTGACAATTAGACACCACTGCTTCTGTCGCCCGCTCGCAACTGAATGAAGGGTGGTGGTGTGCATGTGCACCATCGCAATGCCGCAAAATCTCAGTACCGGACAGCTTGTCTATACTTTTATGTCGATGGTTTTTATTACTAAAATTGACCCGCTGCCGCTGGTATCTGCGCTCGATGAGCCAAAGTGCTCACTACCTATCCGTTTATCGGCATGGTCATTATTCCACCTATTTTTTTTATAACTTATGACTTTTGTTGAAGTAAAAACTTCTTTAGCGGCGCTTGGCTCTTTTTTTAGATGGGGTAAAAAATGTTAAACTCGCGTCAGATCCGTAGCCTGATCGAGAAAGCGTAAGATTCCCTAACCATTTCAAAATATTCAAAAATGCACAAAGTTTATGTTTAAGTTTTCACTTCTGCCAGCACTCCCGGAGTGCAACCCGTCCTTTTTTCCATTGCTTATGACTTTAACAAAAAAATTTTTTACAGGGATTCCGTGGCTTCTGTTATCTGCATTTCTTCAAGCCTGGACCTCAGAAGGTATGTTTTAAGCCCTCATGCGCGAAGTGATCTAACCGTAGAACGCATTGAATTAGGTCAAATATTGGTATAGATCAGGGGTGCACCGACTTGTATGGACTGGGGGCTACATGGAAAGATTATGAGCCAAGGAGGGGCCGCTATAAAGAAAATTAACACTAAAAGTTTTAATTTGATAATAAACATGACATATCATCAACATATTTAATGTTTTATTATTTTGTAACCTGTCGCAGGGCGAGGGCGACGCGGCGCCGGAGCCTTTGCCGGCCAGCATGGAGGGCGTGCTGGCGGCGCTGGCCGAGCTGGCGCTGGGCGGCAGCGGCGACGACGCCAAGGACGACAAGCCGCGGCTGCTGCAGGTCGAGCCCGCGCCGCCCAGGCAGCCGCAGGAGGTACATTTATTCCTTTACTTCTCTAATTACACCTTCACAGACACTTTTTTTACAACTTGTTTTAAACTACCACAAACTACGTTATAAACACAATAAGTGCCCCCACGTTCCTGTGATCGTGATAAAATATATTGACTATTTAATCCGTTAGATGACGTATTAGAGATTCTTCTATCGGAATGACAGTAAAAGTGGGAGACTTTCGGAAATCCTTTGAATTTTTTTGCTAATCTATAATATAAAAATGAATCTCTGAATGTGTTGCTAAACGCAAATCTCGAGGACGGCTGAACCGATTTCGCTAATTTTAGAATATTCCTTGAAGTACGATGATGGTTCTTACGGAGACAAAAATTTAAAAATTCCCACGGGAAATACGCAAACGAAGTTGCGCGGGTTTCGCTAGTTTAATCATAAAAATCTTTGTTCTTACTTCTCCACCCTGCTCATCTCTTTCGTTGGTTGACAACAATTTGCGTGATATCAATTAAAAATTGTTTGTTACAGGCCGTGGTTCAGTGACTTCCCGATAACCGATGCGACCGAGACTATGTATCGATACGATAATCTTTTATTTGTAAAACACGCATATAAAAATAAATGCTCGCTTGGTTGCACAAGGATGGACAAACAAATGTCGCATTCCCATACTAATTTCTTAGAGTTAAGGTTGATTTTCGTATGCGCCGGTCTTTGTATTGAACGTATTCGATAGCATAACTTATTCGATAGCTCAACGTTTCGAAATAGCATTCGACATAATATTAATTGGCTCTAATAGAATGCTTGTGGACTGCCGTGGGACAGTTACGACATTATTTTTTATTAAATTCAGCTAATAAATAAAATAAAAAAGATAATAACTACTTCAATTTAATAATAATTAAGCCGAATATTTGTGAATTATTGTAGAAATAAAATATAAATAAATTATTACACATACACAACAAATCATAATGAAGTTATTGTAATTACTAATATCAGTTCGGATGTTAAATTTCTTAAATAAATTTGCTTTATTTGCAATTACAAATATATACTTACTCTTGCTACTCAGAGAGTAAGTAGGTATGAACAGATAACTTACAGACTGTATTGCAACAAGGCGGCCTTATTGCTGACATCAATGTTGACAAGGAAGCCTTAAGTGTTAATTTTTGTCGCAACTGTTTTACGTTACGGTAGTCCACTTAACACATTATGCTATTCGTTTACTAAACCGTAGCTGTGGTATTTAGTTTGTTCCGTTCGAACATTATGTTCGCTGGTTGATTTTTTGTTCTTATCACACGCTCGGACCGGCGCTTGTGTTTGAGAGAGTGAGCTATATTTATAGAAAAAACACTTAACGAAATATATCTCTATATTTTTTAGTTTTTCTCTAGTCTAAAGTAGAATGTAATACTGCGTTGCTAGTTTGCAAATGTTTTCAATGCAGATACGTTTTAATTGTGTATCTCGTTGGTAATACTAATATCTTTGTAATTGGTTCTACTAATATTGGTATGTCCAGATATTATGTTTATTGAGAACAATCTACGTCTCTGAACGTAGACAATGTTCCGATAGCGGACTTTTAAAAAAATAATTTTTTTTGAATGAAATCTTGTGTACGGTATACGCGAAAAATGTCCGCACTCTGTACGTAGCCGTAGACTTCATATCTTTATAATTATATTTAATATCTCGTAGAAATACCTTTTGGTCTGTTACTGCTCGTTAGTGGCAATGTAATGTAAAATTTCAAGATAGCAGTTCTAAAATTCCAATAGTCCCAACGCCATTATTAAAACGTATTATTGGAAAATTGATACAAAATTTTAATTAACTAAATTTTTACCCAAAATCATTGAGTATTTTAATTAATTCTGGTAACCGTTGCTTTCATTTTCCAAATTGTTATGCGCCGACATAATGTCCATAGTACTACCGATAGGATTTTAGTAGTACCACAGATACAACATTCTTCCATAATAATTACGAGAACAGAAGCTATATTTTTTAGTATAATATAACGTTAAAAAAAATATAATATATTTTTTAATACATTAAGGTGCTTGAAGACTGTGTCCCTTAGCCTTTATTAGGAATTAGTTTGGAAGGATTTGATTAGTGTTAAGAATATTTATTTTAAAAGCCAGCTCGGGGGCATCGTCTTCTCTCTGTTGTATATTTGTGCCAACTTCTAATACGTGGTTTTGTGACGTGACTCTGTAATGCCACAGGCAAAACCTAAGCGACATGTCGTTGTATTATAAAAACTAAAAACACCTAAGCGACATACCTGTCGTTATAACCTTGGGGTAAATTTTCATAAGGTTGGTTTCACAGAAACTTGAACATCGCTTCACAGTTTCCTTACAAAACTCGCAACACGTGGTAGACCCCGCTGCCTCTCTTTTTGGAATAATCGTGCAATAACTGTCATATGTATGGCCTGTAATAAGAGATCGTAAATGGTGTAAACTCCGGTTGCAGAGAACAAGTTAGTGTAGCTTGCACTGTATTGCTAAAATGATAATTTCATACTGCAATCACATTTAACTGGCTGTTAGACTGCAACAGGCGTAAGAGTCGCGTTACATTTCGAAATTCGCAGTTTTCATAATAGTTTGATGAGATTTTTTCATAATAACATATCGTGTGTTGGTATTTGAAGGAAACCTTGGTCTGTTACTTTTTCAGTATTAGGTTAAATTATAATTTAAGACATTGAAAAGTAATATAATGACGTTTCGTTAGGATCTTTAAAGTGAACGCCATGTACGGCATTAAATATTTGAATACTTATCACGGTGACGCTTCACATGGCGTATTGGTTTATTACAGTATTTGCTAACGTATTTGTCAGTTTTTGACGCACAGCAAAGGGTTCCTTATAAAATGTGGTTCTTACCACCGTGTCATGACACCCTTAATTGTAATTTGCGTAAGCGCCAAATATTCCGACAAGCCATCGCCGCCATGTGAAGTGAAGTTAAATTTGGTAGCTATTTGTAGGAACTTTGTTTGAACAATACTTTGCATTTTTCCGGACAATATCGCAATGTCATCAAAGAAGTCTTCAACTATTTGAACTGTACTGGCGTTCTGTTGTTAGTTACGACATTATTGACAGTATATTTATATACAAACGCACAAAATGTCGTAAGCGATATTAGACAATGGTGCATATTACATTTGGTGAACTTCTCGCTATAAGGCGCTGAAATGCGGGCAGCGTGGCCCGCCAGTAATATGCGCCAACCTTTAGGTTTCCTAAATGAGCTGTCGCATGGTTTTTACATAATAAGATATATGTATTATAGTGCGATAATATTCGCAAATTTATTGGTCTCCTAGAGTTAAAAGATGTGTATTTTATATAGAAATGATAGTGTTGATGTATTTTTCTAAAATTATAGTTTCATTCGGCATAATAATGAAATATTTGAAAGCATTTTCTAATATAGCTGTAGACGCAACGCCCCATTACTAGAGTACCGTTTGTATCGATAGTTGTAGCAAGAATATCGATATCGATAATTAGTGACAACACTATTTACAAAATATACTATTGCCCGTGAAATTATAAGTATTGATAACTTCATCTTTTATTCCAACACTAGTGTTCGGACTCGAAACTCGGATTGGAAACTATAAATATAAAAGTATCGATAATTTCAGCTCAATACTCATTCAGTGAATTTTTTTTTTCATAAATTTTTTCGATAATTTCATGCGAAGATAATGTTGTACCATTATCGATATTCTTTCTATCGATGAACTTAACTCGTAACTTGTGCACTATATATTTATGTATATAACTTGTTATGTATCTATACAACAGATAAACTAGCATGAATGAGATTTTTTGTTTTGTATTTTTTTTTAATAAATTTATTGAACACTTTATTATTTATTTTTTATTTTTTTTCTACGCCATTTTGGATTAGATCACATTAGTCCACTTGTATTGAAACATTAATGTTGTGACTGTACTTAAAATTTTGCCGTTTAGTGGTTGAGGTTTAAATTAAATTCTATTTTTCTAGCGCAAGGATTTTTTATTACGCAAATAATTGCCCTACTGACGAGAGAATGCAGTGCCTAGTATTTTTGATGTGCGTGTAGTGTGAGGATTGATAATTGTCGTCAACGCATATATGCGTTTTCGTTTCTTTCACCCAGCGCCTTGAACGCGTCTGTGAGTTCATATCAAAGAGAAAAATAAGGTTCATATGTTTTGTGAGCTTCGCCCAGTGCCGTCAACGCACATGTGAGTTCCATTTCTACTATGCTCCACTTATGTTTAATATGTTACTGCCTTTATCTGAAGACATTGACAATGTAATGACTGGGCGTTTCTCTTGTTAGAATAATTGGTACCTACGTACCTACTATAGGGAACAAAACAACGTCAAAATAGTATGAACTCACATGTGCGTTTGAGGCTCTGGGTAATAGTTGGTTAAACGCACCTGTGCGTTTGCGGCACACAGATAAGTGCGGCAACTGGCGAAGATTTAGGTTTTTTACCGGCAGTGAATGTGTTAATAACATTTCTAACACCTAAGCTAAGACTCGGTAGACAATATTTCTTAGTGTTCGTAAAAACAATCGAGAATTTTATCCAAAAGTCATTGCCTGGCCGCTATCAATCGTTGACGGCAGCATGAGCGTGACGGACGCCCTATTCACTCCGTCAAGAAAGGCGTCAGGCGCACAGCTCGGCCAATGCGCTCAGGATGGTGTTTGCTCCCGCGAAGGCGACTCAGTAGCGAGGCATTGCAATATCGCGTAATGGTAAAAATAACAAGAAAAAATGGCCGTGGTCTAGTCTAGTACAGTACTGAGGTGGATACGGGCTCAATACCACCCTGAACGCATTGTACTGGACGCGCCAAGCGCTGCAATGGGAAAAGGTACCTATTTCAATAGATGATGTTTTTAGAAATTAAACATTTAAACTAGATAGCAAACACATTTATTGGATCAAAAACTACTCATTGGATGGGCCATCATTCACTTCATCATCCCTACTCGATTCATAGAACACATCCTTTCTATTAGAATCCTTTCTTGACTTTCCGCTCTTCTTTTCCTTCTTCACTTTTTTATGTTTCTCCTCATCAAGGTCCTTGTTACTTATCTTTTTACCTTGCGTTACTTCTGACGATGAATCTTTGTCGACTGCTCTTTCTTCAATTTTTACTTCACCACTACAATAAAAATCAGCATTAGATTTAAGGCTCTTGTAGTCAAGAGCATATTAACCACACATTTCATCGGACTTTGTAGGTACCGTAGGTACCATTCTTAAGTTCTATGTCATGAGAGCCAAAATTGTATTGCAATTGTGCTCAACTTGCACCTGACTGTACCTAATTTCAATAAATAATAAAATAAGGGACAAATCACACAGAATTCAATGTTTTTGCACTATTGTAAATCTTCAGATAAGTAAGGTAAGCTTGAGCAAAAAAAAAATTATCAAACTAGAACATTATGGTTTTATTATTTTAAAAAAAAACAGAAAAATACTAAAAGTTAAAGGTATAAAAAAATTCCTTAAACCTACATCATAATGATTTCTCAATGAAATCATGTAAAAGTTATACCAAACGATACGTTTTATTATTTATTACGCAGGTGTCAGAAAACATTGTTGAAATGTATTATTTTTTATAAAAGAAAAGAAATTTCAAAAATCAAGCTGTCGCGTCAACTTTTCTCTTGGTAGCGCCAGCCTGTCAGTGCCAAAAAAACGAAAACCTCGCCAGGGTCGGCAATGCGCGAGTGGTACCCCTGGTGTTACAGGCGTCCATAGCCTGCGTTGACCGCTCACGTGTGCTTGTTTGCTGGCGTAGTTTAAGATCCTTACTAATATTATAAATGAGAAAGTGAGTTTGTTTGTTATTCCTTCACGGCTTGACTAAGCAGCCGATCATTATGAAAATTTGCATACATATTGTTAGGGGTACAGAGCCCAGCATAGGCTACTTTTTATTCCGTGAAAGTATGTCGCTCCAATGGGTAAATATTTTTTTTACCATAGAGGGCGTCGTATCGGCCAACAGATGGCGCCACAAGTCGCGCTATGGGTTGTTTTGTTGTCAAACGAGATCTATGTAATAAAATTAACGCGAGCGAAGCTGCGGGTAAAAGCTAGTATTGATATAATTATTAATTTTATATGTTCGGGTTTTTTAGCCCAAACTATACCTGTCATCGTCATCCTCAGCGTTCCTGTAAAAAAAAAGTTAATAATTCGTCCAAGAATAATTTATTATGAACTAGCGAAACCCGCGCAACTTCGTTTGCGTGTATCCCGCTTTCCCGTGGGAATTTTGGAATGTATGATACTTTAAAACCTTCCCCTTGAATCACTCTATCAATTTAAAAAAACCGCATCAAAATCCGTTGCGTAGTTTTAAAGATTTAAGCATACAAAGGGACATAGGGACATAGGGACAGAAAAAGCGACTTTGTTTTATACTATGTAGTGATAATCACTGTAAATAATAATATCAACACCGTAATTTAAAAACAAAGAAGAACGAAGTTAACTTACTCTGCTCTCCCAGTGTCGTCATTGTCGCTATAAAAACAATGTATAAAGTTTAGTAAAATAATATCAAATACTACTATCAATATACTTTGGCGACACGATCATTGTTCGCGCGATGATGCTATTTCATCGTGCGATGAAATTTAATTTGGTTTAGTTCATCGCATAATGCAATCGCATCTTTGATCGCACGTACGCGCGAATATTTTCATAGTCCACCGAAGAACATTGCGCTTGCGATGACATGGCGCACTGTCCTAGTTCTGCTAATATTATAATTTTGTAAAAGTATAAATTTTAAACCATGAAGTATTTGATCCAATTTCAACATTTGGTGGTCAAATGAGGACTTCCTTTACTATTTTCACAGTGTATTTAATGTCTGAGCAAATACGCTACTTTTAGCAATGGCGGAAATCTGTGTTTTATCGATGCTATCATGTTTAGCCGCTGCATTATAAAATTAAACTCCGCGACTTAAAGTAGCGTGTCTGCTCAGGCTAAATAAATAATTATTAAATATTTTACTCGTCAACGTTTGTCCAGTCCACATTATATTCTTCATGGGTAATGCCTGTACGGAAGACTCTTCGACAATCCTCTCTGAAAACAATTTTTATAACAATATTATCTTTTTCACGATACGTAATTCTAATTAGTTATGTATACATCTTCACTGAACAATCCACTTTTTTCGCGCAATTTCGTTTGCGTATATCCCGCTTTCCCGTGGGAAAATCGTCACATAAACCTTCCCCCAAATCACTCTATCTATAGCTGAAAACTGCACTCAAATCTGTTGTAGTTAGATCTAAGCGAACAGAACGGAAGCGACTTCAGTTTATACTTTGTAAAGGTTTCAGAGAATGCAGTTTGTAGTCCTGGGATAGCAATTAAAGTTAGTAATTTATAGAAGACTAGCGCACCGCCCGGGCTTTGCAAGGGTTTCAGTAAGGATCCCTCAATTTTTATGAAAATAAAATATAGCTTAGCTACCCGGGGCCTGGGGATAGCGTAGCTTCGCAACAGTGAAAGAATTTTTGAAATCGGTCCAGTCGTTTTTGACTTTATTCGTTAAAAACAACTTTCTCCTTCTAGTTAGTATAGAAAAACGATATCCACATTCCACATGAACAAATCCGATGCAGCTAGTAATAAAAGTTCTCACTCAATATCCTTATGGATAGCGCAAGCGATAAACTGCCGGTTCCTGTAGACTGACGTGTAGAGGAATGGTCCGTGACAGCTGTGACTCTTGGGGTCTATCTTGCACGCAGAGATGACTCCAATGACCCGCTCTTTGTTTTGATATTTCACAATCAATGGACCACCATGATCGTTCTAAACAAAATAATACAATATTTATAGACCACGACCACTCTGCTAGTGTACGACTAAGAAGAACGGTTTTTGGTCAATATTTAAGAAGAAAACTAACAATAATATTTCTTACATTTTATTATCTATAACATGTCTTAGTTGATCATCGTTCGTGCGATGTTTATGTTCGCATCGCACTAAACATCGCACGATGCAAGGTCTATTCGGATATTTAGTACAATGTCATAGCAAGATTGTGCGAACATAAAGATCAATCATCATAGCACTACAAAATGCGGGGAGACTGCTTTTAATTCGCCGATCTTAAGATCTTTGGAGGAGGTTAGCCCAAAAGTCCTGTGCCTATTAAAAAAATCAACATTTCTACATGTACGAGAGATGAGATCTGACGTGATTGACTTGCTCAGTAGACGATTTTTATACCATTTTAGTAGAAATCGTCTAATTAGATCTCATCTCTCGTGGAGCTGATTGTACGTCGGTAACTTACCTCACAAAATCCACCTTGGTTATTGGAACGTCGAGCTGTATAGTCGTCAGGATCGCGAAGATGACGTCCTAAGTCAACATTGAAGATTTTTGGATTCCCCACGTCTTTAACTCCATCATCCAAAGATCTTCGCTGCTTTTCTACGTCAGTGCAGTTGGCGTACCGTTTCTGTGGTCAAAGTCAAATATTTTTATTCAAATATATTTACGTATTAGCTGTTATGCGCGGCTCTGCTCGCGTGGTCAAGGGAAAATGTCAATATTTTTTTCCATGGGAATCTCTTTATCCCGTGGGAAAAAGTAGCCTTATGTTACCCTCCAGACCTTAAATCATCTCTGTTAAAAAAATCTTGTCAGTACTTAGGTTCCTTTCGACGTGAAAAAAGAACAAAAATTATATTCTTTATACAGCTTACAGTAGGTACTTTTAAACTAATTCTGTGTATTAAATTCGGCTAATTTCATGGACATGAAAGTTGGAGGAGTAAGAAGTAGGGTAGACCAAACAGGGATTGACTGTGTGAAGGACGATGATATATGGAGAAGGAAGATGATGAAGACCCACGTAAAGTGGGACAAGGGTAGGAAGAAAAAGAGGAGGTATTATCGAAACCATCATTAGAATGTAAGTTTGTGGGTAAAATAAATATTTACATCACATATCTCGCTGAGCCTCTTCATGACATCTTTCGTGCAGATCATGTATTCTGTGATGATTTCCCTGAATCTCTGCGCCCATTTCTTTGCGCACTGCTCGTTGTCCATCACACACACCTTTGCTTCTTGAAGACACTTCGCATTTTGAGGAATATGCACATTTTGACGACGGTAAACTCCCTGCAATCATTACCAGGCTTAACACTCTTGCCGTACAGTCAGCCAGTTAAAGCAGTGAGCAGGTCCGTAAATATGATTCAAGATTTCTAAATATTAATAGTATTCAATATTGTACTACTTATTTTGATAATAGTTACAAAATTTCATAATTTTGCTTATGTTAAAACCTTTGTTCTTTGTTCTGTATCCTGATCAATGAATGAGTCATTAGTTAACTGTACCTACAGAGACAGATTAGACCAAGTAACTTTGAAGGTTCAGTCTGGATTTCATTGATTTGCTCTTCATCAACAGCAATTTTACAGTTTAGATTTTATTAGGAATCGCGATTAGATACAGTTGACTTTTGAAACAGGGATAACTCTAGGTAAACTTACCTCCCTAAAATTATTGCCACTACCCCATCCACAGATAAAGCCTTTCGTCCCTGGTTTCTCCAATTCCCTGCTAATGTTGTTATAGCAAATAAGATCGGTGGCAAATTCGCAGCCTTTCTCGCAAACTCCCAGTTTAAATGGTTTGTCAACTCTAACTATTGCTATGTCGTTGGAGGACCATTTTATGCTGTCTTGGAAATCGAACTTGTAATCTGCAAATTAAATATTTATTCATTACCAAATTTTTATACATCTTCTGTTAATTGATAGCTGATTTTATTGTTAAACCGTCGTCAGATACAATTCAATAATTTTCATTAACTATTTTATCACGTTGCTTTTTCCCACCAACTGCTGCAAAACTTTGCAAAACTAAATCTTTACAATTAATAACTGATCGATTAATTATAAAGAACCAGTTTTAAAAAGTTTGAAATTTTGTGTTGTCTCCTAGACGGACCTGAAACATTTAAGTTCGTTTCATCACATGCTACTTCTCGTTATTTGATACTCACTTTTTGGAATACACTTCCAAACGACTCTGCGTCTATGATTGCAAACACATTTATCGTTTTTGTAGTCAAAACTGTCTACAAACTTAGTAGTGCCAGAGACAATGTAGAAATGATCAGCATCTTCTACGCACGCAGCAGATGTTAGAACGTAAGATGCGTCCACGATAACTCCCCCGCACAACCAGCCGCGGTACTTGTGGGCTTTTGCAGATTCTTTAGTCAATTGTAGGTATACCTAAATTAAGTAAATTGTTAGTGGATTCTCTCTGACAATGATCTAAATGTATACGTAGTTGTTATAAACCTTGATTAGGAACTACTAAAAAGCAATGGGACTTCTGGAATAGGGGACAAATATTTTTTTTAGCAGAAACAGTCACAGCTGAAGCGTCTCTCGATCTCGTATCGTGATGGCTTTCAAATAGATTTTCTTCAACGACCAGCCGGTCTTGACTGGGTTCATTAAAAGTGGACGATGTTCCCTTCCTTCTTATTTCAAAATAATACACATCCCAAAAAAATAAAAGAACATTAAAATATACAATAAATTAAAAATCCTTGCAAAGTCTGAAGTAAAGTTGTCTATCTGTTTTTTCTTTGCAAGTAAATCAACTTAAAAACTCAAAGGTACATTGCCAACACCTATAATAAAGAAATGGTTTACCATATAAGGTCGTTTTCCTTTCCCAACTGTTTTGCTGTACAATATCCTTCTGGTATCAACAACCGTTTTGTTTTCATACTCCCAGCCAACATCTTCAATTTCGTTTTCGTCTGATTTTACGACTTGCTCGGTTTTATTGTCTTTAACTGTTTCGGTTACATTTACTACCTTTGCTGCTACTGTTACATTTGCTACATCGGTTGGAGATGAGATCGTAGTGCCTGTAATGGCATATTGTGTAAAATTATAAAGTCGATATTTTACCAGTTTTAACTTTATACACTGGTAATTTTGATGTACCTAATAAAACACTGTGAAGTGTCCTTAGGATCTACGTCCTTAATAGTCCTACGTCCTCTCGATAGTAAAGATGGGACTATCGAGAGAATCGCGACGAGTCCGAATGAAAATGGCCGTGTAGAGACACGTTCAAAAACAATGTACAGAATGTGGTAGTGGCATGACGATATTATCGTCGCGATTCTCTCGCTTGTGGAGATGATCCTTTAGATTTTGATGTGATCTAGTATAAAATATTTATTGATACACGTTATGGGTGTCTCATGCCCGTTTTTACCAACGCCTCCTAGATATTCCCTAACTCATACAAAGTTCCAATTAGGTTAAACCTACGCTAGGTGGCGTTAGTGAAAACGGAGATTAGTGTAGTAAATCTATAGATATAAATTATGGTAGGCGACCCTAATATACCTAATTTAGGAAATGGAATAAAAAAAAGGTATTGAACGATGACGTAGGTACTCAAAATTGTGAAAATGGTTATTAACGTGTCAACTCCTCCAGCGAATGAATCATCATTGTGTCTCCTGTAACACAGGATCAACAACGGCGACCTCAAGATTGACAATAAGCAATAGAGACGTCTCGAGGGAGAAACTACAGCTATCTTGGAACTGAACGAATTTAATCAGAAAGATTGGATGGAGTAGGAACTATTGAAAGGACTTTCCCCTCCTTAGCAACTACGTGAAAGACAGCAATTTGAAATAAAAGGCATTATAGCCTCGACATAACCTCGATTGCTGAGCACCATGATCAATTGAAATAAATGACGCTAGAAGCAAGTGCAATTTAATCAGAAGAGTAAGAAGGGGGAGAAGGAATTGCAAATTGAAATAGATAGATAGATGTAATACTTACCTATAACTAGTGAAATAAAAAATAGATAACTATAGATGACCATCGTGGCTGCCGGGCGATCCAGGAAGGATCGCGCAATAATTATTTCAATCTTGTTATGGATATTATCAAATTTCTCGGTCAATCTATATTCTTGTTACACTTCAATGATTCTAAATTTCCTATTATACGACTTCCTGCAATTATTATTGATAAAGTTATAATTATTTTAATGTTTATTAATTTTAAATTAGAAACAATAACAACGTTATACCTATTTGATGATTCGTTTCCTTTCAATTTAAATTGAGTTTTCAAAAAGAGCAAAGGTTTAGTGGAAAATAAATTGATTTGTAGAGATTTCTCGTGTTTTCTTATATTACCTATGGTAGAATCATCATCATCATACCAACCCATAATCATCCCACCGCAGGGATAAAGGTCTTCCTTCAATCGAAGGGGAGTAATCAGCTACGCTGACGTAACCTAACCCAGTGTCAGTTTAAGCCGCAGTTAGCAGTTTTTAAATGCAATTCAGCGATATGATGTAATTTAATATTTATCTAAATCGCTGGCACAGAGATTTTATAATTATAATGTTGGTATTTCAATTCCAGAATCTCGCTCAAATGTGAAAAGAGCGAGATAATGACAAATTCACTAACTGGTCTAATCAATGTCACCACCTACAGTAGAATAGATCATTAAATGAATGAAATGAAAAAATGAAAAAAAATTAGAAAGCTTTTTTATTTTTTATTCTACAAATGTGGCAAAAAAAGTGGCCCGCCTGATCCCATCCCATCACCGTAGCCTATAGACAACCCTTCCAACCCTCCCAACCCCCCCGAGTGGAGCTCTGGAGACCTTACTCACCGTAGGAATACAACATGGCCGAGATCAATGCTATTTGGATACGATTTTCTGTAAGATGGAAGTCCTTCCCCAGACGGGCTGCTCCAATTTGAGCGGATTATCCGCTATGCCCTACCTCTTTAAAATGTCCCAATTTAACATAAATATACAAATATAGAAAGGGTACGGTAGGAGGTGGTTATATTAGGAAGTTGGATAGGAGGGTTATTATTTTTGTGAAATCACCATCTAGTGAACTTACATCCAGTTTCATCACATTTTTATTTTTCATGACACATTAAATTTTAGCTAGAAAAAATAGATAACTTGAGATTAGTTGAAACTTAACAAAAAGGGGAATTAAAATTAAAATTTATTTCAAAAACTGGCTGTTAAGGATCCATTAGTGTATTTATCAAGCTGATAGAAGCGGCGTTGATTTGACATAGTGGTTAAAGTTCTTATCTTACCACCAGCAGATGCGGATTAGGTGACGGGGTTTTAAGTCACTTAGTTGGCAGATAATATTTTTTGAGTCAAAAGAAACAATTCTCAAACAATTAAATTTATTTATTATGTAGGTTTATTTGTGGGCAATAAAGTGGAGCTCAAAGTGTTGTTTGGGTCTCGTAGGATGAATCCACGGTCCGCGAAGACCTTATCTCCAGAATCTACTGCACCATCTAGAGTCCGGTGAACTATCTCCGGGTTAGCTGGGTCTACTGGCTTTTTCTCTAATCCCAGTTCATTAATTGCTGGCCTGTAAACATCATCAATCATCAAATCATTATCAATCGCTGTAACATCAATGCTGGGTAATGCCTTCGATCGAAGGAATTTTAGGGGATACTCCGCAGTTATTACGGAGAAATCAGTGTTTGTAAGCCACCTAAAGGTTAGTTACTCTTAACGTTTATCGTTAACCAGAATACCCAACACAACGTGTCCTCTGCAGCACGGAGAAGTTATGAATTTGAAAATTTGATCATTTAAGAGATTTCAGAACACGCCTTTGCAATTCGCATTGGAGCAACATGGCAGAGTACGCTAGAGCGTACTGCGTAAGGTGATTAGAATCACCTTCGATTGAAGGCACACCCGTATCTCTACAGTGGGCTGATTATGAATTTCTGTTGATGACAGAGATTTCATCAGTATATAGAAAATCGTTGTAAATATAGAACTTTGGGCCAATATCGATTGACTATTTATCGGTATGTATTTACTTTGCACCCATATTATTAATATTTGATAATACAAGTTATACCCATCAGGATGGTTTTTCCATGATAGCACCTTCTCCTCGTGGGTCACACCGGACCTGAACTGTCGTCTGCACTTAGGTCTGCAAAAATGTAAATAATAAATCAATAGGCTTCACGAAAATTCTATTAAAATTTGAAATCAAATTTTGGAAAATTAAGATACGATTTCTTCCCACGCCATTCTTTATAGAGTACGTCGGTTCTCAACTCACAGTCAGCGTTGCAGTATGACGCTTTATGTAAGATTCAGACCTATGCTGAATCGTACATAAAGCGTCATTCGTCATTCAAGTTAACGTTAGAACTTCTAAGAAGCGTCTTTGAATAGATATCAGCGCGGACGATTCATACATGTTGCCGTCAGCGCCGACGGTCAGTGTACGACCGTACATCGTCTAGTTATCCGTATCGCGACTAGTCAAAATAAAATCAGCCTTATATCCTGACGCAACTGACGTCAGCGTAGAAAGAGACAAATATAGAAGTAGACATACTCAACATCCTTAAAAATGGCGCAAGAGATAAACTGTCTGTTCTTGTAGATACTGGTGTAGAGGAAAGGTCCGTAGCATTTATTGGTCCGTTCCTTCACAAGGCAGGCAGATATTACGCCGATAACAATAGCATTGACTCCAGTCCCATACACGAGAGGTCCGCCGTGGTCATTCTGATAAATGAAACATCATCTCAAACATTATGAAAATTATTACACTCAAAACATTTTTATTCAAAAAGTTAAGTGACGATTCGAAAGAGCTTGTAATTATAAAAAGCTCTTTCGAACGGTCACACACATTTAACCTGACTGACTGACTGGATGCGGAAGGCGGAGAATCGCATTTTGTGGAAAGCATTGGGAAAGGCCTCCATCCAGTTGATATGATGATGAAGCTGATTTCAAAAATGTAAAACTATTAAAAGCACTCACCTCACAAAACCCACCATCGACCTGCACAGACCGTCTGCTGTCGTTGTGGTAAGCTGAATGCATCACGAGATTTGTTGGGATTTTTTCTGATTTCTGAAGTCTTCTCATATCCTCTTCGTCTGAGTAGTTTATATCTTGACAGTCTACATATTTCTCCTGTAATACAAGGGATTCAATGGAAATTTAAATGCTATTAAATAAATTAAAGTAAAAATTGTCTTAAAGAAAGACTTATTGCTAAAATTTCTGAGATGATAATTTATAATAATTGTTTAACATAAAAATCTTGGAAGCAGATAAATTTTTGAGATTTAAAAAAAAAAATGGATATTTCTTCAGAATTGTGGAAACATGATCTGTAAGCTTTATGTATACACTTAATCAACAAATAAACATTTTGAATTTGCTTCTGATAAAGACATAAGAGAGGAAGCGCTAGGCCTATGTCCAGCAGTCGCAGACTTCTTGTGGCTGAGATGATGAAGAGAGAAAAGCGAATGACAGTTACGAAAAATCATACATTGCAAATCTCTGACATTGTTTCTCCAATATCTTTGGTGCAGATCATGTAGTTCTCGATGATATTGTGATACCGGGAGCCCCAGCGCCTTTTGCATTTGGGTTTAGTGATAATTTCAACATTCGTTTCCAGGAGGTTTTGCTGGTTCTCCTTCCTTCTACTGTTGACCCACTGAAAAATAAGATATTAGAATTTTAAACAAGACGTAGGCTTGCTATTGGAATTTTGCTGTCATGTACTTGATACCAGCGCAAAGTCCCTGTACCCATGTACGCGCGTTGGCGTTTGTGACTATAACTTTTCAGGAGAATTATTATGAACCAAAATAAGTTTTTGTTAAACCTTGGCTGATCTTCGTTTCTTAATTGGCTAAGTACGCGTGGTTAAGGATATCTGGATACAAAATGCAATATTATTCAGAAAAAGATTACTTACATCCTTATACCTAGAAGTTGTACCCCAACCGGCAATAGTCGCGATGGTTCCAGGGTTTTCTAGAGTTTTACTCTGATTATTATAGCACACAGGTCTGGGTACGAAGTCGCAGCCTTTAATTCTTCTGCTAAAGTCGAAGCCCTCTTCTATTTTGACCACAGCTATGTCATTGTTCATCCATCTTATATTGTCGTTTTCATGGCCGTCAAAGACATAATCTGGAAAAGAGTCCCAATTAGGAATTGATATAAATAAATCCTTCACAATTGACACAGCGTCACCTGGTCTCAAAGTAAACTAGGCTTAAACTGCTTCGGTTATCTGTACGGACAACGGATATTAAAAACCCTGAAAGTTATCAATTTCATATTTTTATGCAACACAGTTTACTATGTATGTACTTACTTTTAGGTACGCACTTCCAAATAGCTTTCTTTGCACCATTTTTGATACATGGATTATTATATCTATCGTCTTCGTCTGAATATCTGAAATTGAAATGGGTAAGTGTACAATTTGTAGTTTATGGAGAGATAATTCCAATGTGCCCCAATAGTTGTTACAATAGGCACACAACACACAAGGTATTGTGCTTGGTAGTGGCTTTTATGTCGATCATAAAAGCCACTATTTTCTGTCAATTTTATTATTTTCATTCGCTCTAATGGCCTTCTTATAAATTACTAGCGCCCCGTCCTGGCGTCGTACGTATATATCCTATGTCACCCGGGAAAAGCGTAGCTTCCCAACGGCCAAATAATTCTTGAATTGAGTCCAGTAGTATTAGTACGGATTTTATCATAGTACATAAGTGGTGAAATGAGGTGCAAAAATTTAGAAATAGAGTAAGACAACTAAGAATTCGTTTATAGTCATTTGTTCATAGATGATACTAAAATGGAATATGTTTGGTAAAACCAAGAAACGATAATTTTACTTGTAAGTCCCTGAAACCACATAGAAGTGCTCGGCGTCTTCGATGCAAGCAGCAGATGTTAGGATATATTCCTCATGGATGATGACTCCGCCGCAGAGCCATGTTCGATAGTTCTGCTGTTTTACGTTACTCCTTGGTAATTTAAGATATACCTGATATTAATTGAAATATATTAGAAAACTTGTTTAGAATTAAACGAAGTAAACGAATTACTAAAATTACATACATAAAATAGATGGTGGTTAGAATTCAAATAAACTTCGGTCCGAATTTTCGGATTTCGTTACACGGTAGGCCTGCAGACCATTTCAGGTTCAGGTCACATGACTTTTAAAGATTTTCTTGGACAGTTTCAATATTTTTGGTGCTTTGTCGTTTGTCACGTCGATGGATGACAGTTAAGCGAAGTCGGTGGTCTTCAGACAGCTTGAAAAGACTGGCCTCTGCCAATCCGCATTGGAGCATCATGACAGAGAACGCTCTAATCGTCTACGATTGAAGGGAGACCCGTATCCCAGCAGAGGGATGATTATGGGTTGATGATTAGACTTTGTACGTAGCGGTACGGCTGGTAGTATTTGTGGAACGGCTTTTACGGCTTTTTCTACAGTTCCTAATTGTTTGCTAACATACTTTTACATTTTCTATATCACTTGAGGAGCTCGATGGCGTCGCTGGGTCTTGCACTCTTATATGAACACGCAAGTTAAGTGACGTCGACTCTAGCCAGCGTTTGGATGGGTTTCGTTATCTCGAGCTTCTCTGTGCTTCGAAGGGCACGTTAAGCCGTCGGTCCCGAGTGTTGTCGAAAGATGACAGTCTTTAAGCCAAATCGGTGGCCTTCGGGCGGCTTGAAAACACCGGCCTCTGCCAATCCGAATTGGAGCAGCGTGGCAGAGTACGCTCTAACCACCTTCGATTGAAGGGAGACCCGTATCCCTGCAGTGGGATGTTTATGGGTTGATATGATATCACTAAGATGGCAAACAAGCATATGGTCCGCCTAATGGTAAGCAGTCATCAAGCCTATGGACGTTTGCAACACCAGAGGTATCACTCGAGCGTTGCAGACCTTGCAAAAATCTTTTGATGCCCCTTTTGAAGAGCCCCATATTATTATGATCAAAAATTGAATTAACGTTACAACAGCAAATAATTTTATACCATATACGGTCTGTTGTCTGTAACTTCGTCTCCATGTATAATCCTGCGGCTATCGTTTAATATTTCGGCAACTTTTTCTGGTAAATGTGTCGCTACTTCTATTGCTTCAATATCTAAAGAGACAACAGATATTACAAAATTATTTTTTATTTTTGTTTGTTATTTATTTCCCACTGCTGATCAAAAGCCTCCCCTTTCCAAGCATCCCTTTTGTTTGCCGGTTCTCCCCATTTTATGTATTTTATCGCAGAGGAGAACAAACGAGCTAGCGGATCACCTGATGGTAAGCAATCACCGCGGCCCAAGAACATCCACGACTATAAGATCTTAGGTGCGTTGCCCACCTAGGAAGGAATGAAAAAGATAGGACGTATTTTCATAGTAAATGATACACGAGTTGAATAATTCTCTCGTTATCATCATCGTCATGTCAGCGACAAGAAGAGCACCGCTATTTGGCTACGATCTTCTGTAAGGTGGAGGTCCTTCCCCAGACGGGCTGCTCCGATTTGAGCAGACGATCCGCTGTGCCCTACCTCTCTTTAAATGCAAGCATACAAAACAAAGAAAATGATAATTCTGGAGTACTTACTTATAAGATATGATAAAATAACTAAAGATACATAATATAAAAACCACATCTTGACGTTTCAATTTCCATTTATTGAAGAGCTACAATGTTATAATGGATTTTTTAATTGACAAAGTCAATTTCACGGTTGCTGCATGTTAATTTATATGTTGAATGAAAGTTCTTATCTATACTTCCTCGTAAACACAAAATCTTATGTATATACCCCGTTTACTCTTTATACTATTATTCATCGACCATAATAATTATATATTTTTGCGTCTTATTCCTAACAGCATGTAGGAATTGGTTACAGAAAAGGTTGCCTTAAAAACTTGGCTGTTAGCAATAAGGAGGGTCTTATTCCATATGCGCTGCACTAAAAGTTATCATTTGGTTGTATATTTGTCTGTCTAGATCAAGAGTTAAGAAATGTACAATCCCTTCTAATTTGACCAGTTAAATCTGGCACGCTTTGAAAGCATTTTCAAATGAAATCAAGGGTTTATTCAAAGACTAGCTTTTTTGCCGGCGGCGTGACGCGTGAAGATCCGGACCCGTTCCCGTGGGAACCACATTGAATTTCGGGAAAAGCTATAGCCTATGTCACTCCCTGATAATGTAGCTTTCTACTGGTGAAAGAATTTTTGAAATCGGTCCAGTAGTTTCGGTGCCTATTCAATGCAAACAAACGATCAAATCTTATTTTCCTCTTTATAATATTAGTATAGATAGATATGCCTTCACAAGCACGAAATGACATATTTTCAAAATCTTCTCATTATTAAATGCTTTCTTCTTCTTCTTCTTCTTCTTTGGTCTGTGCTTTATCCTTTCACTACTCCTGCGACAAGCCCGGTGGTCGAGAGGCTAGCAATGGTCACTTTATCTCAAAGGCCACGGGTTCGAATCCTGCGCAAGGCTAACATTTGTGTGCATGAACATGTCTGTTTGCCTTGGTCTGGGTATTTTCTATGTATAATAAGTAATCAGCAATCTAGTACCCATAGTACAAGTTTAGTTGCTTAGTTTGGCACTAGATGGCGTTGTGTGATTCGTCCAAGAATATTTATTTATTTATTATTATTACACTTTTTCAGTTATAAAAATTTCATTGAAAGTCACTTCAGCTACCTAGGTAACTCAAAAATATTCATGACCTTAGACTTAATCTGCGTCATAATCTTCTAAATAATTAAAGACATTGTTTTCTCTACTAACATCACCGAAACCACCCGAACAGACATCAACAAGCTATAGGGTATCATCTCATGGTAGAGAATCACCAATTTAAGCTTTGCCTTTCTTCAAATGAATTAGTGATTTTGCTCTTGGTATTACAAACCATAGGCTGCGGTGACTATTAAACATTAGGCAGACGAATGCTTGTTTGTAACCTTAGTGATGAACGGAACCATGAAGAAGAAGGAATTGGGATTTCAGATCACTATTTCCCTAAATGAAATTCTAATAATTCCGATATTTAGTGAGAGTGGTTAATGGCTTTAGTATTTTCTGTATCTATCCTATTTAAAGTTGACAATAAGATATGTTAAGATACAAGCTGGTAGGGGACTACACGACTAGTTTCTATGTATTTCTATGAAATTCCCTCCGCAGTTAGCGACATGAAGCTAGCGACGCGTCGTCGAGTGGCAGACGACTGTGTCGCCCGATAGCAGATCAGTCAGTAGTGCCTCTGACGCCGGAGCAACGACGGTCGAGCGAGTGATTCACCAATTAGATTCCATCTGCGGTGGGGTTCAAAATTATAACTGCAGAACGACGTGTCGTGGCGACATGAAGCGACGACACGTCGTCAGCTGCTGCGACCTGTAGTCGGCTACCAACTTGTACTGTTATTTTCAACTCATTATGTAACGAATTAGTTCAATAAGTAAATTCTGATCAGTTCTAAAATCTTTATAATTCAAAAATCATACTTTAGGAGTAACATTAGTAGGGGTAACCTTCTCTATTGATTTCCTAACAATTACTCCTAGATGTTCGTCAGCAGAGTCCAAGGGTGTTAATGATGATGTCTCATTGGCCAGAGCCTGTTTAGCTCTCTCCAGTTCCTCCTTTCTTCTCATTGCTTTTATTTCACTTTTGGCTGCCCTGTAAAGTATTATATGATTGGAATGATCAGACATTTAGATTCTACTATCTAAATTATTGGTACCAAACTGCTCTACAGGCGAGTTTCAACTTATCATACTCGAAACGTTTTTTATGTCCAGTAGTGGACTTATTGTGGCTGAGATTATGATGATGGGAAGAACTATATCTACTGCGCTACGAGTGCAGTTAATTTCAATACTTCCTACTTCGTCTATTTTCTTTCTGATAAAATTAATTGTGAGTTCCACGACAGCTGTAGTTTCTCCTCCGGGACGTCAATAAGCCTCATTGCTTGTTGTCAATCTGAGGTCTCCGTTGCTGATCCTGGCTATGCAAGAGACATAGCGGTGTGTTGGGCTTGCCCCGAGTGATCTTACCCATCTGGGTGGTCAATCCAACTCATTTCAACTTCTGTATGAGTGATACTGGATCTAAAGAGTTTGCTGCAATCAGGGCTGAAAATAAACAGAACATACAGATACTTTTGCCTTTTATGTGATGTATTTGTTGGGACCAGCTATTCTTGTAACAACAACAGTTACAATCTCACTCTCGTCAATCACACGCTGTCTCATTCATACATAATAGGTATATATATTTATATATATATTTATAGGTTTTGCTGTGAAAATTGTTCCCAATAATTTATTGTCATCGTTACGAATGCTCTTGCAAAAAAAAAAATTGACCTCATCAGGAGCTTAGCTGGTGTCATGTATTACAAGTCGAACAAAGAGACAAAACTTTTACTTTTCTAAGTCCACCCAAATACTAGATAAGGTCATTGTTGTGTATTTTTTTTTAACACAATGCAACGAGATCGAGGATCGAAAATTTTATTCTTGTTCTCCTACCTACGTGTCCGTCCATCACCAGCGTCTGGTTGGACACAGGTACAATAGGCCTGTGTCGTAAATTTCAAAAATGGCTTATTTCGTTAGTTTAGTACCTGTATTACCCCAAAAAAATAATATTTCATGATAAAAATTATATTTAAGTTTTAAGAAAATATTTTTAATCTGGCGTAAAAACACAAGAAAGTGTCATGGCGTCGTGAATGACGTCACATAGTGAAAAACGATTGTGTTCACTTACGGCAAAAGTTTGTTTTGTTGAAATAAAAATGGAAATCTCGTATTTTAAAAACTGTATAGTGTCCCAGTGTATAAATACAAGTATAAAAACTCCGAATAAATTATTCATACGTGTTCCGGTCAATGGCGGCATACCACTATGTAACGTAATACGTTCTGATTGTCGTTCACAGCGGAGGAGCCAGGGGGGGTATTTATTTGATTTTAATTTGTAAAAATAACAATAATCATTAATTTTTATGTGGAATTATTTCGGTTTTCCCTGTTTAAATATTACAATTTACGTCTAGAAACATTCATCCATTGATTTCATTGTTAGTTGACACAAGCCTATTCCAAGACGGACCGCACGCTGCAGACTGCGACTGAAGCGACATACTCGTCTCTATGTATCCCTATGAAAGTGATTCCAAGCGCGACGACACTGCAGCCAGTGGCCGCGGCACGCAGCAACCGCAGGTTGCAGCACCAGTGTGTCGCAAACAGTAGAACTTTCGGTAGCGCTCGGTAACTTTCGGGGAATTTCGAGTGACTTCGGCATCGTCTTTTGAATCGTGTAGATGCGGTTAGCCGCCGCACTTGGAATAAGACCGCAGGCAGCCGCCGAAAGCACTGACGCCTGCTATTGTAGTCTGCGGTCGGTCTTGGAACACACTCTCCTTAATTTAAATTGTTAATATAAAAGTGTCTATAAATCCGTTGAATAAAACTTACGCCTTGTCTTTATAAATGGCACAGTTTATAAGATTTTTGTTTTTCCAAACACTGGTGTAAAGGAAAGGTCCGTAGCATTTGTTGGAGCGCTCCTTCACGAGGCAGGCGGAGATAATGCCGATGACAATAGCTTCGACCCCTTCACCATACACGACGGGCCCTCCGTGATCATTCTAGAAAAAGAGATAAATGCATTCGAGGATAGTCTTGAAATAGTTTCTTTGACCAACAAGGTCTTTATACTCGAATAAAAAACAACACACAAGCAGAATCGGAGACTTTTGACATAGCATTGTAATGGTTATTAAAAAGACCTTTACAAAAATCAAGCTTGCCTGGTATTTCGACCCAACGGGACCACGGGTTAAAACTGTTAATACAAGGTTAATTATGTTTTTTGGCTTCATCCATAAATTGTTAGTATTACAAAAATGTCTTACATACTATGAATGCTATACTGAACGATATTATTTATTACATTACAAATTAAGTCGTCTTAAGAATGCAATATACTGAATTTTTTATCATCATCCAAATTTTAATATATTTATTTATCCATTGTGAAAATCATGATGTTTATAGGTACGTGTTTTTCTTTTAGTATCACTTAGTACTAAATTACAAAGTTACAGCATCACAAAGTTATCTAAAACCAAGCTAATTTGAAAAGTTTTTTGGGATAATGATATTATTTAGAAAATTTTATCTACATTTTTTTTAATAAATGGGGTTTTCAATGATACCTTACACATGGGAAAAATTTGGATGGTAAAAAATTGCCACCTGTACTTACTTCGCAGAATCCTCCATTTTCAATTCCAGCATCTCGTCTCGCTGAATCGTGGTGCAGCGAATGAACCAAGAAATCCGGGCTGAGCCTTCTCCTGCCCTCATCAGATTCATCCGAGTATGCTACATCAGTGCAATCTACATATTTCTCCTGTAAATAATATTGTTAATTAAATAAATAAATGTATGGGGACAATTCACACAGATTGAGCTAGCCCCAAAGTAAGTTCGAGACTTGAGTTATGGGATACTAACTCAACGATACTATATTTTATAACAAATATATAATAATAATAGATAATTTGAACTTGGCAGGTTAATTTAATTATATATTCAAGTGTTACGTACAGCACGAAAACCAGCCAAGTTCAAATTTAGAAGTATTATAATTTTTAACCAAGTACCTACGGATTTTCACGACTATGCCATATTTTAAATTGGGTGTATGGTAAAGTGAATTTCGGCCAGATGGACCGTTGACGTGAATAAGGTGGCGGGTAGTGGCTGGATGCGGAAGGCGGAGGACTGGGTGTGGTGGCGAGTTTTGGGAATGGCAAATGTTTACCAGTGGATAAGACTGTTGATGAAGATGATTATGATCGATTTTAAAATGCATCTAAACTTGGCACTGGATTGGATTTCAACCCTTTTTAGGAGAACAATTAGCCAATTAGCCGATAGGAACTTGGCGCCCTTTTTAACAGGTATGTTTTTGGTGGGATTTCAATACTTTTTTTCAAGAAATCGTACAATTTTTTTATTTTTGTGCTACGCTCGAGTCCATTGTTAACCGTAGAAGTCATTTTGCGTTTCATGAGCAGTATTTAATAAGTTATACAGTGTGCAATTATGTATACATTATGTATACATGACAATATTTTATACCCCCTACCCCCTGTCCTCCTCCCCCCCCCCCCGTATTCATTCCTCATCGTATTCTCATTGTATTATCATAAATATTTTTATTAAAAATTCGATATTAGATTGAGCCAACTCTAACTTTTCCGATTTCTTAAATTTCTTAATATTTTGTTAATCTACATATAACACACGACCTGTGTGCCAAATTTCATAACGCTATGCTAGGACAATTGGAAGTGGCCTAACTAAAGGTTTTGATTACCGGTCAGTGAGTGAGTGAGTGAGTGCCAAAATTAGCTATTTTCACAGGGTCATATTTCAGGATCTACTGAAGCTATATCTATGAAATTTGGCATACTGCTTTCATCATATCAACCCATAATCATCCCACTGCTGGGATACGGGTCTCCCTTCAATCGAAGGTGATTAGAGCGTACTCTGCCACGCTGCTCCAATGCGAATTGGTAGAGGCCGGTGTTTTCAAACCGCCCTAAGGCCACCGACTTGGCTTAACGACTGTCATCGATCGACAACAGCCGGGACCGACGGCTTAACGTGCCCTCCAAAGCACGGAGAAGCTCGAGATAACGAAACCCATCCAAACGCTGGCTAGGGTCGACGTCGCTTAACTTGCGTGTTCATATTAGAGTGCGACACATAGCGACGCCATCGAGCTCCTCACTTACTGCTTTAGTACTAGTATATGATTACGTAGGTACAATTTTATATCTGTACTTGTAATAGGCACTAAGCTACAGGGGGGGATCAAATCAAAAGTGGGTCGAAACGGTTCGTGTAAATAGTGTACGACATGCGCGCGGCCTGTTGCTGGAACTTGGCCTGCGCACAAGTTTGCCGTGCGCTTAGATAGAGTGATATAAAATTTTGATACAAACCATACATATTTCGCTGAGATCTGGCACCACATCTTTAGTACATATCATATAGTTGTCTATAATATTATGGTAGCGTTTGCCCCATCGCCTTTTGCAGCGGCTCTTCGTTAAAACCTGCACGTTTGTTGAGAGAAGATTTTGATCTTCGCGTGTGTTCTGAAATAGATTTTCACGTTAAAACTAGGCTGCCTGGTACCATGAGTTGGTATCGAAAACTCAGCGGCAGCGAAAAAGTGGCTATGAAAAAAAAAGTACAGTGCCTCTGGCGGTCACTTCAAGATCATTTTTTCATAGACATAATTTTTTACCTTGTAACTTTTTAACTAGCCCCTACCCCCTCCGAAAATACGGATGGCGCCACAAGGCGCGCTATGGGTTGTTTTGTTGTCAAACGGGATCTATGTCATAAAATTAACGCGAGCGAAGCCGCGGGGAAAAGCTAGTTCTAAATAGTAAAGAGTTTTTTGATAAGCCTACGTGTTTCGTGGTTTCGAATGGAACACTTCCATGGTTTCCCCCTAGAGGTTTCGAGGCCAAATCATGGTAAGGGTACGTCATCTGAAAATATCTATAAATCAGACGGAATGTTGGGTGTTGCCTGCGGCTATGCTCGCGGTGAATTTGGATTAAATAATATTGTTTTTATTCATTGTAGAAAAGCTGTTTTCCTAAGAATCTTCACATAATATAAAATGAAGTCGTATCCCGCTGTCTGTCTGTCTGTCCAGTACGCTTAGATCTTTAAATCTACGCAACGTATTTTGATGCGGTTTTTATTAAAGATTAGATTAGAGTATTTCAAGAGGAAGGTTTATTTATAAAATACACTAGCTTTTCCCCGCGGCTTAGCTCGCGTTAATTTTATGACATAGATCTCGTTTGACAACAAAACAACCGCTTGTGCGACTTGTGGCGCCATCTGTTGGCCGATTCAGCGCCCTCTATAATGGAAAAAATATTTTCCCATTGGAACGACATACTTTCACGGGATAAAAAGTAGAATATGTTGGGCTCTGTACCCATAACAATATGTATGCAAATTTTCACAATGATCGGCTGCTTAGTCAAGCCGTGAAGGAATAACAAACAAACTCACTTTCTCATTTATAATATTAGTAAGGATAATGATTGAAAAATTCCCACGGGAAAGCGGGATACACGCAAAGGAAACTACTACGTTGATCCTCTATTGGTGTCCACGCGAAGGTTCGAAATAACGTTTCTTGCTCGCACCACATGAGTAAATAAACTGACGCGGTTTATTTTTACTCATGTGCTCGCACTATACGATTGTGAAATGAGCTCCCAGCCTCTGTGTTTCCTTCGGACTATGACATGGGACTGTTTAAGAGGTACATTAGAGGTCTCGTCAGAGGTGGGCAACGCATTGGTAGTGCCTCTGGTGTTGCTGATGTCCATAGGCGGTGGTGACCACTTTCCATTAGGTGGCCCGCTTGCCTGTTTGTCTGCCGTTTAACATTAAAAAAAAGAAAAAAAAGGAAGTTGCGCGGGTTTGGCTAGTCAAAATTAAAAAAAAGATCCTGAGAAGAAGAAAAAAAAAGATTAACATGACTTACCTGACCATATCTGTCAGGAGTACCCCAACCAGCTATAGACAAGAGTGTACCAGGGTTCTCGTATCTATTTGAAACATTATTATAGCATATTGGCCTTGGGACGAAATCGCAACCTTTTATTTTACGAGTGAAATCGAACTCTTCTTCTACTTTCACCACAGCTATGTCATTGTTCATCCAACGAATGTTGTCATTCTCGTGACCATCAAAGACGTAGTCTAAAAATTTTTTTTAATATTTAGGCGTAAGTTTCTAATGTTACTAAGGTGGCAAACAAGCATACGGCCCGCGTGATGATAAGCGGTCACCGTAGCCTTTTGACGCTTGCAACACCGGGGCTATCACTCGCGCGTTGCCGACCCTGGAAAATTTTGTGAAATTTCGCTGGATGCAGACCGCTGCAAGACGGTTATACTGGAAACGTTTTCGGGATATGTCCGCACTCCGCAGTTGACTTATGTGGCTAATAAGATGATGAAGTAATTTTTGGCCAGTAGGGGTTCGGGGGTCGCTTCACACTTCTTCTTTCATTTCGTGTGCAAATAGTGTCAACTGTGGGTAGCTGATGTCAGTGTCCAAATCACCTAACGGTCACTGACTTGACGACTATTAACTATGGACAACAGAGGGAGACCGACAGCTTGAGGCGCAAGCCGGACAGAAACATTGCGCCCGATGGCACACCTACGACGCGGCACGACGAGACGGTTGGTAAGCAACCGTCGTCGTGCCGCCTCGAGACGCCTTTCTTATATTCTTTCATACAAAATGTAGGAAAGGACAGAAGCGGCGTGCCTGATGGTACGCCCGATGACACACCTTATATCGAGAAACCGTCGTGCCGCCTTTACGCCTTTCCTATGTGCTTTCATACAAAATGTAGGAAAGGACAGAAGCGGCGTGCCTGATGGTACGCCCGATGACACACCTTATATCGAGAAACCGTCGTGCCGCCTTTACGCCTTTCCTATGTGCTTTCATACAAAATGTAGGAAAGGACAGTAGCGGCGTGCCCGATGGTGCGCCCGATTGCACACCTTATGGCGAGCAACCGTTTTGCCAGCTCGACGCCTTTCCAATGTTCTTTCATACAAAACGTAGGAATGGGACGTGGTGCAAAACAGATAGAAGAGGTGCGCTGATGGCACGCCATATGGTGCGTCACGCCCTCGACATAAGTCTGGCTTGCACCTAAAGAGGTGTATCACAAAATGTTGAACTTACTCCTAGGTATACACTTCCATACAGCTTTCTTGGCGCCATTATTGATGCACTGTCTAAACTGCTCATCTGTTCTTATATCTTTATGTCTGAAAACAAAAATGTATATTATGTGAATAATTTTATTATAAGTATTTGAAATGCTTCTGAATGACGGAGAATCAACGGAAAGCCGAAACAGCTGATCGTGAGACCCTGAAACCCTGGAGGGTGTTTTCTTTCTATGACGTAGGCATCCGAAATTCCCTCTGGAATTAACGAGGAGTACAAGCAAACAAAGTTGCACGGGTTTCGCTAGTTCGATATTAAAAATAAATAAATAGATTGAGCTAGCCCCAAAATAAATTCGAAACTTGAGTAGGTTACTAACACAAGTTACAAACGTTTAGAGGCAGAACTTAACTTAAGGCCCAGAAGACTCGGGCTAAGAGAGAACCAACGAAAAAAAGATTTGGAACGAACTTCCGCCAGCAATGTTTCCGAATGACTATGACTTGGGAACCTTCAAGAAGCGAGCACGTAAAAGGCCGGCAGCTGCTCAGGGTCTTCCCGGTGTCTCTGTGCTCCAATGGGTGGCGGTGATTACTTAACATCAGATGACCCGCATGCTCATTTGCCAACCTCTTACATTAAAAACAAAATCCGCCACTGTCTAGGGGACTATGTCCATACCGATCGAAACCCACTGGGGGCTTCTTCGTCAATGTTGTTTTCTGTTTATGTTGTGTTTGTTATTTAAATAATGTGTGGCTTAGTTGTGTTGCAAATAAATAATCTATCTATCTAACTAGGTCTATCACTTACTTGTAAGTGCCAGAAATTACGTAGAAATGTTTAGCATCTTCAATGCACGCGGCTGAAGTTAGGATATAGTCTTCATGGACAATGACGCCACCACACAACCATAACTGATAGTCTCTTGCTTTTTGATTGGTCCCTGGTAGTTTTATGTATACCTGAAGTATGGAAACCGGGTACAGTGACGGTAAATATTGCAATTTATATATACAAGTTGTAAATGACAAGAAAAAGTGCCTGTGAAGTCTAATTTCTGAAATAAACGATTTCATTACAAGGAATACAATAGTTATTTGTTATGCAAGGCTGCAAAGTTGTTTTTTGGCGCGAGTACTTATATTGAAACCTGAGCAAGCGAAGGATTCTAGCGAGTGGTTCAAATATAGAATCCTGAGCGTAGCGAGGGTTTCAAAGGTACGAGACGCAGAATAACTTTGTTGCCGAGCGAAACACACAACTTTTCACCTCACTACAGCGAGGAAAATGCTAAGTGCAAGAAAAACGCAAATAATATATTCAATAAGTGTTTTTTTTTTCATGCGGTGTCGTGCTGGCCCGTTCGATTATTCTAAAAATAAGGTTGGCGCACTGGCATGAAATAAGTATTAATGCATTTTCAGAGGACTGGCGGTATAAAAAATTATAGAATAGAAAGGATCGAATTTTAAAAATTCTTTTCACGCTAGGGCACAAAATGGAACTTTTGCGCTCAGATTTCGAATGACATTCAGATTTTTTCCGAGCTTGTGAGGTGAAAAGATACAAGTTCGGTGTCCGCCATGCTTGGATGACGTAGCATACTGACGCATTCACAAGCGTGTAAACGACTTCCAAATGCCAAGCGAGATTTGTGGACGCTTGTGGACGCTTGTCGAGCCTTGGCAAGCATGGAAACGCACCTTATAAGGCCTAACTTCACAAACTCTACATCTAAACAAATTATGAAGCTTGGCCATTTCGCTACTTTCACAAAGGTAAACAATTTATAAACTATTCATGATACTTTTCTGTTATACATTAGTTCTTGTAGTCCCCACTACATTTCCGAAAGTCTGTTGTTTAGAAATTTGAAAAAAATCATGGTAGTAGTCCATATGCTGAACCTTCAATGAAAACTATTACGGTTAAGTAGGCTCTACTAGTTACCGTGTAATAGTCGACGAACTGATAAAATAAAATTTATTTGATGAAAACTTAAGCAAATACGGAACCCTACACTGAGCATGGCCCGATATGCACTTGGTCGGTTTTTTATTTATTTATTTATTTACTATACCATGTAAGGTCTTGTGTCACCAACTTCGGTCCCTATGATGATTCTTCTGGAGTTATTGAGAGCTTCTTTTATAAACGTCCCGTTGGCATTGGACAATATATCGTGAAGTTTTGCTGGAATCTTGGTAGCACTTTCGATTGAACTTACACCTAAAAATATAACACCTTAAAACTAAGTACAGCATCCAAAATTATCCACTTTTTACATTAAATTGATACATAATTGAATTTTTATTTATTTACTTATGCATACATAATGAAATGCGGACCTGAAGATGAAGTAATAATGTAGGTATATAAATATGGTTCTCATCAATTAACTACAACATTGTTTTTTTTTTTCTTTTTATACCACACAGGTGGCAAACAAGCATACGGTCGGCATGTACGGTATGGTCGGGATGGTAAGGCGTCACCGTAGCCTAGACCGTAGCCTAGAGACGTAAGTAATACCGGGGTATCACTCACGCGTTGCCAACCCTCCCAACCCCCCCGCCACTCCCCCCCCCCCCCCCCCCCAAGTGGAGCTCTGGAGACCGTAGGAACACAACATGGCCGAGACCAATGCTATTTGGCTATCTTCTGTAAGGTGGAGGTCCTTCCCCAGACGGGCTGCTCCGATGTGAGCGGATTATCCGCTGTGCCCTACCTCTCTTCTTAGCTTAGCTTGTATTGTATATAAGGTCCTAATTTATTAATGAACTTCCTTTTAACACATGACTATATAGGTTGCATATGATCGTTTAAGCAAGGAAATAATGGTCTAGTATTCAGTAAAAAAAAATTAGATTGGATTGTGAGTAGTTAGAAAAATTTGCTTACTACATAAATTCATCCATATTCAACCATTTTGATATGTGAGACGCGTTGACGCGCCCTTCGAACCGCACCCCTAAACCTTTTTTCTACTAACGGATGGCTGCTACAAGAGAGGCGCATTTTACCGAGTATTTCTAAATTTAATGCCTTTTTTTACTGAATACTAGACCATTATTTCCTTGCTTAAACGATTATATGTAACCTATATAGTCATGTGTTTTAAGGAAGTTCATTAATAAATTAGGACCTTATATATCTTTTGTTATTATAAAAATAAAACCATTACATAATACTCACATAAAGCATTGTATAATAAAATACCAATTAAACTATGTATTATATGAATATAATAATATCTAATAGATACATAAGTCATGTTGAAATTTTACCAAAAAAGAAACAACAAATTTAAAATTAATTTTAAATACTTATTGTTCAGATAATTTCACGGTGCATTGGAAATAATGATTAAAAATTTCAACTGTAAAGCATATTATTCCGTGACGTAAACTACAATCTCAAAACGAGTTGGTTCAATACAAATTGGCAATATAATAAGTGAATTTCCACAAGTTGTGTTTGACTTTTGCTTCAAGACATCTTTCGAAGTCCTCTCAATACTTCCTACTCCGACTATCTTCTTTCTGATTACATTCGTTGTGAGTTCCAAGACAGATGTAGTTTCTCCCCAGGGACGTCTGCGTTTCATCGCTTTATTGTCAATCGCAGATCGCCGTTGTTGATCCTGGCTTTCTGGCTACATAGGAGACAAATCGGGTGGGAACGTGTGGTGGTCCGAAGTTGTTTTTGTCTTTCATTCCGGTAAACCATTTTTAAAACCGCCATACTACAACTAGCTGTTACCTGCGGCTACGCTCGCGCGGGAGAGGAAAATCAATTTTTTTACTTAACTTTTCCTATTCATAAGATTTTTTTCGGGATGTTACGCCGGTGGTTAGGTCACTAGCGTAAGCAAGGTAGGGTAGAGAGTGAAGAGAGAGACACAAGACCAAGTTTTATAAAATATTTATTCAATAGCACTCAGGGTGTGGGCCGTGGGCTATGAGAGGTCACTTGCAAGTCCTTGAGACACTTAGCTTGGGGTTCTTCTCGATGTCCCGTCGACGTGGCGTAAGAACAGGGATGGGTAGGCTTCCCGGGGTAAGACCGGTTCAGATGCTCAGCGTCACGGCGCTTCAGCGGCGTCGGTAGAAGCAGAAGATAACCACCGGGGTAGATGCGGCGGAGACGCTAACAAGGACCACGTAGACACGCAGTCGGTGATGTCGTCAAGGGGCAGCGTAGGTAGTCTTCTTACGTAAAACGTTAGTGAAGGGTAGATGTAGCGTAGTAATAACGTAGGTATATGTAGGTAGGTATACGTAGGTGCCCTGTATTCGGGCACTGAGATTACTTCGCGGAACAAAGAATAGAGCTAATGCTAATTTAAATAACGTCTAGGTAATTCAATTTTCCTAATGCCGTAGGTAATACGGTCGGTTCTTCTACTTAACCAAAACCCAACCGCCAATTTATTGAATTACTAGCTGACCCGTGCCCACTTCGTTGGGCATAATGTTAATAATCCTTTTTTAGTACAGGCGTTCGTAAGAAAGGCTTTCATTCGATCGTTTTTTCTCCGATTTACTTTGCAAAACCGACTACCACGTAAAAGCCTTTTTATTTTTCGGTTTTTTATATAACCTATGACACTCAGCAATAATGTGGCTTTCTATTGGTGAAAGAATTTTTAAAATCGGTTCAGTAGATCCCGAGATTACAATTTAACAAATATACAAACACACAAACTTTACTTCTTTATAATATTAGTATAGATAATATTAATTATTATAATTAAAGATTACGTGTGAATATAATTCACAACAGGGAAAAGTAGGATCATATGTAACCTGTCAGTCATGTGTTAAAAGGAAGTTCATTAATAAATTAGGACCTATATAAACAAATATATATATTTCGCCATTTCTTACCCCCAGTGGTCATTTTGCTTTGTTTCCGAAATGGTGGTATTTCATATTTATCACTGAAGGACAATATGTTGTAAATGACGTGTCTAAGAGCCCGCGAGGGCGGATAAAGTATTTTTGATTTGATTTGATTAGAATTTAGTGACGTGAAAGTAAAAAAGTACAATTAACCCTCTCGCAACTGTTTACTTAAATAACTTTGCTTATTCTAATAAGGCATTCCATGTCCTAAGTCCTTCACAGGCACTTTTTCTTATCATTTACAACTTGTTTAAATAAAGAAAATAAACTACGTTAATAGTATATGACGTATACCATTTTGGACACAAGCAAAATGGCAACCGGTAAAAAGAAATGGCGAAAGAAAACCGGTTACTGCCTTTTTTGTCATTTTGTACTTTTTTTTCCTTTTTCTTTTTTTTTCACTCATTAGTTACAATGTAGGTATAAGTACATTAAAATTTATAAGAAAACGACGTGGAATGTTATACACAATGGTGTGGAATGAACGAGTCTTAAATCTACAATAAAATAAAAAAAGTCAGGTCTGACAAGAGTGAGCATGAGCAGAACTGTGTAATGCAAATAAAGAGTATTCTATCTATGACCTAGGTATTATGACCGTCAACTGGCGCCACTAATTGCGGTAGGTACACGAAAGTAAGAAAATAAATAGTTCTGGAGTAAGTATACAAATATCTTTATCAAAATCAATATCATAATTTAGGTATAGTAACATTAGTAGGGGTATTCTTCTCAGTTGTTTTCCTTATAATGACTCCTAGATGTTCGTTGACAGAGTCCAAGGGTGAGGCTGATGATGTCACATTGACTGAAGGCTTTTTAGACGTCTCCAGTTCCACCTTTCTTCTCATTGCTCTTATTTCACTTTTGGCTGGCCTGAAAAGTATTATTTGATTGGAATCATCAAGCATCGCCATCTACTTTATAAAGCGCTATTAACTATTAGACTATTGACCAAATCCTACGGTACCCCGCGCTGGCCCTCACAGCGTAGGGGAGCGTCCCCAAGGTGGCGGATAGGGGAATGGTCAGTAGTACAGCCTAGCTACACTAACCGGCTAAGTCCGATGGACTCGCTGACCAACGACGGGTGTGGTCCTCCAGCATTTCGGGGGTTGTGCGGCGGGTTGACACCTCGCCCACGTAAAACCAATGTTGCTGGTGAAGCGTATCCCGTTAGCGCTTCACTAGCTTGCACAACATCGTCAAGAAAATCCTACGGTATCGTGTACTTTTCGGAACAAAAAGTACCAGTGTTCAACAAAAAGTATCGGAGGTAATAGAAATTGGTAATCACATAAAAATACTCAAAAAACGGAGAAAACGAAAACGGAAAAAACGGAGACTCAAAGTTTCGGAGAGGCCTATGACCAGTGGAATTATTGTGGCTAAGATGACGATGTTTGTAAAAACTACATTTAGGTAATATAATAAATATATGCATCTTACCCATCTGGGTGGCCAGCCCAGTTCATTTCAACTTCTGTGTGAGTGATACTGGATCTAAAGAGTTTGTTGCAATCAGGGCTAAAAATAAAAAAAGAACAATCTTTATTGTCATAATATTTTTGAAGTGAAAACTTCTTTAGCGGCGCTTGGCACTTTTTTAGATGGGTAAAAAATGTTAAACTCGCGTCAGATCCGTAGCCTGATCGAAAAAGCGTAAGAAAATATTCAAAAATGTTCAACGTTGATGTTTAAGTTTTCACTTCTGCCGACACTCCCGGAGTGCAACCCGTCCTTTTTTATTTTATTTTATCGCATCAGCGTGTCTATGAAATACAAAATAATTTTATTCAAATATTACAAGCTTTTACATATCACCTTTTCTTATTCTACCGCCAGTTATGAAGGTAGATGTGAATGTTTGACAAAGCATTATAAAAATTGTGTTTTTTTAATCTACCCAAATTCTAGATCATCGTTGTCTATTAAATTTTTAATACGCACAACGATGCCAAAGATTCGTATTCTCCTACGGCTAACAAGCGCCCAGGTTTTGGTAGGGTTTTTTTTATTTTTATAAAAAATATCCTGTCACTCGTGTGGGTAGAGTAGATACCAAACTACCCAACGTTGAAAGAATTTTTGAAATTGATCCAGTTGTTTTATATCACTTTTTTTTTTTTGTTTATAGTCAGGAAAATGCATTACTGCATGTCCCGCCGCTGGGGAAGCGACGGGGGTCTGTCGGGCTCCCCCTAAATGCCACTTGGGTATACCGACTAAAAACCTGACTGACTGCCACCTCACCCGCCTAGATGGGACGGGAACTAAGATACTTCCGTGACCCCGCCGGCGGTTGTCCGAAGACCCACTTGTTGGGCTACGGCACGGTTGGCGGCGCGCACAGGACTAGGCGCGCCGTAACACTCGGGGACTTCCGTTCCAATGGGCGGCGGTTTCCCCAAACCGCCGCCCGGAAGCCCCCATTAGGGTGGCAGTCGCCGGGCATAGGCCAAACGCCTGCCGCCCGGTCTTTTCCGGCGGAGCGGGGGGGCGGATGGATCCACTTCCCTCACCCGCTCCGCGGCCTCCTTCTGCGTCATTACTTCGCCGCAAAAGGAGGCCATCGCATCCCACGACCTCTCGCTCTCGACCATCTGTTTGACAACAGCCGGGAGCGAGAGGTCGTCACCAACAACCGCCACGAGCGCGGCGCGAGGCACAGCCCACGCCGGACAATCCTCGAGCGTGTGCTGCGCCGTATCTTCCGCGCAGCCGCACTCGTGGCACTCCGCTTGTTCCTCTCTTCTAGCCACGTTGTGCAGGTACCAGCCAAAACACCCATGGCCGGACAGCACCTGCACAACGTGGTAATCAAGCGCACCGTGGCGCCTCCCTATCCAATTTTTTAGGACCGGACAGATGGCGCCAACGGTTCGCCGCCTCGGCCCGCCGGCCCTCGCCGACCCATCCTCCAACCTCATTGCCCATTCCCGGATGAGGGACTCCCGTGCATCCTCCCTCCAACGGAGGACTCCATCCGGGAATGGGTTTCCGCCGTCGCGGGATTCGGCGGTTAGCCTGTAGTGTTTTATATCTCTACCCTAAGGTCGTCTGGAAGAGATTGCTTTAGCGATAAGACCGCCTGTTGTACTTTACCTACCTGTTTGTACTTTTAATTTGTTGTTATTTTTTTTGGTGCAATAAAGAATATTGTATTGTATTGTATTGTAGTTTTTGAGATTATTCGTTACAAACAAAAATACTTTATAAAATTAATATAGATTATAAAACTTACGCCTTGTCTTTATAAATGGCACAGTTTATAAGATTTCTATTCTTCCAAACGCTAGTGTAAAGGAACGGTCCGTAGCATTTGTTGGAGCGCTCCTTCACGAGGCAGGCGGAGATAATGCCGACGACAATGGCTTCGACCCCTTCACCGTATACAAGGGGTCCTCCGTGATCATTCTAGAAAAAAGGGATAATACACCCGAGGATTTGGAATAAGGCCACCTTTTTACTCAAATAAAAATACCTGGTCAGGTCATCCCTTACGTGACTGGATATGCACAGTGTAGGATTACGTATTTTCTACACTTTGGTTGCTTGAAGATGAGTGTAATTTCATATTCTATGATGACAATTTCATCAAAGTTTTAATTTCTTAGTTCATTAGCAGTAGTTCATCCGGCAACTAGTAGAACCTACTTAACCATGATAGTTTTTCTTGTAGGTACACTACTCGATTTTTTCAAATTCCTATACATAACAGTTTCGAAGATATAGGGTCAAACAAAGTCGCAGGAAGCTGCTGGATGCTACCAACCTGTCATACTGGAGGCGTTTGGGAGAGGTCTATGTTCAGAAGACCCACAAAAAGTGACTGAGATAATGATGATGTACTTACTTCGCAGAAACCTCCATTTTCAAGTCCAGGGTCCCGTCTCGCCGAATTGTTGTGCAACGCTGAATGTAGGATCAAGGAATTCGGGTTGAGAAACTGCCTTCTTCTGCCCTCTTCAGATTCATCCGAGTATGCTACATCAGTGCAATCTACATATTTTTCCTGTCAAAATTAGCTATCTTTAGGATTCAATTCCAAGACGGACCGCACGCTACTAGTTTCTTTCAAGCGACACTACTAGTTTCTTTGGCACAGTTACTTGTTTCTATAAAAGTGCCACCGACCGCAGTGTCCCGCGCTTGGAATCAGTTTCATAGAGCTACATAAAACAAGTATGTCGCTTGCAGTCAGCCGCTGCAGTCTGCAGCGTGCGGTCCGCTTTGAAATTGTATCTTTATTGTAAAAAAATGACTATTCATTATTTCCCTATGATAGTGAAATAAATAAATTGTTGACACAAACCATACATATTTCACTGAGTTCTGGCACCACATCTTTAGTACATATCATATAGTTCTCTATAATGTTATGGTAGCGTCGGCCCCATCGTCTTTTGCAGCGGCTCTTCGATATAATACGTACGGTGGTAGAGAGAAGGTCTTGAGATTGGACTGACGACTGAAAAAGACTTTAACGTTTAAACATATGTGCGTCGGCAATGTTTGCGGATGACTTTTACGCAAAAAGACGTTCTCACTCCTTAACAGAATCAGGAATGAGATATTGCACACCAATGATTAGGCACTTTGTATCGGAATTGGTGTGTCAAAAATCAATTTTATGACACGCTTTTTATTTTAATGTCTATTTTCTTTTATTATTTTTTTACATCTTTTAGTTTTTTTTAAAGTTTGTACGTTACTCACCATTGAATTATTATTACTATACATACTAATATTATAAATGGGAAAGTGTGTGTATGTGTCTGTTTTTTGTCCGTCTTTCACGGCAAAACGGCGCAACGAATTGACGTGATTTTTTAAGTGGAGATAGTTGAAGGGATGGAGACATAGGCTACTTTTGTCTCTTTCTAACCCCCCCACTTCCCTAAATGGGGGGTGGAAGTTTGTATGAAGCTTTCCGCAATTTTCAATATAGAAAGCTAAAAATTGGTATGCGGACTATTTGTGACTAACAAAAAAATTGTGCATAATTTTTTTTGGAAATCTGTCTCCAACTCCTTAATAGAGCGGGTGAAATTTTATTTAGGACTTTTCGCAGTTTTCGAGGTAGGATGCAAGGGGAACCGTGTTACCCCGAATTTAACGCGACCGAAGCCGCGGGCAAAAGCTAGTTCTTATTAAAACCTAAAGTTAAAACCAGTCTGGTACTGACATAGTGCTTAGTACGACTTTTTTGATTGCGTTCAATCATATCGATTTAAACAAACCGACCAAATAGAGAAGAACTGTCATGTTGGGAATTTATAAGATTATGTGACTACCGACGGACATACAGCTGTTTGGATATACGATTTCAAGCTTCAAATATACAGTGAACTTACAGTCTACATACACATAAATGGATCGCTTGAGCAGTTGAACTGCTTCAGGCGGTCGTGCGATCAAAGCTTCAAGATGTTGACTATGTTGTGTACGTTGTGTTCTATGGCTAACCGTTCAAGCAGTCTGCCTATGTCGGTTCTTACGTGCTAACATTTTAAAGTACGCAACAGGACCTACCTCACCATATCTCACAGTACTGCCCCAACCAGCAATAGACCCGAGTGAACCAGGGTTCTCGTATCTATTTGAAACATTATTATAGCATATTGGCCTTGGGATGAAATCGCAACCTCTTATTCGACGAGTGAAATCAAACTCTTCTTCTACTTTCACCACAGCTATGTCATTGTTCATCCAACGAATGTTGTCATTCTCGTGACCATCAAAGACGTAATCTAAAAAAAAAAACGGGTTGCACTCCGGGAGTGCCGGCAGAAGTGAAAACTTTAACGTTAACGTTGTGCATTTTTGAAACTACATAAGTGGGCATACATTTTCGCTGCGCGGAAGAAAAAGAAGGGGATATTACTCCCTCTCCTACGCCGCGCCGGCGGCGGTCTACTCTCCCTCCGACTTACGAATTTTCGATCAGGTCACGTGTCCTGGTCCTGACGCGAGTTTAATAAGTGCACAACGCCGCTAAAGAAGTTTTCATTTCAAAATATTTAGGAATATTCATCATCATCTCAGCCACAAGAAGCCCACTGTTGACATAGGCCTTCCCAAGGGAGTTTTGTTCACAAAATGTTGAACTTACTCCTAGGTATACACTTCCATACTGCCTTCTTGGCGCCATATTTGATGCAAAGGTTGGTATGGTGATCATCCTGATCTCTATGTCTGAAAATAACAATTTATATTATGTGAAAATTTATATTTGTACCTATAAGTATTGATTACTCAACAACATAACATGTGACCATGTTTAAAGGCATAGGTATAAAGACTTTGACAAAATAAGAATATCCGTTTTCAATAGTGGGGGAGGCGTTTGTCCAGCAGTGGACCTCTTGTGGCTGAGATGATGATACTGAAAATTTTAAGGACTATCCTTTTTTTTACTATGTAATTTGACGTTTATCTTGTTCTCATTCCTTTAGTGCTCAATATTTTTATTTGTTTAACCTACCAAACCCAAACCTACCAAACGCCACGATGTGAAAACTTTCTCCAGGCTATGATTTACAATGGCCAACCTGCCAGCCTAACATGCTTACACTCGATAGTTTCTCGCACGCGACAAAGCTTCTTCGTCAATAGCAATGCCTGTTTTGTCTATAGTAGACATAACTGAGATACGCTATTGGCTGAGCGGAGCGAGAAAATTTTGTAGCGTTTGTCATGTTAGCCTGGCTGGAAGTCGCTTAATAGACTTCGGACCTAGGCTGGCCGATGTCGAAACAGTCTGGCCAAGTGGCGCTTCTGTGACCCAATCAAGCAAAAAAATGCGACTATGGAGCCCCTGTATTAAAATATGGCATATTTTGAAGCAACCGACAAAGGTGTCGTCGTTGCCAAGTACTGGGGCCCGATTCTACTAACACAAATGCACCAATGGACTCTCAATGGTGTCTCAATCGTGTCTCAAAAGAATGCCAATATCAGTGGAATTGTTTTTGACATTTGTTATGAACTTAAACAATAAGTTTAATGTTATTATTGTCCCCTGGTCTTATATCTAATTTGTGTGAGTGACTCGAAAAGAAGACTTACTTATAAGTGCCAGAGACTACGTAGAAATGTTTAGCATCTTCAATGCAAGCGGCTGAAGTGAGAATGTACTCCTCGTGGACAATGACGCCACCACACAACCATCGGCGATAGTTTTGATATTTGGGATTGTTCATTGGTAGTTTTAAATACACCTGAAATATGAAAACCTACAGTGTCCGATGATAAATATTGATCTGGCAATCATCGCATTTCCGAATACAAACCGTATAATAATCTTGTTACGGACTAGCCATCAGTCTGGAAGTAAGTATACCTTTATTTCTTTTCTCTATGTGTCGTAAAGTCGTAACTATATTTTCAGGAGATACAGCTTGGTGACAGACAAACAGACGGTCAGCGGAAGCTAACCCTTTGGGTACGGAACCCAAAAAAGTATACAGTAATAACATTATTGAGTATTGAGTCACATTACCATGTAAGGTCTCGTTTCACCAACTTCGAACCCTATGATGATTCTTCTAGAATTATTGAGAACTTCTTTAATATGTGTCCCGTTGGCATTGGACAATATATCGTGTAGTTTTGTTGGAATCTTGGTAGCAGTTTCGATTGAACTTACACCTATAAGGAAAGAGGTGAGTAAACATAATTCAAGTTATATAAGTATAAAATACGTATTTAATAAATTGACGACCTCCGTGGCGTAATGGTTAACATGCCGGACCGCTACCCAGGAGGTCCCGGGTTCGAATCCCGGTCGGGTCATGATGAAAAACGAACTTTTTCTGATTGGCCTCGGGTCTTGGACGTTTATCTATATATGTATTTGTTATTAAATATAGTATCGTTGAGTTAGTATCCTATAACACAAGTCTCGAACTTGAGGCTAGTCCAATCTGTGTGATTTGTCTCTATAAAAAAATGGCGTAGTACCAAAATCTTTGTTCCTAGTTCTCTACCCATGTCACCTCTTTCATTGTTTTCCGCACGAATTTTAAGAGAGGTAGGTCACAGCGGATAATCCGCTCAAATTGGAGCAGCCCGTCTGGGGAAGGATTCCACCTTACAGAAGATCGTAGCCAAATAGCATTGGTCTCGGCCATGTTATGTGCCTACGGTGAGTATGGTCTCCAGAGCTCCACTTGGAGGGGTTGGGAGGGTTGGCAACGCGTGAGTGATACCCCCGGTGTTGCAAGCGTCTATCGGATACTGTGATGCGGCATCAGGCGCATGCTTGTTTGCCCCCATAGTGGTATAAGAAAAAAAAAGAATGTGTTTTCTATCTATTAGCACAGTATTTTTTGTACTTAGGTATTTTTTTAATTAAAATAATTAAAATTAAATTGCGTAATTTTTTTATGGTACTATTCAATTAACTTCAATATTGGCTTGTGTATATTTTTTGTGATTATATAAATTAAACCATTTCATAATACTCACATAAAACTCTGTATAATAAAATACCGATTAAACTATGTATTATAAGAATATAATAATATCGAATGGATATATAAGTCATGTTGAAATTTTACCCAAAGAGAAACATTAAAAATTAATTTTAAATATTGTTCAAAATAATTTCACGGTACATGGGAAATAATGATTAAAAATTCCAACAGTAAAAGCACATTACATGACGTAAATTCAACAATCACAAAGTGAATTCGCTGCATACAAATTGGCAACATAATAAATAGACATCGGATTATATGCACTATCAAAATGCCAAAATATGCATGCAAATATGCACTAAAAAAGTGCGAAATATGCACAAAATATGCACAATCAAAAAACCATTTATTATTACAATTTACGTTTATTTTAACATTATTTTTATATCTTATACATAATTGTATTTTCATATTAGTTTTTGTTATAATTCTTGTGACAATAAACAAAAACATATTTTTCCAGGTTTTGCTACGGAAAACTTGTGACGTTTGTCACTTATTAATTTATAGGCTGAAAATGACCTTTCGACGTCAACTGACGTTACCACCGGACAGAACTTGAAATTTGGCGCCATTTCTGCAGAGACCTCTTCAGGCAGAGTTTGTCCGGTGCCGTTGATAAATGCGTCAATTTTCTTTCCGCCTAACACGTATTCTACTGAAATATGCACTATCAATGAAAAAATACCAAAATATGCAATAACGCTATAAAAATGGAATTATATGCATTTGCATATGCAAACATGCAAATGCATATAATCAGATGTCTAATAATAAATTAGCGCCCCGCCCCTGCTTCGCACGGGTTTTACTAAGAAACCTTAATTTTTTTTAAAATAAAATATATCCTATGTTACCCGGGGGTAATGTACCTTCATAATGGTGAAAGAATTTTTGAAATCGGTCTAGTAGTTTTTGTGTTTGTTCGTTACAAACAAAAATAAAATTCCTATTTTATAATATTGGTATAGTATATGTTCAAGTACATCAATACATCCTTTTTGATATGGTTTTCACTTTCTTTATAATTTTGTCTATTTTTTTGTTATGTCAGTCTTTTTTGAAATGTCAATTCTACTATTACAATATTTTTTAGTTCTCAATGTTCAGTTCATCAGTTCAGTTTATACAGTCCTCAGCTCATTAGATCAAGGTGTAGTTTTATTTCTACACCCTCAATTTAGGCCAAGCACCAGCTCCGGTGTGATCAGTATATTGATGGAAAATAACTACGCTATCGATTACTTGCCGATCCAATGCTGTTTTTATATGCTGGCACATCTCTTTTAATTAATTATACGCCTCAATATCGAATTACAGCAGCGTAAGCGTAGAGGTAGGGCACAGCGGATAATCCGCTCAAATCTGAGCAACGCGTATGGGCAAGGACCTCCACGTTACAGAAGATCGTAGCCAAATAGCATTGGTCTCGGCCATGTTGTGTTCCTACGGTGAGTAAGGTCTCCAGAGCTCCACTTTATAAAGAGATAAACGCGCGAGTGATACTCCCGGTTATTGCAAGCGTTATAGGCTTCGGTGACTGCTTACAGTCGGACAGGCGGGCCGTAAGCTTGTTTGCCACCTTAGTGGTATAAAATAAGGCGTAGCTCAATTGTTATTTATTAGGATAGCAGACAAACGCGTTGACGGGCTGATGGTAAGCAATCGCCGCCGCCGCCCATAAACAGCCGCAACTTCCAGACAGCCAATAGTGCATCGCCAACTTTTGAGATATTTAAGGTCTCTGGATTTAAAGGTACCAAGATCGTACTTAGGAACACCGTTGGTGGTAGCTGATTGCGTAGTTTAGTGCTAAAACTTCTGAATCACGTAGCGAGGAGTAATTCCGGAGATACATATTATCCAGATCAGCCTCCCTACCATGACCGCTTATAACACAAAAAAAATAGTGAGTAAACGAGACGACAATACGTAGCGACGTATATCCCTTTCACATTTCTGCTACTATGCTACATTTTTATTTTCAGACCATCTATTAACGAAGTCACTGCACTCAAACTTTTAGAACAATCGAAATCAACAACTTTAACGTTTAGGAACAAAAATGGTCTACTAGTCCCTTTAAAGAAACTACCATAGGGATTAGTGGAAATAAAGGCAAAGATTTTTGCAACTTTGAACATCATTCCTTCCGTGTTCATTCATATTCAATTTGACACACATTTCCGTGTTTCCGTGCTCTCATCAAACAGTAGCAAAGAATACGTTAGGTCGCCCAGTCGTGCCAGATTTGTGGTTCCAATTCGATCTCATTCCCTCAGTGTCGCTATAGACCAAGGTTCAATATAAAAAATTTCAAAAAATTGCAAATGAAAAAATCTTACGAGTCTATTAAAGAAAATACATAAAATATAAAATAATATTTATTTCAATGTTCATTGACTTAATGTAGTTCGAAGCTCCATAATTCACAATTCAGATTTTGCTGGTCTGAAAACAATGTAAAAATTTTCTTTAACAACTAAAATTTCATTCAACCTTAAAGTTTGGGAAAGGAAACCTATCTGGCATTGCGCAATACGGGGCTATAGACCGTTCACTGTTATTTCACCACTGACAGAAGAAACACTCAAAATATAAGCGGTGCGTGTGTTGATGAATAGCTGACTGCTCGAGCAGCTCGGCTATGTCGACTCAAGCCGTATGCAGAAAGAAAGCTGGAAGCCTACCAGCGCTTATAGGCACTGGTAGGCTTCCAGCTTTCTTTCCGATCCGCGCAGGTAACTGCTACAGAAAGCAAGCAGATTGAAGCAGAGACTATAGAAAATGTGTGGCGGTGCCAGCGCTGACCAGCGCGTGTCGAAGATTGTCGGCGTTTGTCGGCGCTGGTTCATAGAGACTGCCTGCGCCGGTTACCTGCGCGGATCGGCTCCTATAAGCGCGGGTAGGCTGCCAGATTTCTTTCTGAATACGGCCTATCGCATTATTTTTGCTACAGAATTATTTCTGTATAACACTTCTTATTTTGAGTATTATAAACCTTTTTTTACATCTGTCAGAGCTAAAATATTTGCGAACGGTGTGTAGTTTGGTTCCATCGTGTGGGGATATCTTTTCGATGGCGAGTTAGGAAGTCGGACAATGTCAACATCACAAATATTTTTTAAATACATAAATTGATTACCCGTCAGGATGTGATCTCCAGGTAAAAGTGAACTCTCTTAGTTCAGTATTACTTTGCTTGAGAAGTCTGCGGCATGTCGGTCTGTAGACAAAAAAATTTATAGAAAATAACCTTTACAAAAGAATTTGAATGTTTTTGACCAATTAATTAGATTTGAAGTGAATCACCTGGCTAATTTGGATATGTAACACGAATAAAACTTTTTCAATTTGGTCAGTTAATACACGTTGACACGTTTGAGAAGATAGAACTGATTTTATTTGATGAAAGACGGCGTTTTCCGATCCTCACTTCTGGCGTCCACTGCTTTACATTAAGTGGGGTGGAGTAAACTTTATTTTGACCTATTTAAAACTAGAGCCCCGTATCAGCTTCGCATGGTTTTTTTTGTAAAGATCCCTACTTGAAAAAAATTATATATAAGTTGTGAAAGAATTTTCCAAATCGGTCCAGTAGTTTCTGAATTTATTCGTTTCAAACAAAAATACAAATCTATCCTCTTTATTATATTATTATAATTCAAACTTACGATTGATCTTTGTAAATGGCGCAGTTTATTAGATTTCTGTTCTTCCATACGCTGGTGTATAGGAATGGTCCGTAACACTTCTTCGACAGCTCCTTCGTCAGGCAGGCTGATATGATTCCCACGACTACTGCAGTATTAGCATGACCGATAATCAAAGGTCCACCATGATCATTCTATAAGTTGAAAATACAATATCATCAACTTATCATAAGCAAGATACTTCCAGCAAAAGAAATAGGCATCTATACATATAATAAAACAGTAGACCCCGATATGTCTGTACATTGGACATATTTGGCAAAAATGGAGAGGGAACAGTTAGAGTAAGGTAACAAAAGCAAAAAAATTTTTTTTTGATTTTTTTTGTCTGTCGGTCTGTCTGTTTGAACGCGCACATCTTCTAAGTTACTGAACGGATTTTAATGCTGTTTTCACAGGAAGATAGAGCTCGAAATGGAACAGAATATAGGCTTTGTTTCATTTAAATCGCATGACAGGAAAAGGAGTTATCCTTATTTTAACATTTCACGCGGACAAAGTCGCGGGTAACAGCTCGTCGTATATAAATAAAAACAAATATTCGGTGGCCTTCAGGCGACATGAAAACACTGGTTTATGTAAATCCTCATTGAAGCAGCATGTCAGAATATGCTATAATCCCCTTTAATTGAAGACCCGTATCCCTGCAACGAGTTGATTATGAAATCATCGTCATCGACAGCTCTCATTGACTCACTGCTGAGTATAAGCCTCCTTTCGTCTAAGCCAATTCCTCACAGCAATTTGCCTGACATCGTAGACCCATCTAGCTGCCGGACATTTTCCGTTCCTAGAGTGACTACCTTACTCTACCTTCCATCGTTCCTTCTACCCAGGTGTCCCGTCCTGTTTAGAGATGGATGGAGAATATTCCATCTTAATTGAAATAATCAAAATACTTACAAACCTCACAAAAACCTCCTACGCTACTTCGTCTCGTATTATTGTGTTTTCCGTGTACGAACAAATAATCTGGGTCTAGCACAAGCTGCCTCCGCATACGAAGATCAGTTTTCTCTTCAGAACCTAAATGTTTGCATTTTACGTCGTTTTCCTAATAAAAAAAACAAGAACCTAATTTAAAAAAACTACTTTAATTAAACTCTAGTTGTTAACTAGACACCTAAAAAGTTTACACGTCTAATTAACGACTTGAGTTTAGAGAAGTATCGTTTTAGATTAGTAGAACATTTATCAATAAGGCTAGCTTGGCAGGGGAAGTACCACCCTCTCACAAAGATTGGTGTAACTATAACAGCGGCGATGTATTAGGTTAGTGAAAGATCGGGACAAGCCAACCACACATTCCCACCGATGTGTCTCCTGTGTAGCCAAGATCAACAACGGCGACCTTAGATTGACAATAAGCTATGAAGCTTATTGATATCACGGGGAGAAAACTACAGCTGTGTGTGTAAACTCACAACGAAAGAAAATAGGTGGAGTAGGAAGTATTGAAAGGACTTCCCTCCTTAACAACTACGTGAGAGACAGCAATTTGAAGCAAAAGGCATTATACCTTGGAGAGATGGCAAATCATGTAAGGCTCGATTGCCGAGCACCACGGTCCATTGTGTTAGTGAGAGATAGAAAATCCATCCCGATAACTTCGTTTTATAACAAATTTCTCATAGCTAGCATAATATTAGCTCCTTCTGGGCGGGATCGAATCTGCGACCTCTGCCGGAGGTACGGTATCTACATCGAGCACGCAGCCCTTCCTTTGGAATAGAGGCGCCTTCAAGTCCATTGGGTTTGTCCAAATGTGTTGGTATTTTGAACATATAATCGCTCACTATTTTGTTTGCGCGTGCAGCAATTGACAACTGAGATTTGAGGGCAATCATTTTTGAAGAAAATGACAAACATTACTTCTCTATTGGTTACCTCCTCGTTGGGTACCTATCAACAGAGCCACCGTCTGCTAATTAATATATTTATTGTTTAGAGTCAGGAAAATGCATTACTGCATGTCCTGCCACTTGGGGAAGCAACGGGGGTCTATTGAGCTCTCCTCTCTAGCCAAGGAGCATACATACTAACCAAAAATCTGACTTTCTGCCACTATCTCCGCCATGACAGTGGCGGGGTTGCAGGAACTGGTGATACTTTTGCAAAGTAAGTTAATTATGGTACCAACCAAACACAAACTTGACATGGCTTCAGTATCCAAAGCGTCTTTGGCGCATATCATATAATTGTCTATAATGTAGTGGTATCTTTCCTCCCATCTTTTCTTGCAACTAGGCTTTGACATTATCTCAACTTCAGCTTCTAGGAGTTCTGGTGAGTTCATTGATCGTTGATTTGGCTAGAAAAATACAGAGTAATTGATTTTTATCCGAGAAAGTTCTTCAAGAGAAAGAGCATATCTATTAGCTTGTCTTATAGGTATGTACTAATAAAATAAATAAATAATATAAAGATAAAATATTTGTAATTTTTTTATACCCTCGGTATTGTTGGCGTCTATAGGCTACGGTGACGGTTTACCATCAGGCCGGCCGTATGCTTGTTTACTACTTTTGTGGTATCACTCGCTCGTTGTTAACCCTCCCAATCCACCCAAGTGGTGCTCTGGAGACCTTACTCACTTCGTACCACCTCAGCGTAGCTTTGTTGCACTTTTCTGACTTCAACCTTCTGCAGAGTATTAGAAAACTAGGTACAAAAAAAAACAGCCAAAACGGTCTCGCCGTTCTCAAGTTATGGCGTGACAACGGGAAACGAGATTAATTTTTATATACATGGTTACTTTTGGACCCCCCGCCAAAAATAGACATGATTTAAGGAAAATAATAAAAAAATATTTGGTGAAAAAATAAAAAAAATAAAAGTTTTATAATTCACATTTTACAGTCACTTTTTTTAATTTTACATTTCTAGGAACGTTCGGTCACCCTCGCGCCAGTCAACGACGGTGCATTGTCATTGGTTGAAAGAATGATAAGTATGATAACAGCTACGCATGCGCGTAGTGCTGCTGCGTGACGGCCGCACGCGCAGTAAACAAAAGAGTGACCATAATTTTAATTTGTGCTTGTAAAATTTTGAAAAAAATAAGTCCATAAAATAATTTATTTTTATTTCATAATTTCATTGTACTGCTGCTATAGAATCACCTATAAAAATTTGGCGGGGGGTCCAAAAGTAATATCATATACATAATTACTGAATATGATTCAATCGATCCCCATCCCGCGATGGCTCCCTTTGTGCCAGGCTTCTCCAAATCCTCGCTTATATTGTTGTAAGAAATTATCTTTGGGACAAAGTCACATCCACGAACTCGCTTTTCAAAGTTGAATTCATCTTCGACTTTGACAACGGCTATGTCATTCGCCATCCACAATATATTGTCAAAGTCTTGTCCATCATATACGTATGCTGAAATAAAAATTCCTGACTTACTGATCATCGTCAAAACCAGAGCTTGACGCATTTGCAACATTTTGTAACTTCGTGTATTAACGCTATAAAAATCCCAAAAAATGAGCAGATGAAATTACCATCAACAGATTCCAAAAATGGCATAACACTAAAACTAAGATAATGGCAGTTATTATTTAATTCTGGGGTAACGACGTTGTACTTGATGCCTATTAGTTCCATAAACTGTTATCAGAGATTCTCGCATTAGCAAAAAAAGATTTTTATGGGAGCTTCTACATTCTCATGAAGTGTTCACTCTTGAAAAGTTGAGCGGAAAAGAGTGTGCCCACTTCGTCCTGTTTCGTCTTTACTTTCTAGCTTCGTGCCTAATTTCACTTCACTTTGTTCAATATGGCGTACTCCTTGGCTCGATTTGGATTGAAAAACATACATTTTGGTACACATTTCCATACAGCTTTCTTGGCGCCGTTTTTGATGCAGTCACTGTAGAGTCCGTCCTCCACTGCAATCCATCTGAAATCCCAGAAAAGAAATAATAAATAGCTAATGGTTAGTGGTAAAACGCTTTAAAAAAAGGTCAACATTCCATCCGAGTTGGAGCTGGCGCGTTTCGTGCTACAATTTGAGCGCTCTGTATGGTAGACATCACGGTGAAATGATTGCAACTTCGCGATGGATAATGAAACGCGACGAAAACATACGAATATAATTATATACATAATACAAAAAAAAAAAAGAAAAAAAAAAATAAGGACAAAATGACAAAAAAGGCCGTAACCGGTTTTCTTTCGCCATTTCTTTTACCGGCTGCCATTTTGCTTGTGTCCGAAATGGTGGTAGTATATAACGTAGTTTATTTTCTTTATTTATACAAGTTGTAAATGACAATAAAAAGTGCCTGTGAAGGTCTAATTTCCGAAATAAACGATTTCAATTCATTTCATTTCATACTACAAACGAATTCGCTCTTTCTGGACAATGAGGTGGGTCCAGATATGTTCTTTTGCCTGTACCGTACCTCCGTATCGTATCAAGCGTCGCGATCCTAAACTCTAGACGCAAAGTAAAAATAGCCCGTATCTCCGTACGCCTTTGAACGAGGCGAGAAAAACGATCGCCATGCCGTACCACCGCACCGTTCCAAACGGGCGTCCAAACTAGCGTTCTTGGATCGCGACGCTGCTGATACGAAACGGAAGTACGGTACGGGCAAAAGAACATATCTGGACCACCTAGAATAACAAATTATTTTTCACTTCTCATGCTCAGAAAGTGCTTATTTGCGCAGGATATAGGCTGCACAAAATCGAATTTTGTGCACAAGGGCAGAAAAGTAAACTCATAAATGTATCTATATTAAGGCAAAGGAAATAAGCCATACAGCCAAACACAACAAAAAGTTCAGAGATAGAATTTGTTATTTTATTATATTTACTTTAATTTATTTGCCTAATGTGTTTTTTAAGTCATAAAAGATATTTAAATTTAAATTAAAGTACGGTAGGTTATTTAATTAATTTAAGAAAATTATTTTATTACAAAATTAATTTAATAGTAGGCTGTATAGGTCTGCAGCCCAAGCCTAATTTCAAAGTCGCAAGATTAAAAAAAAAAAGCGGCGGGAAAGGGGAAACAGGTCTTGTTTTTCGTGCGTTTATTTATTTATTTCCTCGCAATCGAAGTGAAAAGCAGAGTTTATAACTCGTCCACAAAACCATTTCTATCCTCGACATTACTATCAGCCCTCGCCTTCGCCTCGGGCTGCTAAAAGTCTCGGATAGAAATGATTCGTTTTGTGCACTTGTTGTAAAATCTACTATTACCTATGAGTTCCAGACACGACATAGAAGTGTTTTGCCTCTTCTATGCAAGCGGCCGAAGTCAGGATGTACTGTTCATGGATTATCACTCCACCGCAGAGCCAATTGCTTTCTGTTAGTTCCGTTTCTGTGCCAGAGGGTCGCAGGTAGACCTGTTAGAGATCTCAGTTTTATATTATAGTTTCATTGCTATCTGAGTGCGTAGTACGAGTTTTTTGAAATAGCGTTCGAATACGAGCATATTCGAATCCGAGCACGTATAAATTTTGTATGGGTAAAATAAAGCGCCGTCTCGTGGTTATTCGGCGGGGTTTTACATTTCCCATACAAAATTCGAACGCGCTCGTATTCGAACGTGACATAAAAAAACTCGTACTAAGCACTCTGATCCTAAAGTAAGCTAGGCTTAAATATGCTTGTATCGTATGCGGAGGGAGATAGGCGAATTTGTAGGAAAGCAACTAAAGAGGAAACGCTTGTGAACCGAAAACGGTCTAAAGAGTCTTGAAAACTTACGGATAAGTATCTATCAGTTAGCTTATTGTTACAAGTGTCATTACCATATAAGGTCTGGTGTCACCAACTTCATGACCAGCCAATATCCTCCTAGTGTCAAATCTAAAATTATTTGGTATGGTTCGAGTAGCTGAGTCTGAAACAAAATATTAATCATTAAAATCGCTGTTATAAACTACAGTGTAAGAAAGATTATGCTCAATATTGTCCAGGGTTTTGGCGCCAATTACGATAGCGTCCACATGGGCTCGTGATTAGAAATTTAATTTCTGTGTGTTTCAGCGTTAGATTCATAGTATTGATATTGTAATGTAAAGCAAACATTGGTTAATAAAGGGTGTATAGTGATTGAAGTTTGGGATCAAAAGTGCATTATCGTGTTGACTTTAAAATCCGCCTTTTCTGAAAATGCTATCATCTTTCTTCGGGGCGTCTTTACTCAGAGACTATACTGAGTCAAGACAGCATGAACACGTTGAATTAAGTACACAAGCACTTGAAGATGGCAAAATTGAATCTTCGTTTGAAGTCTGATTGCCAAAACGAAAAAAAAAGTTGTCCAGTACGTTAATTATCTCGGGGGTACTAGCCACAAGGAATTAAATACTCTTTGATACATTTTTATAGTTTTTTGTTAATATCTGTTTTTTGTCTATTAAAAAAAATATTGTTATTTTTTGTTTCGCATTGTTCTTACTATCGATTTTCTTACGCGTTATTTTTTCATTAGGCATAAATAAATAAATTGGGACAAATCCATGAAGGAGATACTAAGATCTCCTTTATGGGACAAATCACACAGATTGAGCTAGGAGCTAGCCCCAAATAAAGTTCGAATCTTGTGCTATGGAATACTAACTCAGATACTATATTATATAACAAATACGTATATAGATAAACATCCAAGACCCGAGGCCAATCAGAAAAAGTTCGTTTTTCATCATGACCCGACCGGTATTCGAACCCGGGACCTACTGGGTGGCGGGCCGGCATGGTAACCATTACGCCACGGAGGTCGTCAAACATACATGTATACAATTATTACTATTTTCCTATTTCTCATTCTCCCTCTTTCGAATCGTCACAATTTTTTCCTACCACCAGTTCAGACGGCAGATTTGTGCTAAGAAGAAGCTGGCAAGAAACTCAGCACTTGCTCTTTTAAAATGGTATTAATAAGATACAAATGACAATGACAGAAAATATAAAATTAACAGAAAATATCTGTAATTTCTGATGACGAAGAAGAAAAAAAAAATACTACTACTTGCTTACCGGTTATGGTGAATAGTGTGTAAACAATATATAAAAATAACATTCTTTATCTACGTAAACGTGAAATAGAAAATATTCAGTCACTAGGAAGTTACAAAATCAATTTAATTTCATGCATGATTAAACTATAATTTTTGTTGGACTACTTAATTGTAGTATGGAACTGATTAGCTTGGATTTTACACCGTTTGTTGTTTCTAAAAAATATGACTTCTTTTTTATGTTACAGAGGTGGCAAACAAGCATACGGCCAGCCTGATGATAAGCCGTAGCCTTAGACGCTTGCAATACCGGGGGTATCACTCACGCGTTGCCAATCCTCCCAACCCCCCAAGTGGAGCTCTGGAGACCTTACTCACCGACAAAAAAAGGTAAAATCAGAAGATGCGATCTAGCGCGCTTGAGAGTTTCATTTTATACCACAAAATTGGTAAACAAACATACGGCCCGCCTGATGTCAAGCATCACCGTATAGATGCTTGCAATACCGGGATATCACTCACGCGTTGCCAACCCTCTGGAGCCCTGGAGACCTTACTCACCGTAGGAACACAACATGGCCGAGACCAATGCTATTTGGCTACGATCTTCTGTAATGTGGAGGTTCTTTCCCAGACGGGCTGCTCCGATTTGAGCGGATTATCCGCTGTGCCCTACCTCTCAAAAATCTTAGTTTTTATATAAATAAATGAATTCTACACAGCACCACCTGGTCCCAAAGTAAGATGGCCTTAACCTGCCTGTGTTATGGGTACCAGACAACGAATTATTACCTATTTTATAATTACAAATAACACTTATAAAACACCCAGACAAACATTTTATGAGACGACGAGCTGTTACCAGCGACTTCGTCCGCGTGAAATGTTAAAATAAAGATAACTCCTTTTCCTGACATGCGATTTAAATGAAACAAAGCCTATATTCTGCTCCATCCCGAGCTCTATCTTCCTGTGAAAACAGCCCTAAAATCCGTTCAGTAACTTAGAAGATGTGCGCGTTCAAACAGACACACAGACAAAAAAATCTATTTTTTTGCTTTTATTACCTTACTCTAACTGTTCCCTCTCCATTTTTGCCAAATATGTCCAATGTACAGACATATCGGGGTCTACTGTTTTATTATATGTATATATGTATAGATAAGTAAGTGTTTTGTGTTTGTGTCAAACACAAAAATGTAGTCTCATAGATGTTTGCACCGAGCGGGAATCGAACCTGCGCCCTCTCACTTCGTATGGTGAGTGTCCACAAAACCACAGATTAATAAATAGACAGAACATCGTAGTGAGTAGACAATGCAAACGAGCGATAAAGTATTGTAAAGCTAAAAATGTCGGCCTTTGCTGTTGCACTTCAAGCTACTTTTGTTGCAGTACTGCTATTCGACGCTAGATGACGCTTTAAATGTGCGCAATGCGTAACTTATAAATAATATTTATTTTATTATTAAGAAAATATAAACCACTATATTTTATGATTTTAATAATGATTTTTGTAATTAAAATAAGGTACATACTTCTGTCTTCAAATTTTTAATCAAATACCGAAAATACTTATTTATAGTTTTGCTATTCACCACTAGATGTCACTTTAAACATATTTCTTTTGCAAGTCAATAAACTACAAACAATAAAAGATTATTTGATTCGACAATACAATTTATATATCATATAAGTACTTTTTGATAATCTAAGTAAATTTTTATAGGTATATTCAAATGGTGTTCAGTTCAGACACAATCACCTTGCATTATTTTGTTTTGTAGTTCATAATATTACCACTAGATGTCGCTGTATGTTTCTATTTCTATTGAAAATTTATCAAACCATAGGTTATTCAAACAGACTAGCTACATTTTATTCTTTGTTCTATCTGTATGATTGTATTGAATCTTGATTGTCTATGTATTTAGCTGTCAATAGAGGCAAAATCATCGATCGCCGATTGAAAGTATTTAGTCTGAATAAGCTAATAATAAAAAAATACGTGAATTTTAACACAAATTTTAACGTACATACATTTTTACTTTATTCAATTCCCAAAATTTCTGTTTGTTATACGAAAAAATATTTATTACTTATTACGAGGTACTGTGTAGTACTGTAGTGCGTCAGGGATGTTTACGGAGTCGCGCACAGACGGATACCACGCAATAATGCGCAAAAAAACAGCCTCTTTACTGCAGCGTGTTTTTTTTTTTTTTATACCACACAGGTGGCAAACAAGCATACGGTCGGCCTGATGGTAAGCCGTCACCGTAGCCTATAGACGTAAGCAATACCGGAGGTATCACTCACGCGTTGCCAACCCTCCCAACCCCCCCAAGTGGAGCTCTGGAGACCTTACTCACCGTAGGAACACAACATGGCCGAGACCAATGCTATTTGGCTACGATCTTCTGTAAGGTCCTTCCCCAGACGGGCTGCTCCGATTTGAGCGGATTATCCGCTGTGCCCTGCCTCTCTTAAAAACAACAGCAACAAAAGCATCCTGAACGTGATTGCGTCTAGGTATGACTGTCCCATACTAAGACCTAAGACACTGGGTGGCGAATGTGCTAGGCACGGTCCGGTAAATAAAAATAAAAAATTTAGGCTAAGTACTAATAATACTAATTTATGTAGATAGGTAGTAAGACTGGGCGAGGATATAAAGTCTCTGTCTTTGAATGCCTATAAAGAGAAGCTGAAAAACTGGCAAATACACAACTGTTTCTACTCCATTGATGAATATTTTAATTATTTTAAATCATAATTAATTCTGTCGACTAGTCATTAATATTTCATAATTTAATGTGAATGAATTTTTTTATTTTATAATTTTCTACTACCTATTCAATTTGATATATTTTGCAAGCCAGAGTCCGGTTAAATGTGTGAAACTTATACGTATTTGTAAAAAAGTGTTACTAAAATGATATGAGCCATTTTTGAGCTTGAAATAAATTATTTTTATTTTATTTTTATTTTATTAGCGAAACCCGCGCAACTTCGTTTTCGTGTATCCCAATTTCCCGTGGGAATTTTTGTATGTATTATACATATTCACCATTTTTATGCGGGTTATACATAGAGACTGACAGACAGCGAAAGCTACTTAATTTTATATAGGTATCTATGTAAAGATTTTACTTTATTAGAAAAACTGTAGCTTTAATGAAAATGCTACTTCATTAATATTTTCCTCAATAACTCAAAACTTTTTTCCACGAGGGAATTTATGAGGAAATATTTCTTTTTTTAACTCCAAGATACAATGTGTTATTTTTATCTAGATACTTAAGTATTTACAGCAGAAAAAAAATTTTATATTATAATAAATAAAATATTACCCCAATTGCAGACTGCAGTCAAGTCAATGAAATAATAAAACATAATAAATTTATTTATTGACTGCTCACAAGGATAAAATTAACGCAGTTTCAATATTTTTCAGAAATACAAGTCCTTGTGAGAGTCTGGAGTCCTAGGCCGGGGTCCGTATTACGGATCTCCGGGCCCTCCTCTACATTCCATGTACTTTCCGAACAGTATTTTCTACATGAAATACAAAAGCTACAAAACAATTTATAATATATATTTTTTAATATTAAATGGTTTTCACAAAATGTGTGCAGGTTATCTAGTGAAATGAAATAATTTTATTCAGAGATGGGGTCCGTTACAGGCAGTTTCTCTGGTCATTTCACAACTTGTATACGCCATTTTAATTAGTATAAAATAAACTATTTCACAAACTATCACCATTTTCGGACCGGTAGTGTCACATTGGTAATGGCCGGGCTAACATGACAAACGCGACAAAATTTTCTCGCTCCGCTCTGCCAATAGCGTATCTCGGTTATGTCTACAGTAGACAAAACAGGCATTGCTATTGGCGAAGAAGCTTTGTCGCGTGCGAGAAACTATCTCGAGTGTAAGCATGTTAGACTGGCTGGTGTTGAAAATGTCCAAATGCGGTAACTGCTTACCATAAGACCGCTTGTTTGCCCATGAATGACAGTCGTAAAGGCAAGTGGTCTTCAGGCGACTTGAAAACACTGGCGTCTGCCAATCCGCATTGTAGCAGCGTGGCAGAGTACGCTCTAATCCCCTTCGATTGTACGGAGACCAGTATGCCTGCAGTGGGATGATTGTGAGTGATATGACGAAACCCCCACATCTCTTTTGGAAGAGGTGTTATTTTCCAATGTAATAACTTATCTAATCCATGCATATTGTGTTCCTACGGTGAGTAAGGTCTCCATACCTCCACTTGGGGGGGGGGGGGGGGGGGGGGTTGGCAACGCATGAGTGATACCCCCGGTATTGCAAATGGCATTGATGCTTTGTGGCAAAAAAAATATTCACTTTTCTTAATCTTCGTTGATTTTCATTTCCTCCTAAATATGGTGACCATACCACCATTTTTGTGTTTCATAAATGGAGGAAGTATATTTTTAGAGTAGATTAGTGTATAGAAAAAAAAATTTGCGCCATTTTTTTACAACATAACAACGGCACGCAAGCAAAACGTTGCAAGTCAAAAAATAAAAATTTCGCTTTAACCTTCCTTTTTCCGTACTCGAATCGGAATCGTGAATACATTATTGATTGTTAGCTTATATCCGGTTTTGTTGTATTACCATTATTGTAAATGCAATCGGCATCTTGGTTTTATCGTTCAAAACCATAATCTAACACCCTTTACCACTCGAACTGTCAGACTCAATACCATAAAGTACCTATCTTCAACAATACATTATCCCCACTTATCTCTACCCATAACATGAAACCTGGGATCTATTTTATTATAAAGTGCATTGTCTACTATGGAGGAGTTCGGTCCACCACCGAACATAAATAATTTAACTGTCTTAAAAGATTCAAAAATAGTTTCCTAACGTTGCCCCCCTTAATATGTACACCATTTGTCAGGCCATAACTAGATTTAAACAACGCGTTACAAGACAAAGGGCCCCGCCCAATGAGAAAACTATAGCGGTCTCATTCTAACACAAGTACAACAGATGACTGAAGTTGACTACCGTCTCTTTTACACAAACGATGTTGAAAATGTTTACCTCGTTACAAGATAGCTAAAAATGTGCCAACTGCTTACAATTGGAATGCTAAAATCTATTTTATGATTACTGGCTATAGAGCACAATTTCGGATAAAGATGTAAAAATGGGGAGACTCAATTGAAGCGAGACGCGCCGCGAGCGGGACGGCATGAACCGTTCTGTTTAAGTTAGTGAGTCCAAACGAGTTTTTATGTTTGGAAATCGTATTAAGCTTTTGTTGGAAACTGTTCCACTCAACGGGCATAGTTGAGGCGTTTGTGCGGTCAAACTATCGCGTTCGAAATTCGAAAACGGTGGGGGTGCCGCTGATTGGCTCGTTTTGGCTGATACTGTGTAACGATTTGGCCGCGGGCGGTCGAGCGTGGCGCGCCAAACGGAGCTTTTTCAAATAAGAAACACGAGTTCGAATAATATTTGCGGACATTACTTTTTTTTTAAATCATAATAACCAGTGTTTTATTTTTAAATAACTTATGGCAACTGTAAAAAGTTTTAGTGACTAACAATTAAGTGATAGTGTTTTAATTGCTATAAAAGAAAAACAATAAAAATGTCGTCAGTGCATTCAGATGACGATCAAGAGGAGATCAATGTAGATTCTGATAGTAGACTATCAGGTCATTGTGACAGGAGTATCGGATCTGAGGATCGTGATTCAGAGCATAGCTATAACGACAGATATCATGACTCACCTAATGAACATATGACTGATACACAACCAAGAGTGAATCTACCGTTTAGTATATCACGACTTCTAGGTAAACAGTTTGAGGATATAGACAAACGTCGACATTCAGGGGAGAGTGACGACAGAAGTGATCAAGACACCGAATCGGAAAGTGCTAAAGATGATGCAAAAGACAATGCAAGTTTACCATTAAATTTCTCCCACAATCCTGGTCTATATCCGAATACTGGACTGCTATTGAGGCCAGGTTTAGGTTTAGGTGCTGGATATGGATTTTCAAGTAATCCAGGGGTAGTTAGAGTACCAGCTCACAGGGCTTTAGGTGCGCTGGGTGCTTGGGGTGTTGCTTTAGACCCAATGAGACAAGCAGCCGCTGCGGCGTTTGCACACCAGGTTGTTAAGGATAGACTTAATGGTAAGTAGTTTCTGTTATTGTTATTGCTTATAAACAACTTGAAGGTAATTTCAGTTTCATCATCAACATCAGCTCGGCCACAAAAATTCCACTACTGGACATAGGAGTCTCCATCAAACGTTTCCAGTATGTCTGTTTATTCGGTTCAAATTTTACGTCCTTTTTAATGCAGTTATCTGTTTGAACTGAAATCGTGCATATTAATAGAAATCGGATGACAAATTATAATATTATTGAAAGTTTTGAAAGCCCACCTTATTATTAAAACGTTATTTTTTTTACTACTCAATAGATTTAACAGATTGCAGTAATAGATAGATTGATTAAAGATGAAGGTTTATATGTAATTTACATAGGATTTTCCGAAATTCACTTAGAAAATCGGGATACACGCAAACTAAGTTGCGGGGTTTCACTAATACACTATACACATATTTATAGTCTTATACTTTTATCAATAATTACATTAAAAACAATAATAAAACTGCGATGAATTAAGATGTCATTGAAACATATACGCTTAAAATAAATTCAGGACCATTAAAATATCTTATCGGGACCTTTCCGCTTGGAGTCATAAACCAAAACACAATAAGCAAACCTTGTTCTGATATCTAAAGTACACAATAAAAAAAAACGACCAAGTGCAAGACGGACTCGCGCACGAAAGGTTCCTTACCATTATCTATACAATATTAGTATAGGAGTAGGGAAACTTCTTAAATATCTATCTGACTCTATTTTTTAGTATTTGTTGTTATAGCGGTAACAGAAATCATCTGTGAAAATTTAAACTGTCTAGCTATTCCCTATAGCCCTGCCTAGTCTATTAAATAATTCGTTACCTTAGATTGCCTTGAAGAGATTGCTGTTAGCAATAAGGCCGCCTTGTTACAATTACACTAGTATGTGTAATTGTAATCGTTATCTATGTATACTGTGTTCTATTTTTGTGATTTGCAAATAAAGCATATTCTTTATCTGTCTATCACGGTCCATATGATACAGCCAAGTGAAAGACATACGGAGCCTTAAGAGTAGAGTCCCGTTTTCACCCTTCGGGTACGTAACCCTAAAAAGATGGAAGAAGAAAAAAAAAAGCGATCACAAATCTTTGTGCGCAATTTCCTTATCCAAATAAGGGAACAAAAAGAGTGGCAATGTCCCCAACGATTATACCCTGCGTGTGATGACACACCTAGCCAACTATTTCCTTTTTTATGGTTAATTCCCTGCAAGGCGAGATTATAGGCGCCTCGTTGTAATTTGTCGGGCCGCCGCCGCCACGGGTTTTTTGTTTGGATAAAAAAACAAAGTTGACAAGTTGTCTTGTAGGATTAGAAACGTTTGAAGGCTTTGAAAATATTGTTTGTTGAAATTAAACTAATGAACTTTGCTGAAGAGGTTACGAATATGAAATAATAATACATTTCAAGAGGGATAATATAATACTCGACGGCATAAATTTTTATATCTTAACAATCTGTACTTATTCTTTTTTGTTCAAGAAAAGTCCTCAATCTCTCAAATTTTTATATCTTAACAATCTGTACTTAAGAGATTGAGGACTTTTCTTGAACAGAAAAGAAATAGATTTGTTACAGATTAAATATTTTGCAGAAAAAATATGAACTTATATAAGCAGAGACCACTTCTTCTACGTATGTAAGTGCCAGTTTTGTAGGAATTAGATTTTACCTGAACAAAAATATCTTTTTTTTATTCCAGTTTTTATTATCATTAAAAGTCATATTTTAACCAAAATTGGAGATGTGTTTTTGTATTTTTGAGTACTAAGACTATCAAGTACCTAAACTATTTAATTGAACCATTAAAAAAATATCTCTACAGTAGGTATTCCTTCGTGTCTGTGTTTACTATTTACAAGATTAATTACTAGACGGATCTCTACAGTAGGTATTATCTGTCTTCATTATTTACCAGAAACATTACAACTTTTATGTTTTCCAAGAGAAAGCTTACAATGATTTAAGACCGTTTTTTTGTGGTCTATTAAGCACGGCAACAATTTGTCAAGTCAAATGAGGTGTTTTTGTGGACCCCTTGTTTTTGCGACCACCCGGCAAAGAGGAAACGCGGACGTCCAGTCTGTAATTGAGACTGACCGCTCTATGCGTGAATCGGAAATACTTAAACAATGACAAAAAAACGATATGGCGATAATTTAAGAATTTTTATTTGGAACTTGGAAGTAAATTAGACATGAAACTTAATAAGTGAGCGAAATTATCTGGATGTGCCATAGTTGTGCCAACAGGATTTCTTTTCCGAACGGTGTGAATACTTTTAGTTGTGCCGTTGTGCCAAAATTAGTTGTGTGTAGCAGTTGGTCCAACAGGAAACGGTGGCAAATAAGTACGTGGTACAATACAATATATGGTCTTATCGCTAAGCGATTTTATCCAAACAACCTAAAAGAAATGGACGAAGGAATCTTACTTTTTGTATGATTTTTTATAAATTAGGTAACATATTGTATTAGTTAAAGTGAAATCGTTTACCCAGAGAATAAACCTTCATAGCTACTTTCTCTAGTTCATTACGTTTTTACTTCCCATTGATTTTAAAGAAAAGAAAAAAAAGTTTTAAAAATATATATTAGTTCACCAACAGCTGTACAATATAGTCACAAATAAAACTTAACTAGAAAGAAAAAAGGCTTATTTGGTGACAAATTGTACACATAAAATAAGAATAAGTTATAAAATGTACACAACTATGTCTCAGTATGGCAAATAAGTTTAATATTGCTTTCTTCAACATTAAACGTAATATTACAACATTTATAACAACCAACAAAAATATATTACGAATGTACTTATAAAATGTCTAGTTACCTACGTCCGCCGGCATTTAGAGCGTGGCTCAGTAAGAGCAATTTCCGTAGTTTTGTGGTTACGACGTTTTGCTCTACGGCCCGTGAGGAATATTATTTTACTGCCTCATAATGATTTTACAAGCAATGTTTATTTTTTATTTTTATAGTTTTAATGGTGTGAATTTTGAAAATCGAATTAGTTTTATTATGTTAAAAGAGGTTGGTGTTAATTAGTGATTAAAATAATTTTCTCCTTCCGTGGGAAAGTAATTTGATTAAAAAGTATTTAAACTAATATAAAATTTTATTATGGCGTTAAAAATAAGTACTTTGCGCTCATAGTGTATCCCACAGCAGGTACACGAGTATCTCTCTAACTCAAGGAGATTAGAACGTACTCTGCCACGCATACCAATGCGGTTTGTCGGAGGCCGACGTTTTCAAGCCGCTAAAGGCGACCAACGTACTAACAAATATGACTTATGTAATTACTTGAATAAATAAAATATTAATTTAAAAAAAATGTTTTAAAACTTGGCTTAACGACTGTGTTAAGCACGATTCAGAATTATTCTACATCTCCAGATATTCTGCGTTTGGCCAATGTAGCATTGTAAGTCTTATTGTCATTGACTGTACCAGTCAAGTGAGGATAAAATTATCTTAATAAAAAACAAAGAAGTGAACGTCTTACGAAATCAATAGACAATGTAATAGTTTATTTCTATAATGGCGTCGTTTCCGCCTCCGGTCGATTAGACCGCAATTTTTACCTAAAAAAATGTTAAATTACAAATTGGAGAAAATAGAGTTATATCATTTTGTACAGAAGCCGCAAACATTTTTTTTTTTTGACAATGTTGTGCAAGCTGGTGAAGCGCTAACGGGATACGCTTCACCAGCAACATTGGTTTTACGTGGGCGAGGTGTCAACCCGCCGCACAACCCCCGAAATGCTGGAGGACCACACCCGTCGTTGGTCAGCGAGTCCATCGGACTTAGCCGGTTAGTGTAGCTAGGCTGTACTACCGACCATTCCACTATCCGCCACCTTGGGGACGCTCCCCTACGCTGTGAGGGCCAGCGCGGGGGCCGCAAACATTTGGTAATCGTGATTCTATCAGTTTCTGGAACACATTTTAACTCCACATTAAGTCTCATGCATTTTTTTTTTGGGGTTCCCTATAATATAAGGTCCTAGTTTATTTATGAACTTCCTTTTAAAACATGACTATGTAGGTTACATATGATCGTTTAAACAAGGAAAGAATGGTCTAGTATACATTAAAAAAAAGGTATTGAAATAATTAGAAATAATCGGTAAAAATGTAAAATGCGCTTATGTCTCTTGTAGTAGCCATCCATCAGTAGAAAAAAAGGTTTAGGGGTGCGGTGCGGTCCCTATATACTATATAGTCATGTGTTAAAAGAAAGTTCACTAATAAACTAGGACCTTAGTTACCGGTCGGACTTCACAGATTAGGTATAAATAAATAAATATTCTTGGACGAATCATACAACGCCATCTAGTCCCAAACTAAGCAACTAAGCTTATACTATGTGTACTAGATTGCTGATAAACATACTTAAATACTTTTTTTTTGTAAATAAATACTTATTATACATAGAAAACACGCAGACCAAGGCAAACAGACATGTTCATGCACACAAATGTTTGCCTTGCGCAGGATTCGAACCCGCGGCCCTTGGGATAAAGTGACCATTGCTAGCCACTCGACCACCGGACCTATAGATTGTTATCTGCCAGCTGCTCCAATGCGTATTAGCAGAGGCCAGTGTTTTCAAGCCGTCTGAAGGCCACTGACTTGGCTTAACACTTGTCATTCATCAAAAGGGATTGGCACACACATGTCTATCCACAACAGCCGAGACCGACGTCTTAACGTGCCCTTCGAAGGACCTTATGAAATTAAATGAAATGAAATGAAATCGTTTATTTCAGAAATTAGACCTTCACAGGCACTTTTTCTTGTCATTTACAACTTGTTTAAATAAAAAAAATAAACTACGTTATATACTACCACCATTTCGGACACAAGCAAAATGGCAACCGGTAAAAAGAAATGGCGAAAGAAAACCGGTTACGGCCTTTTTTGTCATTTTGTACTTTTTTTTTCTTTTTTTTTCCACTCATTAGTTACAATGTAGGTATAAGTACATTAAAATTTATAAGAAGAATACGCGGAATGTTATACACAATGGTGTGGAATGAACAAGTCTTAAATCTTACATGTTAGTTTAAAGAATATGACATGTATTCCTTTGGTTAGGTACCTTATGTTGATTCATAGCTATTAATTTAATGTCTAGTCGTTACTGGTGCTAATTCTGTTGTACATTTAACTAGACTAAACTAATTTTTACAGGAAGTGTAGCTATCCTTGTCACTAATTGTAAACCGAGGAAGGACAACAACACCTTTGGTCCTGTCAAAATTAGTTTAGTCTAGTTACAGTCGTTCCGTCGGTTCGAAAGTGTTCTGACGTTTTACAATACGCGGAGTCGTGCGGGTACTTAAATTAAAAAACGTAACTATGGTGAAATGTTTTAAATGTGCGAAAGCAGTGACCAAAAAAAATCCTGGAATACAGTGTAATAAATGCAGTAAATGGGTGCACGGAGAGTGTGCAGCAATTACCACTGAACAGCTCAATGCCCTACACAATACGGACTCGGTGGATTGGAAGTGCAAACCTTGTACCGGCAACGCTAAAAGGAGGGTGTCTTGCATCCTACCCGATGCCGATGAGGAAGAATATATCACAGACACGGAAACTACGCTAAATCGCAACTCAAGCAGTTCATCACATCAAATACTTAGTGAAATTCGTAATCAAGTTCGTGAGGTTATTCGCGAGGAATTGCAACGATCGTTACAATTTTATAGTGACAAAATCGATGATTTTGAACAAAAGATCATATCATATGAAGATAATGTCAAAATTCTTCAAAATAAGTGTCAAGACCTAAAGAATATTAACAAAAATCTCGAACTACAGTACGACGCGTTGGAACAGAAAATAAACCAACTGGAGCAATCGCAACTTAGCAATTGTGTCGAGATATGTGGAGTAGCAACCAACGACGAGACAGCAGAAAATACTGTAGAACTCACTAAAAATATATGCGCCAAACTGGGTAAAAGCCCGAGTACAGTAATAAAAGCATACCGCAAAAGAGTGATAAATAAAAGCAAGCCCCAGACGTCGGCGGGACCGGCGGCCGCAGCGATAGTCGTGACCTTGACGGACGGTGCCAGAGACCAGTGGTTGGAAGCTGCAAAAAGCGTGACGATCACCAACGCGAACCTGGGATATACTGGAGACACTAAAATCTATTTACGGGAACATCTGTCACCATCTACCGCCTTTCTTCTCTGGAAGTCAAAAAAAGAGCTGAAGGACACGGAATTATTCCAATTTGTGTGGTGTAAAAACGGCAAGATACTAGCACGTAAAACGGCAAAATCACCACCGATTATAATTCGCTCGTTAAAAGATCTAGATAAAATTGTATTACATAATAAAAATAATTAGTCAATAGTAGGTGGGTAGGTAAGTGCAGTGTATACAGCTGTGCGGCGATCGCGCCGCCTCGGCTTGTTGTAAAAACCCTGTTTACTTTGTTTGGTAAGTAGCATATATACTTATTACTGAATGTGCGTCACAAGTGATGAAATAAAAGAATTAACATGTAATAATTGGAACAATTTCTCTGATTCAATACCTTTCAAAAAATCGTCATTGTTCTTGTTTCACGTAAATATACGATCACTTGTAAAAAACTTTGATCAGCTTGAATATATAATTACTAGTTCAGATAATTTAATACACATTATAGTGCTAACAGAGGTTAATATAAAAGAGGAATGCGCAGACTTGTACCACTTACCTGACTATTTTTTATATACTGAACTAAGGGCGAATAGAAGGGGAGGAGGGGTGCTATTATATATACATAAAAGTTTAAATTTCATCAGGCATAATTCTTATTTCAAGGAATGTGAGGGAATATCGGGCGAAATAGTTTTTAATAAACAGAAGATAGGCATATTGGCAGTGTATAGACCGCCTAACACAAATAAAAACAAGTTCATTGACGAGTTATCACGACTAATATCAAGTTATTCGCACAGAAACAGTTACATATTATTAGGAGATGTGAACATAAATATTAAGCAATCCAATCCAACAGTGACCCGTTATGTTAACTCGCTTAGTCAATTAGGTTTGCAATGTGGTTTGAATCAATATACAAGGGTCGAAAATTATGGCAATACAATATCGCAATCATGTATAGATCATATATTCGTACGCAACGTCGGCGAGCACGACATTTATACCGGTGTGGTCAAGGTCGCACTGGCCGACCACTGCATCATTGGATGTGCGCTCACAGGTGCATTGCGCGCACGCAATGCACACACAAACAGTGATCAGCTGAGCTTGCGTATGAATAGTGAGATGTTAAAAAGCGAACTTGACCAAATGAATCTAGTAACACCATTACAATTCACAAATCCTAACGAGATTGCTAACTACTTGCATGAGAATTTTACTGCAATATATAATAAATGTACTTACACATGTAAAATAAAAAATAAAAGAAAGACATGCAAATGGGCTAACCAAAGACTAGAAAATATGTGCAAACAACGAGATGAATTGTATAACATATGGAGAAAAGATATAAATAACCCTCAAAAGAAATTGCTATACAATAAATATAGAAATAAAACAAATAAATATGTACAATACTTAAAAAATAAGCAGATTAAGACAGATATTTGTAAAAACTTTAAAAATACAAAAAAAATTTGGTCTATAATTAATAACTTAACTGGTAAAGTGATCAATAGCATTGATCAAATACTATTAAAAACATTCAATATATCCCCGAAAATCATAGCTAATAATTTTATTAAAGAATTTGGAAAAACATTGAGTAATAATGATAGCATTTGTAACACATCCATATTAAAAAAAACACACTATGAATTTGTATCGGATAGGTCAATGAATTTGAGGCGGGCACGCGTAGATAAAATAGTAAAAATCATAGAATCGCTAAATGACAATAAAAGCCCGGGTTACGACGGGATACGCGCTCTCGATGTGAAATATCTAAAAAACAAACTGGCACCAGTCATTACTCATTTGATAAACTGCTGCCTGGATACTTCTATTTATCCGGAAGTGCTAAAAATTGGTATTATAAGACCGATCTATAAAAAGGGTCACCATACTGATTACAATAACTACCGACCAATTACAATATTATCTTGTATCGACAAAATTGTGGAACGATACTTAGGAAATGAAATCAACAATTACCTACGATGTAATCTTACAATTAACAGTAATCAATACGGATTTCAAAAAGGGAAAAGCACAACACAATTACTATTTAATTTTACAGATGAAATAAATCATTATCTTGATAATAAAATGCACGTGATCGCCTTATTCATTGACTTCTCCAAAGCATTTGATATGCTCGATTATTCTATATTGTATAATAAATTGACGCGGAGTGGTATACAGGGTCCCTTACTTAGTTTACTGCAAAGCTATCATAGCAATCGTTACACAACCGTGAGAGTCTCAAATGAGTACAGTAAGAAGGCGTTAACCATCAAAGGTACGGCGCAGGGCTCCATAATCGGCCCAACTGAGTATCTTATTTATGTAAACGATATGTGTAATATAATCAGTGAGGGATCTGTGTACCAGTTTGCGGACGATACATGTCTATTGGTTGCCCACAAAAACGAAGCTGAAAAAATCTTACAAAATAATTTTAATTTGATCAGTAAATGGTCACACGATGTAAAATTATTGATTAATGCCACAAAAACTAAGGCAATACATATTCACTCTTCACACAATAAAACATGTGTGCAGCCTACTATAACTGTTCACAGTCACGACTGTCTCCATGCTGTTGCCGCTGCGGGCTGTAAGTGCCCTAATCTCGAGTTCGTGGACCAACATACGTATATAGGTCTTAAGATTGACAACAGATTAAACTGGGGTCCGCATAAAGAGTATGTCTGCAATAAACTTAGATCAATCCTAAGCAAAATGGTAATATTAAAACACAAACTACCCTACACATCACTCAGACTTTTGTACTTGGCACTAGCCGACTCTGTAATCAGCTATGGCTTGAGCAGTTATGGTAGGACCTATAAAACATACATTATGGACATATATAATCTTCAGTTGCGAATTCTTAAAACAATAATACCGTATAATGTAAAAAATAGACTAAATAATAATGAGCTAGAAATTTTTAAATTCTGTAACGTAATCAATGTATTCGATAAGGCTAAAATGCTTATACTTTCTGAATGTAACAAAACAATACAGCTAAATGTAAAATCGAGACCAAATCACTTAAGACAATTAAAGTCATTGAAATATCTGCTACCTAAATTTAATAATATTTATGGAACTCGTATTTCAAATTATCTCATACCTTATTATTTAAATGAGACAGATGAACACATTCAATGCATGTTTTCTCAAGGCTATAATGGTGCCAAATGTAAAAAATATTTAAAAAAACTGTATGTGAGCGACCAGCCGTCGATAAGATAAGCCCTGCGTGGCTTAAGTCGTGCGGTAAATAAACTAATGTATTAAATTATTTTGGAAATAAATGAAAAAAAACATGTACAACAGAATTAGCACCACTAAGTGGTTACTAAGTGGCCATTTTGCTTGTGCCCGAAACGGTGGTAGTTTGTAACGTAGTTTATTTTCTTTATTTAAACAAATTGTAAATGAGAAGAAGAAGTGCCTGTGAATGTCTAATTTCCGCAATAAACGATTTCATTTCATTTCAGTCTAGAACCTAAGTATTAGTATCTATATCTAAGTTAATCTCTTAATTATCTAACCACTGCACTTGCGAATGCACTAATCTCAGTTAATGATATCTGAATTAGGTCAGTCAAGTTGAATTTATAATTCAAAATTGAACTGGCTTGCTTATAAAATAATTTCGTATTTCCCATTGTTCTCATTGTCTTGCTGTTTGTTGTATGTAAATATTTTTTTATTTCACACTACAGGCAAACAAGTAAGCGGCTTAATAGAAAGTGGCTAACGGCACCTAATTAGTATTACGTTACGTGTATAATAAGCTTCATTGATTCAATGACAAGTTTGGTGGTCGAGTGGCTAGCAATTACAATATGCAATAGGCGGCTTTATCGCAGAGCAAGGCGGCCTTTTCGCAGAACAATAATTTATCTCCATTTCTTCTTCAATTCTTTCCATTCTAACCGTCACCATCCTCAATAGCGCCGTCTCGTCGCGTTTTAAGTTATTCACAATGATGTGTTCGTGACCTGGGTCGTCATAATATGTCTACACTTTTTAAATTTTACATTAGACTTAAGTCATTACATTACATTACATTAGAATTAGATGAGTCGCAACAACAACCTAAAATAGTGACGAATAGGCTAGAGTCACCTATAACAAGCACCTTGTGTAGGGGACCATGCCGGTTGTCCTACCACTAGCTGGCAAACAAGCATACGACCTGCCTGATGGTAAGCAGTTCATCGTAGCCTATGAACGCTTGCAATACCGGGGATATCACTCGCGCGTTGCCGAGACGCTGTAAAAAGTGGAGCTCTGGAGACCTTACTCACTGTAGGAACACAAAACGGCCGAGACCACTGCTATTTGGCTACGATCTTCTGTTAGGTTTAAGGAGTTCCTTCCTAGACGGGCTGCTACGATTTGAGCGGATTATCCGCTGTGCCCTACCTCTCTTAAAATATCACATTGGACGTAATACAAACAGATCAACATGGGAAACACGACCGGTGGTCAATCAAACAAATACAATTTAAGTTTAATTCCTGTCTTGATTGTGTTTTTATAACACCGAGACGTCACAGATGATATTTAACAACACATAATGAAATTCATTGTTTTTGAATCGTATTATCTGTAACATAAAGTTCAATGTATGATAGCTACCTATAAATGCGGTGGCTCAGGGTTGCCAGCAATATTATAAGTTCTTGTTTGCTGGTAATATTTTGTTTGAAATGAAATTAAAATCTTTAATCAGAGAGTAGGCTATCACGTTCTTTTGTCATGTTTTACAATAATAAATAATTCATAATATTATTAAATAAGCTACTTTATAAATACCATTTCTTGAAGCAAAGCAAAATGACCACAGGGAAAAGAAATGGCGAGAGAAAACCAGTTGGTTGGGGTCACACATCGAGTATGGTTTACTGCCAGTCTAACATTCTTACACTCGAGATAGTTTCTCGCACGCGGCAAAGCTTCTCCGCCAATAGCAATGCCTGTTTTGTCTACTGTAGACATAACCGAGATACGCTATTGGCAGAGCGGAGCGAGAAAACTTTGTCGCGTTTGTCATGTTAGTCCGGCTGGTAGTGTTGTTACAAAGTCCATCTTATTTGATCTCTCATCACTATAAATTCAAATTCAAAATATTTGTATTCAAATAGGCCTAATATAAGCTCTTTCGAATCGTCACAATTTTTTCCTACCACCAGTTCAGACGGCAGATTTGTGCTAAGAAGAAACTGGCAAGAAACTTAGCACTTGCTCTTTTAAAATGGTATTATTACAAATTACAATGACAGAAAATATAAAATTAACACAAAATATCTGCAATTTCTTAGAACGATTAAAGATTAATAACAATATAAATGCGTATTAATTTACTGGTATAGGTACATAAACCCTGTTTCTTTTGACTTGACCAATGTAGTAAACAATCTTAGCGTGTCTTTTTATTCAAATATCCATGTGTAAAATCGATAAATCGCCAGAATAATAAGAGTGTCGTGTTAAATGCCATTTCTAACTATATTATTATTATTAGGGTGTTAATGATAATTTTAATTGCCTATTTTCGTTAAAAAGACGTGCTAAGATTGTTTACTACATTGGTCAAGTTAAAGAAACAGGGTTTATATACCTACATTTAAAGGTGTAAAAATTAAATAAAGGTAGACAGTGTATATACAATATATGCAAATACACTGGGCGTCAAAAATAAGTAGTACAGTTTTAAAATTGCAATTACTCTTAAATTATAGAAGTTAGAGTTTTGAAATAAAAGACATTTTATAGCAAATTTAACAAAGTTTTCTAAAAATAATATTTTATTTAGCATTAGTAAAGTTTTACACTAAAAATCAAGAAAAAACTAAAAAGCTAACCATTTTAAAGGAACTATCAAGAACTTAATTTTTACGTTTTGGGCCTTGTTCCCACTTTAGTAACTTGGTGTTGCCGCCTCGGGCTCTGATGACAGCTTGGAGCCGATTTGGCATGCTGAACACTAAGTTTTGAAGGCGGTGTTGGGGAATATTCACTCATTCTTCTATCAAGGCCTGTTTAAGGGCTCTGAGGTTGGCGGGGGGTGGTCTGCGTCTTCTGACTAGCCCCCAAGCTCGTCCCAGGCGTGTTCAATCGGGTTAAGATCTGGGCTTCTTGATGACCAAGTCATGAAGCTGATGCCAACCTCCTGAATGTACTCTTGTACGAGGTGAGCGGTGTATGGCCGGGCGTTATCATGCATTAGTATCGCTTTATCACTCATATTTACTAAATATGGCCCTGCATACTCGTTAAGGATCTCTAATGCATATCTTTCACCAGTCAGAGTGCCATTTTCTATGACCACTAGCTCTGTGCGACCCTCTGAAGAGATGCCAGCCCATACGTGTACAGAGCCCCCGCCGTATTGAACTCTTTCCGAGATGCAACCTTGAATGTATCGCTCACCAGGTCGCCTGTATACTCTCCGCCTTCCATTGGAAGTGAATAAAGAAAACCGAGACTCATCTGTGAACAAAACTCTTGTCCATTCTTCTTCGCCCCATTGTACGTGTTGACGGGCGTAGCGTAGTCTTGCTACTGCCCTGTCTCAAGCTTGGGGCCATTTGCTGGCCTGTACGACTTCAGGTTGGATTCAGCAAGTCTTCTCCTCACTGTACTCTCACTAACGTAGTCTCTTCGGGTCTGAAGAAGCTGTTGCTGGACCTCAACTGCATTAAGGTGACGATTTCTTAACACAGTAGAGACAATTAAGCGGTCTTCTCGGGTACTAATGCACCTGGGTGCCATTACTCTGCCATTAATTGGTCTCCTTAGATGGTTTCCAGTCTCTTCGTACCTTCGCTTTACTTGCTGGATCGTTCTTAGAGTTACACCCACCGTTCTTGCAGTACGACGCATACTGATGCCTACTTCGAGTAAAGTTATGATTCTTGCACATTCTTCTGGTGAAAGAGGCATGATTAGTAAAGTTTACTAGCTGAAGACACATTTGCTTTTGAATTGCAATTGATTTATCAGCAATAAAGAAAACAATAAAAAACAAAAGTACAAGCCAACAGTTTAAAAAAATAGTGTTTTTGTTTATTATCGTTTTTTTCAGTCAATCTTTAAAAATGATATTATGCATGAAGTTTTTATTAAATAAAATTAAATTGTCTTTTAACTTTTTTTTATTTCAAAGGTCTAGCTTCTGTAGTTTAGGAGATATTGCAATTTTAAAACTGTACTACTTATTTTTGACGCCCAGTGTATATTTGTACCTAGCAGTGGCTAGCAGTAGTAGGCTTGTGTTTGGTGTCTGTGCCGAGTTTATCATTCCAGTTATTTTTATCATTTAGATAATCTTCAAAAGTAAGCCTTTTTGCTGAGTGAATATTTAATGTAGGACTTAAACCTTTTTCCTGGTAAATTCAGCACGTTTTCAGGCAGTTTATTATAAAATCGAATACTATTAACAACAAAACTATTTATGATCTTGGCGAGCCGGTGCCTAGGTATAACTAATTTATGTTTATTTCTAAGATTTACATCCGAGTAGTCACTAAACTTTACAAATGTGCTTTATATTTTTACGTAACCTACATACATTATATTTTCATAAATATAGTGAGATGCAACGGTCAGAACATTAATTTCTTCGAAAACTTCCCGTAATGATTCTCTGGAACCCATATTATAAATGGAATGGAATAGCATTGCATGTATTTATATTGACTCGTTGTATGTAACGTGTCAAGAAGATCTTCAGCACCAGAGGGAGGGCACGAGTTCGACCCCCGCACACGAAAAATATGAGTAAATCGCTTCATGCAATATTTGGGAAACTTTAATTATATTCACGGCCATGGTTACATCTCTCATTGGTTTGCTGTAAAGTCAGGTGCAATATAAAGTCACAGACAGACGTACAGATTCACTATTAGCACTATTAGTATGGATAGTGCGGTTGGGAACCCTACATTGAATTATAAAGGTTTAACTAATTATGTTCTCTTCATTACGCCGCGTTTGATTGAAGTCGCCGGCAGAGGTAATTACATAATTAATAGTACGTACCTAATTGGTGTTTTACAATAGTTTGTTTGTGTGTAGTTATTACTGATTATAAATGTTTAATGCGCAAATTAATACTGGTTCTATTTCAAACAGAACCTATTTTAATTCTAAGAAAAGGGCGAAAGCGGTGATCGCCTAGGGCCTAGATCCTAGGAGATAAGTTCGTAGTTGATAGCCGAAAGCGTTCAGCTTTGGAGAGACCTCGGCTTCTAGAAGAAAAGTTTGTAGTCATAAAACTATTTACGTAGTGATTACATCTCACTGTTTGTAGTCGATAATTTACTTAATTTTTTAAAATTTTTAGGGTTCCGTAGTAAATATAAGGAACCCTTATAGTTTCGCCAATTCCGTCTGTGCGTCTGTCCGTCCGCGGTCTAGCGCCTAGACGCTGGATGCTAGAAAGCTGTAATTTGGCATGTTAACAATGCTAACAAAAGTGGGTGGGTGAGTGGCAGAACAAAATTTTGAAAAATATTTTATTTTGGGATGCCTCTCCAACAGGTAAGTGGGAATGATTTTTTTTTCGCACCGACCCCATGTTTGTGGTGTATCGTTAGACAGGTCTTTTAAAACCATCGAGGGTGTGGGAAGATCATTTTCCGATACAATGATCCGTTTGCGAATTATTTACATTTAACGTGCCAATTTTCGTTATGCACGGTGGTCCCCCCCCTCTATCTCCGAAAGTATTGCGTTTAGAAATATGAAAGTAGTCTATATAGTGAACCTATAAGGAAAACTAATAGCCGATAAACTTATGAAGTAAAATTTCCTTGACGAAAACGTACAAATGTCATAGAATATGGCATTGTACTCATCTGCAAGCAAGAAATGCGTAGCCAATACGGAACCCTACATAGTGCGTGGCCCGACACGTACTTGCCGGGTTCTTTTATGTTTATGAATAAATAATTAACTATAAATCGATACACCGGTATTGCAAGCGTCTATAGGCTATGGTGATGCTTACCATCAGGCGGGCTGTATGCTTTGTGGCATAAAAAAAATTATGTATTCTAAGTATATGGTTATTGGAACCAGAAGGGCTACTACGAAACGTAAATCCGATACTTTGGTCGAAGTATCGGAGAATTTTAACCGTGAAATTCAAGATATTTCATGATTATAATTCAATGAACTACTAAAATACCTTGTATTTCACGGTTAAAATTCTTCCGATACTTCGGCCGAAGTATCATTTATTTATTATTAAATTTATTTATCAATTAATTATTATTCTTAAATGCTCTACACTCAAAATATAATGTTTGCCTTTAAACTATTAACTAGCGTGTTCTATATGTTTTGGCATGCGTAACGTTGCGAGCTTTTATACATGTATCCATTACTACTAATTTAAACTAATATAATAACCCATTTAACCTAATATTTATTCATGAAAGTAACTCTGTCCGTCTGCCTGTCTGTCTGTACGTACAATCAGCGGCATAAATATGTCATCACATTAATATCTTGTCAAGTTGTCACTATAACTAGCTTGATGGCGTCGCTGTGTCGTCGCGCTCCAAAATAAACACACAAGTTAAGCAATGTATACCGTAGTCAGTGTTTTGGATGGATTTCGTTATCTCGACCTTCTCCGTGCTTAGGAGATGACATTCTTCGATGGATGACAGACGTTAAGCCAAGTCGGGTGGCCTTCAGTCAGGCGGCTTAACAAACACTGGACTCAGCCAATCCGCATCTGAGATTTTCTTAATTTTATTCGATTCGATACTTAAGATTAAGGCGTTTAACCAAACAAAACTCTTTAGCTTTACAATGTTAGTATAGATTGGATATAAGTATTCCGTGCATCCACACCGCAGTTAATTTTTGTGGGTGTAACACAATGCAACACGGTGGTATACTTCAAATTTTGCCAGTTCCTTTTTGTTTTTTGTTATCAAATGTTGCCCACTAACATTTGGAAACGTTGATCTACAAAAAGTAACGCGGTGTGGATGCACGGTATCACTGAGATCAAAATAGCGAAGCCTCAATATGCCGTTATCCTTATGAAAATAGCTGAGGGGTTGAATATAATTTCACACATGCAAACATCCCCGAATATCATCGCATATTGACTCCGTCAAATTTTCATAGCGATACTCACCCCCGGGAAATGCGGGAAGAGCATAAGGGGTGGTCTTATTTTCAGTGTATCGATGATTTTCAACCTTTCATAATAATAATGGTGTACGTTATTGTGATAGACATGAAATATACGTTAACACTATTTACACGAGCATTCATTTCAACCCATAATCGCCTGGAATTCGGATATACCTTCAATCGAAGAGGATTTGAGCGTACTCCGCCACGCTCCTCTAATGTGGATTGGTAGAAAGAGGCCAGCCGGACCAATACAACATCCGACGGCTTCGCGTGCCCTCGGAAACACGGAAAAAAGATAACATTGAAAATTTGTTCTATCTCCCTTCATCTTCTTCTTTGCCCTAAGGTTGCCTTGAAAAGAATGCTTTTAGCAATAAAGCCGCCTTGTTGCAATTACACTAGTCTGTAAGCTGTCTAATGTATACTGTGTTCGCTGTTGAGTTGGTGAGCAAGCATGCAGCCCTCCTGATGGTAAGCATCACCGTAGCCTATAGACGCTTGCAATACCGAGGGTATCACTCACGCGTTGCCAACCCTCCCAACCCCCCCAAGTGGAGCTCTGGAGACCTTACTCACCGTAGGAATACAACATGGCCGAGACCAATGCTATTTGGCTACGATCTTCTGTAAGACGGAGGTCCTTCCCCAAACCGGCCGCTGCGAGTTGAGCGGATTATTCGCCGTGTCCTATTTCTCTCAAAATAAAGCGTATTCCTCAATTCTAATATTTCTAATTTCACAAAAATATTATATTGCAACATATAAATAGGTAGAAGCTATAAACGGACAATATAAAGTAAATATAAAACGGCGTTAAATACATTGATATATTTTATCGTCAATCCATAAGTGAGAGGTTATAAAAGGGAGCATATTTCAGTGGAATATACGAGAAGCGTCGGCGACAACGTTCATAAAATATTATATTGCTGTTTATATACTTTATATGCCCGTGTTTTAGAAAGATTAGGATTCTTGTGAGGCTTTTAAGTGATATTGCCGTTGTGTGCGAAATTTGATGGGTTTCTGTTATGTTTTAAGTTTTATTATTGATTTATTATTGTACAGTTGGTCATTGACAGAGGTAAGCGGGACCGTAAATAAATATATTATTTAAGTCATCTAAATAAATAAAGATATAGGGACAAAGTGGGACAAATCACACAGATTGAGATAGCCCCGAAGTAAGTTCGAAACTTGTGTTATGGGATACTAACTCAACGATACTATATTTTATAACAAATACATAAAAGATAAACATCCAAGAGGCCAATCAGAAGAAGTTCGTTTTTCATCATGACCCGACCGGGATTCGATCCCGGGACCTCCTGGGTGGCGGTCTGACGTAGTAACCATTACGCCACGGAGGTCGTCAAAATATTTTGCATGAATGGTTTTACTCGAATTTTTATTTTTCAAAGTTTTATTAATCTAAAAATCTTTTTTCTTAGTTCTCTACCTTGCTCATGTCTTTCATTGGTTGAAAAATCTAAATGAAAATGAAGTGACCACTAGGCATTTACTCTATATATTTTTTTTAATGTAAGACGTTGGCAAACGAGCGTGCGGGTCACCTGATGTTAAGTGATTACTCAAAATATTTATATTGATACATTGTTCAATTTTTAATTTCACTTTCGCCAAGCCAACCATAGTTGATCGTCATTATTGTGTTGATGGTGTAAATACAGCTTTACGTAACCCCAGTGGGTCGAACGATGACAACGCAGGGACAAAATTTAATGAGCCGAATGGGCAAGCGTGTGGATAATCATTCTAAACCATGTGAACGTCTCACGGACGTAATTTACCAGTTTCAACCGGAATATTCATTGCGTGTAGACATTGTCGAGTGACTTAAATTGTCGTCTCTTTTTTTTAATGAATTTTTGAGATTTAATTGTTAATTAAACTAAAAACTGAACTAACTATAAATCTATTGTCTGGTCATAACATAAGAAGGTTAAGAATAGCTTACTTTAGAACTAGGTAGCGCTGTGTGAATTATATAGAATAAAATTAATTTATTGATATTTTATTATTATTTATCATTAAAAATTTAATTACAACAAAACTAATATTTAATATTAAAAAGACATGCAATGCAGGCAATGTCTTCCCAAATCGGTTGCAGTATTACCTCACTCAATGGCAATAGAAATGCGTTATTTATTACCTATTGTTTATATTAATTAGTCAACAACCACTATCCTCTTACTGCTGGGTAATATATCCGATCAGATTGAAGGCGTTCTAGAGTTCTGCCACGCCATTTTATTGTATGCGGCCAAAATAACATATCATTTTCAATTTTTAAATGGGTAGAAATAACATGTTAAAAATTTTTTTTAGTTTTTTTCTCACTCTTTCACCACTCCGTGGGAGTGGTGAAAGAGTGTACCCTACATGTTAATTAGAGTAGTTAAAATTATCTACGTATTCAACCAAATCCATAGAGCCGATTTTGATTGCATACCGAATGCATGATGAACTAACATCTTTTCTTTCACATTTTACAGAACAAAGATTTCTTTACAAAATTACATAACGCTATTAAACAGAAAAACCAATCCACCATCCATTTTCCCTACCGTAACCACAATTTTCTATATTTCCCGACGGCACTCTGGCTTCCGCCGTCGGCTTGTTGCCGATCATAAAAGCGTTATCATATTTTGCAATATTGAAATCAATTTAAAGTTTCTTTTTTCAATCATTATTAATAAACAGACAATAAAAACATTAATTTATTCAATTCATTCACAAAAAAACATAATAGGTTTAAAACACGAATGAATCGTTCGACATTCATCACAACAATGAAAAACTTTGTCAAAAAATACATTAATAAAAGACAAATTATAATAAAAAATCCATGTTTAACTAACAAATACTTAAGTTTTAATATTTTACAAAAAAAAGTGTCATTATTTGTTCTTTACCTTCATCTTAGTTGGAGAAATTGAAACTATTTGAAACTTTGCAAATAAGACATAAAAATGGATTAAGAAGGCTTGGTATAGAGAAGAATAGCGTAGACGAAAGGACGCTTATTATATCTAGTAGAGCTGATGATGACGAAGGGAGACCCGTATCCCTGCAGTAGTTAGGATGATTATGGATTCATATGATATGATAAACTATTCACTTGACCCAACAATTTGATTTCCCGAAACAGTAATAAGATTTAACACAAAACATAGTGAAAATAGGTTTTACACTAAAACTAGAGCAATGAAAGCGCAGTCATAAAGGCATGCCTTTGTTCCAACGAATGCAATGTTGTTTCAAAGTGCAGTCTAACCCTGTATCCCGATTGCATTCCGCTTTCAACCACTGAATTTTCCATGAGCATTGCCGTATCAGAATGTCCGTATGCTGCCGTAACTAGTGGGAATTGGTATTCGCTTGTTGCGTGCAATATGTATGAGATTTTGTCCGTTTATTTTTCCATTCGCCCCACTGCGCGGTGTAATTGGAAATATTGAGTATACGTATGTGATAGAATAATTGTTATTTAGAATCTGAAAGTAACTTTAACCACATTATTACATTATCAAGAATCTATTTAACTTTAAAAGTACTTATTTGTTATGTAGATTAGAGAGGTAGGGCACAGCGGATAATCCGCTCAAATCAGAGCAGCCCGTCTGGGGAAGGACCTCCACCTTACAGAAGATCGTAGCCAAATAGCATTGGTCTCGGCCATGTTGTGTTCCTACGGTGAGTAAGGTCTCCAGAGCTCCACTTGGGGGGGTTGGGAGGGTTGGCAACGCGTGAGTGATACCCCCGGTATTGCAAACGTCTATAGGCTACGGTGACGGCTTACCATCAGGTCGAACGTATGCTTGTTTGCCACCTGTGTTGCATAAAAAAATAAGATTAGAGAGTATTCTGCCACGCTGCTTCGATGCAGATTAACAGCGGCCAATGTGTACGACTACATCATCCTATGACAACAGCCGGGACCGACGGCTTAACGCGCCCTCCGAATCACGGAGAAAAACCAATAAAAAACGACACCCATCAAAACACTGGCTAGGGACGACGTTACTTGACTTGCGTATTCGTTTAGAGTTCACAGCGACTCCATCGAGCTTCTAGAAGTAAATTAATAAACAAAAAAGCCATCGAGCTCCGCATTTAGAAGTGAATAAACAAAACGAAAAATACATACACAGAAATTTCATTGCTGAAAATGAATTACTAAATCATAGAAAAGTGTGCGAGGTAAACAGGCGCGGACAAATGTGACTATCTGAGTGATGGAGCGCCCGCCTCTAATCCCAGGCGACGTCTGTGCCCAATTAGACGTCAGGCATTCGTCTTGCCCCGCGTTTCTTTCGCGTTGCGCCATTCGCCCCACTGGGCGGATTTGGGGCGAGTTATGACTGCGAATTCGTCATCGTTTAAATAGATTGTGTTTTATTTTATTGAGTTTACGTTTTTTTAGGTCCATTTCTCTTTTTATTTAAAAAATATTCGTTTAGTTTTTTGACATAAATTGATGAAGCTTTTCTTCTGTTTTTTTTTACCATGAATCATTATATTTTAAAATTCATTACTTACCTTACAGAAGATCGTAGCCAAATAGCATTTATATCGGCTATGCTACGTTCCTACTGTGAATAAGGTCTCCAGAGCTCCACTTTTTGCAGGGTCGGCAATGTGCGAGTGATACCCACGGTATTGCAAGCGTATATATGCTGAGGTGACCGCTTACCAACAGGCGGACCGTATGCTTATTTGACACCTTCGTGGTATAAAAAGTCGCTTTTCTTCCGTTTTTGGTGTGAATCAATGTATTTTTAAAAATCATGTGCATGTGCTTCACATAAATAGGTGTTAACTGCATAAAAGCATGATTTCAGAACAAAGGACAATCGCTAACTTGGCTGAACGATTGCCTAGCTTCTAACACTAGTCATGTACAAACTTGAATAATTAAATTAATATAAAATGTAAAAAAACTACGTTTTAAACAACCACCATTTCGGATACAAGTAAAATGGCGACCGATAAAAGAAATGGCGAAAGAAAACCAGTTACGGCCTTTTTTGTCATTTAAATTTTTTTTTCCAATTCTTATAATGTTGAATGACCGAAAATTACGTAGAGAAACATTTCGAAAGATAATATTTCTAAAAAACATGATTTCCGTGTAAATCGTTGTAAAATATTATAACACTTGAAGGGAAAATAATTATTTATATAAAGCGAATTCACTTTTGTAAAGGGTGAGAAAGGTCGCCCGAGGGATGATACCGTAGGGATAGGGGTTTAACCACTTCAATGTTAATTTGTTAGTTAATTTTTCTTCCAGATAATCTTTTATGTAATTTGTTTTAACTTAAGGGTGGGTTTTTATTGAAATTTTTAGAAAAAGTAACTTGGAGACCAAGTTAATGAAAAACTGTTTTATTGTGTCGTATATGTCAAAAAAAGAGATAACATGGACTTGTGTTTGACAATTATCTCTAATTGTCAAAAACAAGATGAGAAGCTCGATGACGGCGCTGTGTGTCGCACTTTAGAACGAACATGTTAAACAATCTCCACCCTAGCCAGTATTTAGATGGGTTTCGTTATCTGGAGCTTCGACGTACTTCGGATGGCACGTTACGCCTACGGTTCCAGTTGTTTTTGATGTATGACATTCGTGAAGACAAGTCGGTGGCTTTCAGGTGGCTTGAGACCATTGACCTCTATCCGCATGCAGCAGCGTGGCAGAGTACGCGACGCTCTAACGACGCTTTTTCATTATATATAACTTATAACATACATCCCACTAATATTATAAAGGCGAATTGTGATTATGTTTGTTACTTCTTCACACTGAAATGGCTGAGCCGATTTTTATGAAATTTGGTATGTAGGTAACTGATACCTTGAATTAACACATAGGCTACTTTTTATCCCGAAAAAGTACGTGATTCTCGTAGGATTTGGTCAAAAGTCAGATAAAAAAAATGGCTAGGCTACTTTTTATCCCGAAAAAGTACGTGATTCTCGTAGGATTTGGTCAAAAGTCAGTTAAAAAAAAAAAAAAAAAAAAATGGCGCTTTATAAAGTAGATAGCGCAGCTGTGCATTAATACATGCAAACGAAGTTGTTCGGGTGTCGCTAGTTAAATAAAGATCGTACGTTAGGTAGTTGTAGGTATAGATTGGAGTTAATAATGTTTTTAATGCAATAACAACGAACACAACAATCATAATAATTATGAAGTGGCCATACCTATTTCGCGAGTTTTAAATTTTATCTTTGTAATTGAAATCACGACTATGTACGGAATCATGAATAAATAAAAATCCCATTAAATCCGTTAAATTGCATTCAAATCGTTGTATGATTACAGACTCAATCAAATTTTCCGTTCATAATAAATGTTGAATTATTGTTGATAGCTGTTTCGTTGAACAGCGCCTTAACTGGTCTATGTTAGGATGGGGACACACTGGTAGTTTCATCCAACTCGACAAACTTATAGTAAACTTGAAGAGTTTGTTTAAATTGTTCCAGAGTGCTGGTATAGTATACTAGCTCGACCTAGTATACCATACCAGACCTAGTATACTATACTATACTTACCTACGGTCGAATTATTCTTTCACGCATACTACGCTCGACTCTTAGGCCGCATTTTTTCGGAGAAATACTCGCGAAACTTAATGCAAAGTCGTACACACATCAAAATTTCTGCATATTATACTGTCACGACTTATCGACGAGGTGTATAATTAGACAGAAGAATTATTTAATAGACGTCACGCAAAATTATGACGACCAACAATGTAGTTTATATTAGTTAATGCAAATAAAATAAACATTAATAATCAAAAAAATTGTGTCTTTTTTTTTATACCACAAAGGTGGCAAACAAGCTTACGGTCCGCCTGATGGTGAGCGGTCACCGTAGCCTATGGTCGCTTGCAACACCGGGAGTATCACTAGCGCGTTGCCGACCGGCAACCCTGTAAAAATCTTTTAATGCCCCTTTTGAAGAACCCCATATCATATTCAAAAGGAAAGACCTCTCTTTCTCCCACAAAAGTAACATAGTACATACAGAAAGTCTATACAAAAATTGTATTTCAGACTTTGTGTCAAATAAAAATGGCCCTATTTCAGCTGACGATAGCACTAGTTTATTTCATTTCAACTCTACAATTCAACAACAATGTGCAACGGACTTAAAAACGGCAACAATCTTACACACGTTTAAAAAAGGAACGCAATGGTTCCAAAGTAGCAATTACTCTCTTCGAAATTACACAACATGGCGGACGAATTACGTTTTTAAAATTCGAAACTATAAATTACATTCGTTTAAATGGAGCTCTGTGATTGGTCAGTTCGTAATAGGCCGTTTTCCGTAATACACCGATTTGTATTAAATGATTCGTGAAACGAGATCATTATTGTGTATATAATTTGAAATTCATAAGCAATAATCATGTTTTTATTCTATATTTAGTCTCGGAATTAGCTCACTACATGTTAAGGTGCTCCTTCACCGCGAGCATTCGCGTGTAATGCAACATTTTAGATTCTACTTTGAGCATTACATTAGAATACTACCTCCCTGAATGACGAGCGTTCGCCTCCCTCACTGCTGTAATGCTCGAATATGAGCGTTACATTACACGCGAATGCTCCTGGTGAACCTTTACATTGCTGTGTAAATAACCAGGAATGATAACGATCACGAAATTGACAAGCAATGAAACTAATTCAGATCCCGGGTTAACTACAACTATCTTGGAACAAATAATTTAATTACAAATATTGGATGATTGATATTTATTTATTTCATAACAACATAATAAAATTTGGTATGCTTCCCGCAATTGTTGTCAATAAAATTGTGTGTTATATCAGCCACCTTAACGAACGATGAACGAATTTCTTATGAGAGGGGTGTTAGTTCTGGTTTACCACCAGCTCCTGCAACCCCGCCACTGTAGATGGAGAAGGTGGCAGACAGACAGGTATGCCATTGGCTAGAGAAGAGAGCCCGACAGACCTTCGTCGCTTCCCAAAGTAGCGGGACATGTAGTGAGGAAATTTCCTGCCTATAAACAAAAAAGGTTTGATAGTTCTCAGGAAAGGAAACCCATTTGATAACTCCACTCCAAAACCTCTTTTAAAACATATATGTATTCGATATTAATGATACATCAACAATGACAATCAAAAGTAAATTATGAGACGCCTACTGTCGCTTAGTAAATATTTAGTGAGAGCATTAAAGTCGCTATTCTTAACTACCACGACTATACTACTTATTTTGTAGGGGTGTATCCTACAATTGTCGAACAATTTGTGGTCACGTGAGGCAGCCATTACTGGCTGGCCAATAGAATTGCTCCGTTTAATACGAAGCCATGTTTGAAAAGAAATGAGAGTGTAATTTGAATTTGGAATTGGATATAGGGTTGTACTTTAAATTATAAGCATATTGAAAGAGATGGAAAATTATTTTTTTTATAGAGAAAAAGGCTAGCGAACCACAACTATTAAATAAAATTTCAATTGACAGGGGTCTGTCAAGTAGCCAAGGTTTGTATGACCAAAAATCCAAATAATGGATATGGTTGCTTAATTTGAGTGTTCGTCACACAGTCTTCTCGAAGATAATTGAGAGGTGATAGACTTGAGTTTCTGGATCCTCACTATTCGAACAAAACTCAGATGCTTTACGTCGATATTCTGTAGAAGACTCATTGGTAGCGCCTCTGGTATATTGATGTTCATAGGCAGCGATAACCACTTTCCATCATTCCATGTCAAAAAGGCCGTACTTAACTGATTTTCTTTCGCCATTTCTTTTACCAGTGATCATGTAGCTTTTGTTTCCAAAATGGTAGTAGTTTATAGAGTAGATTAATTAAACAAATATTCTTCTTTGACAGTCTTTAACGAGAGAAAGTGTCTGTGAAGGTTCTACTCTGTCCATACACGTTTTGAATCATCAGGTGGCCCTGCTTGTTTACTTGCGGTATGACATAAAAAAACAATGCTACAAACTATCAAAATATTATTTGGGAATAAAGCGATTACAATAGTATGTCACAAAGCATCAAGCAGAAAAGGGTGGCGTAACAAGATTCCGTGGTCCTAATTCGTTTAGGCCGTATGATTCATGGGCTCGTGTGTACGTGGGCGATACTCCGGGTTAACAGAACCCAGAGGGTTTTAATGCGTTAGGGTTGTCACTTAAAATGATTAACTGGAACGTGGAAATTGGGGAAATCTTTGCGCATTTGTTTTTAGTCATTTAAATTTAGAATATTTTGAAAATTTTCGGAATTTTTTAGGTACTTATATTAGGCCGTATGGTCCGTGAGTTGGTATTTACGGATTTGCGTGGGCGATAAGCGTGGGGTTATCCCAGAGGGTTTTAAACGTTAATGTTGTCACTTAAAATGATAACTGAAACAGCGTGGATATTAGAGAATCTTTGCATTATTTATTTTATTTTTATTCAAAATTTTTATCATCATGATATCAACCCATAATAATTTCACTGCAAAGATACAGGTCTCCCTTCAATTGTATAAGATTAGAGCTTACTCTACCGATCTACAGCAATGCAGATTGACGAATAACTCGGCGGTGTTTTCACGCCACCTGACGACCACCAACTTGGCTTAACTGTCATCGATCGAAAACAACCGGGACCGACGTCCAAACGTGCTCTCCGACACACTTCATTCATATTAAGTTTTAACAAAACCTTTTTTTTTTCCAGCATCGTTTCCAATCACGAGGCGGATCGGGCACCCATACCAGAACAGGACACCTCCGAAGCGAAAGAAGCCCAGAACATCGTTCACGAGACTCCAAATAGCTGAACTCGAAAAGCGATTTCATAAGCAGAAGTACTTGGCGTCTGCTGAAAGGGCTTCATTGGCTAAGACCTTGAAAATGACAGATGCTCAAGTGAAAACGTGGTTCCAGAATAGGCGGACTAAATGGAGGTAAGGTTAAAAATTATTTTATTCTAAAGCATACGTTAATGTTCCAAAGGCGACGGTGATCCACTGGCATAGAATGAAATTTTTAGTATATTTTCTTTATTAGAACAAAAAGAAATTGAAGCCGATTGAAATGTAAGCCGGATTTCCATATATAGAGATATTATTATTAAAATGACGATCTTCCGTGAAGTATTTAGGCCATAAATTGGTGTACAAATTTTTTTTTAAAGGAAAATTTGATTTTTTTTTTCTATCGAGCAATAGAGTAATCGTGTTTTCGAGTCGGATTTCCCAAATAGAAAAATCCTTAAATATCTTAGATAAAAATTCCATGGCTAAAACTTTGGTATTAAGAGTACGACAGGTGTTTAAATAACGCATTTTTCAGATGAGATCCTCTGAAATTTCTCTCTCTCTCTGAACGAGATGTTAACTCAAAAAAAAGGACGAGTTGCACTCCGAGAGTGCCGGCACAAGTGAAAACTTAAACATCAACGTTGTGCATTATTGAATATTTTGGAATGGGAATCTTACGCTTTTTCGATCAGGCTACAGATCTAACGCGAGTTTAACATTCTTTACCCATCAAAAAAAAGTGCCAAGCGCCGCTAAAGAAGTTTTCACTTCAAAAAGCACATGAAGCACATAGCAGATGAGTAGTAGGATAGTTCCAATGCAAATAGAGAATATTCAGTCATTAATCCTAGACTAGTTTAGGATTAATACGCCACTAAAGCTAGTTTTATGTTTCAAATTAATATCGATAAATTCGTTCTTCAAAATGCATGTAATTATGTCCCTGAGTGAATGCGTCCATCTTCCCCGGCTTTCTTGTGGTCGTTAAGATAACATTGACCATGTTAAATAGACCTTCAATTTATGTTATCAATACTTGCATTTGAAGATCTTATTTATTTGGTCAATCATGACCAGTTTGTATGATCTTTCAATTGTTAATAATTTGTTTTACTTCATAGTTTAAGTTAAAGTGGTTTTCTGTTGACTAATAACATCGAATTGTTACAACTAAACATAGATATCGTTTGTTTAGTATTTTAATTACTTAGTCAATTGATTTAGAAGTTTAAAGGAATTTAGGGTCTCACAGATTTTTGATAACATTCCAGTTAACTAAACTTGAACTTGTTAGGGCTGGTGAAACCAGTGATTTATCTAAAAAAAGACTCAAACTCAAATCCAATCATTTATTCAGTGACTAGGCCCTCACAGGCACTCTTGTCATTTACAAATTGTATAATTAAACTAGTAAAATACTTGCAACTTCGTTTGCGTATATTTCGCTTTCCCGTGGGAATTTTGAAAAATCCTTTCTTAGTACACCCATAGACGTCGCGTCGTAAGGAACCTACATTCCAAATTTGGAATCTCTAGAGCTAGACCCAGCGATTTGGGCTGTACCATATAGTTAAATCAGTCAGGACTTTGAATTATATATATTCCTAGATTAATATAAACTATAAAATAAACTAACTTATAAATTACCACCATTACAAACAAAGCAAAATGGCCACCGGTAAAAGAAATGGCGAAAGAAAACCAGTTACGGCCTTTTTGTCAATCATTACAAATTTACATGGAATTCATGGAAAGTTTATACCAATCCACGCGGACGAAGTTGCGGATACAGCCTGCCATATGGACATACCGTCTTGGAATTGGAACTCAACAAAAATCAATATGGTATGGACTGAAATTCACATACAAAAACCTACAATTTTTAACTGCTTATTTTAATTCATTCTATAAAAATAAATAATGTGCATTTCCGTGTCGTCTGTCTGCAATAAATTAACTAAACGATTAATTAATATACAATTTCGAACTATTAACGACACGTGTTTCGGTAAAAGGTTTTAAATGGCATCATTATAAAATAACATGAATTTTAAACGCCACGAAAATATTCATTGGTCATTTCGTCGCGGGATTTGACATGCGGTTGTTAGTCTACAATTTACATGCTCAATTGATAAATTGTATTATTACTAGGTTAAGTTAGGCTTGACTATGCAAATTCTCTCATAGAATTTACTGGAATCAAAGTAGTAAACAACAGCTCACAGCGTTAGATCCCAATAGTAATGTAACAATAGACCATGGTGCTCGGCAGTCGAGCTTCACTTGATTTGCCAACTGTCTAGGCTATAAATGCCTTTTGAATCTAATGAGTGGAAAAAAAAGGAGAGAAAAAAAAAGTACAAAATGACAAAAAAGGCCGTAACCGGTTTTCTTTCGCCATTTCTTTTTACCGGTTGCCATTTTGCTTGTGTCCGAAATGGTGGTAGTATATAACGTAGTTTATTTTCTTTATTTAAACAAGTTGTAAATGACAAGAAAAAGTGCCTGTGAAGGTCTAATTTCTGAAATAAACGATTTCATTTCATTTGTTTCAAATTGCTGTCTCTCGCGTAATTGCAAAGGAAGTCCTTTCCATACACTCTATCTAATTTTCTGATCAAAATTCGTTGTAATTTCCAAGACAACTGTAGTTTCTCCCCCGGAACGTCAATAAGCTTCATTGCTTATTGTCTATCTGAGGTCGCCGTTTTTGATCCTGGGTCTACAGGAGACACACCGTTGGGAATGTGTCCATAGACTAGACCAGCGCTAACTAAACACCAAACAACAGTTTCAAAACATATTTTTTTACGGTATCTTGTAATAATTCATATAAGTATTGAATCCCAAAACGACCAATACGAATTCCGAGTCTCACTTTCGTAAAGGATTAAAAAAAACTGCAGACAATGCACAAAGTCCTTGTTGGTTGGTGGCATCACAACTGATTACCTTCTAATGGACAAGTGGTGTTGTGTTCGATGGCGATAACGCGTGCTCGATACGGCGGCGCCATGCCACCGCGCGTTACAATAAAACAAACCGGCCAAGTTCGAGACTTCCAGTTAGTAAGTTCTATACGTTTCTCTAAAAAAAATTCATTTTGTTGTATGGGACTTGTTTAAAATAGTATAAAATCTACCAATATTATCAATGGGAAAGTGTGTGTGTCTGTTTGTTTGTCCGTCTTTTACGGCAAAACGGTGGGACGAATTAACGTGATTTTTAAATGGACCTAGTTGAAGGGATGGAGAATGACATAGGCTATTTTTTGTCTCTTTCTAACCCCCCACTTCCCTAAAATTGGGGTGTGGAAGTTTGTATGGAGCATTCCGCAATTTTCAAGGTAGAAAGCTAAAAATTGGACTATGTGTGACTAACAAACAAATCGTGCATCATTTTTTTTGGAAATCTGCCCCCAACCCTTTAAATGAGGGGGTGAAATTTTATATGGGACTTTTCGCAGTTTTTAAGGTAAGAAGCAAGTACCGTGAACCGTGTTACCGCGAATTTAATGCGAGCGAAGCCGCGGGCAAAAGCTAGTGACAGATAAAATTGTGTTCAAGATGTTGTAAAATGATGTTTTTTTGATACCTAGAATTTTTTGGACACACACACACAGTTTGGTTTCTTTTTTAAAAAAAAAAAAATTTCTGTATGACAATATGTATGACAAATATAAAAGAGTAAGATCTACTGATAATTTAGAAAATATTTCCTAAAGAGTCCTCACTATAAGCGATGCCAGTCGCCAACAGGACTCTTATATAATTATTTTGTTATATTTATAGTAAGTATTTGTTGTTATAGCGGCAAAATATCTTATCTGTGAAAATTCGACTCTATCACGGTTCTTGAGATACAGCCTGGTGACAGAGGAACGGACAGACAAACGGACAGCTGAGGCTTAGTAATATAGAGTCGAGATGGCACTCTTTGTGTACGGAACCCTAAAAAAACAAAATTGTGGCGTATACGACTTTTGAATCCTATCGACATTGAAATAAGGTTTATGTGTAGATGTGATATACTCTTTGATAGCGTTCTGAATACATTGTTTCTTGATTTCTGCAGTAATTTTAAATCTAGACATTAAAAATGAATAACCATTGGTTAAAATGGAATTCTTTATTTCACATAAAATAAACATCAACTCACTAAGAGTTAGTGATAATATATTTTTTTCTATAAATTGTAAAAAAACTATAAATATAGTACCTAGAAAACAAAAATTAAATAAAACAAAAAAACAAAAATAAACTCTTTCCCTCTCTCTATAAAATCAAAGAGGCCAGGGTTGGCCTCTAAAATAATAAAGTACTTATATTTATTCTAATAATGTATATTTATTCTCGAACGCAATTTATTTTTAAGAATACCTATTCGAATAAATTTCATTTTTTTTATTTAAAACTTAATTTAACAAAAATAGATGTCATTATTGTAAACAGATTGAATAGGATTTTTTATATGTGTTACAAATTGACGAATTTGCATAATTTAACAATATTGCATGTTTAACCATGTTTCAACATTTTTTTTATATATTTTAGGCAAAAATTGGAATAATAGTTTAGTACTAGTTTCTACAAAGCATTTTAATTTTAATTAATGACTACAAACCTCTTTTCTTAAATCATTAGTAATATTTATGATATTCATTCTTTTTAAATTCAAAATTTCAAAACAACTTTCATTGGTTTTTAAAACAAAAAATAAAAGTACTGGCACAAAAGTATCTTCAAAAACATTCTCATTTCGAATTCTTTAAAAGAAAAAAAATCATTCTGGTCAATTTATCAGACGTCTCTTTGTATTAACCAGCCGTGTTAATGGGTAGCTTATCACAAGCTTCTTGTTTTTGTTTTGTTGTATATTATTAAAAGTCGGTTTATTGTCTAATGAGGGACGCTAGCTCAACACTGATAGGATTTGGACGTTCACGTTTGAGTTATTTGTTGTTTTTTTGACTTGACAGCCATATCTATCGAGTAACGATTGTTTTTGATATTTTTTTAAAATCTTTAATAATATAAATAATAAATATACAAAATGAAACTAAATAAAAATTAATAAAAAGTTTATTAAGTATTACCAACATTCCTTTTTTATGCTACAAAGGGGGCAAACAAGCATACGTCCCGCCTGATGGTAAGTATCACCGTAGCCACCGTAGCTCTGGAGACCTTACTCACCGTAGGAACACAACAACCTGGCCGAGACCAATGCCATTTGGCTACGATCTCCTGTAAGGTAGAGGTACTTCCCCAGACGGGCTGCTCCGATTTGAGCAGATTATCCGCTGTGCCCTACCGCTCTAAACGCCTTTACGTCCGTTTTCAGCAACGGCCCCTTACGTAGGTTTACCTCATTGGAACTTTGTATGAGTTAGGGAATATCTACGCTATGTTTTCTTGGTGAAAAAAGGTATTAGACTTGCAGCTCTATTACAAGGAAAACTAGAAGGAACAGTCTTGCTATCTGCCGCGAGGAACTTGCAGACATTTGCAAGTTGCAGTTGGACATAACTGTTGACAATTTCTCGCCGCAATTGATTACAGAATACATAATATAAACACGACCTGAAATTTTAATACCTACGTTTATTAAGATGATGACTTGGGGTCCAATTTAGATTAGAATAGGATCCTGACACACAAATTAAGTGGTACTTTATCTATGACAAATGGACATTATTTATCAGCATCTGAAATTGATTGAGGGTTATATTGAGCTACCTCTTTTGAGATGAGAAAGTTATATTTTTTATTAGTTTCACACACAGTTTATAAAATGTAAAATGTTTTATGTAACATAGAAGTAACCTTTGTCCCGTTTCCGTTCTCATGGGAATTTTGAAAATTGTTCAAATTATTCGTTAATAAATAAATAAGTAGATTCCATCAAAAGATTTTAACTTTTGAAATATATAGGTTCTTCTCACTGTGTTCATATCAAATAAATTAGTACAGCGGATTAATCTTAAAAAGGTATACATTTTTTTTTAAAAGACAAAAAATTGTGACGATTCGAAAGAACTTGTAAATAGACTTGAATAAAATCGTATGACTTTGAAACAGAAATATTGTTCGCAGCGTTCCTAGCATATCGAAATTGTTGGCAACTCTAATAATAAGTAATAGTTTAAAAAGCAATAGGTATTTGAATAAAATCATTTGACTTTGAAACAGAAATATCGTTCAGAGAGTTTCTAGCATATCGAAATTGTTGGCAACCCTAATAAATAAGTAATAGTTTAAAAAGCAATAGTACTTGAAACAATGGAAGCATACGTTAAGTTCCACACCTATTCACTTTATCTGCATTCTACTAACGATAAGGACGTGACACTGTAATAAATTAGATATCGATAAATCGCTATATGGCTTACGTAATTCGACTTTTATATCGATTGTCTCGAAATGATTAAAATGTTTTGGAAGTTTTGAATTATTTCTGTAGAAAGTTTTATATGCAATTAATCTTCGATTGTGTGAAAATTATCATAAAATATATTTAAAAAAAACAGTTTATTATAATTGGTTTTAAAGTTATCATATTTATGATTTGATAGAACGGTGGTCTCGTTTTTTTATCTATATTAATAAAGGTGAATGATTTGACTGTTTGCTCTTAAACAACTGGACCGATTTGAAAAATTATTTCAGCGTTGGAAAACTACGCTATCCCCGCCGGGTAACATCATATCAACCCATAATCATCCCACTGCAGGGATACGGGTCTCCCTTCAATCGAAGGGGATTAGAGCGTACTCGGCCACGCTGCTCCAATGCGGATTGGCAGAGGCCGGTGTTTTCAAGCCGCACGAAGGCCACCTGTCATCTACCGATAACAGCCGGGACCGACGGCTTAACGTGCCCTCCGAAGCACGGAGAAGCTCGAGATAACGAAACCCATCAAAACACTGGTTAGGGTCGACGTCGCTTGACTTGCGTGTTCATATTAGAGTGCGACACACAGCGACGCCATCGAGCTCCTCCCGAGCCGGGTAACATAGACTCTAATATTATAATTTCAAAAATCTAGGAATCCTTACGACAACCTTCCGACGATGGGGTGGACCGCGTATTTTATAAAGATGTAAATGTAAAATATAAATATATAGGAACAAATCACACAGATTGATTACCCATTAGCCCCAAAGTAAGTTCGAAACTTGTGTTATGGGATACTAACTCAACTATACTATATTTTTATAACAAATACTTATGTTATATATATAGATAAACATCCAAGACCCGAGGCCAAAAAAGTTAGTTTTTCATCATGACCCGACCGGGATTGGAACCCGGGACCTCCTGGGTGCCGGTTCGGCGGCGTGGTTACCATTACGCCACGGAGGCCGTCAAATTTGATGATTTTTATTTACGGAAACTGTAAATAGTTTTTTTATGTCGATGAATCTTTACATAGTAAAAAATAAAGTCACTTCTGCTGTCTGTTCGCTTACATCTTTTAAACTAATCAAGGGATTTCAATTCAGTTTTCAGTAATAAATAGAGTGATTCAAATTGGATTTCTGGTGTGAAATTGATTCAAATAGATCCACAAAAAAAATATTGCTTTTTTAAGATACTTAGGCTGAGTTGCACCATATTAGAAGTCATAGTAAAGGTTTGTGTTAAATTTGACACTAACAGTAACGATGACTTTAACGGTTACAGCAAAATGTGTTTTTTTTTTTTTTTTTTCATGACGATGTTGTGCAAGCTGGTGAAGCGCTAATGGGATACGCTTCACCAGCAACATAGGTTTTACGTGGGCGAGGTGTCAACCCGCCGCACAACCCCCGAAATGCTGGAGGACCACACCCGTCGTTGGTCAGCGAGTCCATCGGACTTAGCCGGTTAGTGTAGCTAGGCTGTACTCAGCAAAATGTGTTGCACCGGCGAATTCATTAGCTTTGTTAAAGTTAAAAGTGTTGCAAGTCAAATGAGATGTGATTTACCCCAAATTCGATGGGGGTAACATTTGTAAATATGGCATCATCATCTAGCTTCGTACAATAGTGTCAATTTTTTGACAGTTCGGTGTGTTTGTTTTATTTCAACGCGTTTGACAGCTTGACAGATAATTTAACACAAACTATAGCACTAACCAACGAAAAGTAAGCGGTTACGGTTAATGTTAAAGTTATGACATCATTTAACTATTTGTCAACTGGTGCAACTCATTTTTAGCCTAACCGGTACTTTAACTGGAGTTTCGTTGTTTGTTATTGTTAGTAAGATGGTGAAACTCAGCCTTAATGTGTTACAAATAAACGTTGTATAAACGTTGTCACTTTCATGCGGGTTGCGGACCAAGAGCTAAGCTAGGTTTCGAGTCAGTTTAACATACATTACTCGTTGTGGTCTGCACCCAAGCTTGAAAACTCATATCAGCCATGCAGACTAAGCTGAACTAAGTTAGCAATGTCTAAACGTTGTAAAACGAGAATATAGGTTAAACAATGTTTTGTCACTTTCACACTTTTTAATTCTCATCAAGGAAGACAGTGACACAGTAACATAAATACTCGTTATATTACGTTTATTAGTAACACAGTAGTGAATAACATAAATACTCGTTATATTAAGTTTATTTGTAACACAGTTAAAATTTGCTGGCCTCATATTATTTTGACTAGTTTATTAACTAAAAATTCGTATATATGCCTATCAATTTGTCCATAAAACGCTGGAATTGTAACAGAGGACATTATATACGTGTATACTCAAGCATGTAGGGTTTGGGGGGATAAATATTACATGAACAACACAACTCGGCAGTTTGACTTATCAATTATTTACCGCGGTGGCAAGACGGATACACTGAATTTTTACATGCATTGTCCCGTTCGTTTTATGTATTGCCCATTTTTGCTTTTTATGTTATACAGCTTAGTATATTTTATGCTTTTCTGTTATATTTTAATACTAGTTTGTTATCTACGTACTAAGCTGCCGATTATTATAAAAATTAAAGCCAATGTTGGGTTCTGTACCCCTGACAATATGTATACTTTTCATAATGATCGGCTGCTTAGTCAAGCCGTGAAGGAATAACAAACAAACAAACTCATTTTCTCATTTATAATATTAGTATGGTTATAATAAGCTAATTATCTGTTTACTGGTTACTGATGTTCTCTACAATATTGTTCATAATATCGTGATGGTGAGCCCAGTAATGGAGGCTGGAAGGCCGACTCTCACGTCAACTCGAAAATACACGAGAACGGTTGCTGCCTTGCGGGCGGTCTGCTCCTATCTTTAACACCGATTTAGCATTTTATATTTTAGATTTAATTTTATGTTGAGACAAATTAATGGCACTTTTATTGACATTCCGCGTATGTAATGTTGTATGTATGTACCTGGTTTTAAATTTTATGTTGAAAAAGAAAAGTACGATATATTTTTAAATGACAAAAAAGGCCGCAACTGGTTTTCTTTCGCCATTACTTTTTACCAGTGGTCATTTTGCTTTTGTTTCCGAAATGGTAGTAGTTTATAGAGTAGATTAATTTGTACAAATCATTTATTACTGTATACTCTGACAAGAGAACGTGTTTGTGAAAACCTATTCTCTAAATAAAAGTTTTTTCAGACTCAGAACAAAAGAGAATATGAATAACAATACTTTTAGTATTTTTTTGACATGACATTTCATTTATCAACTCAGCAAAACCCAAATTTAGTCAAACTATCCGATTACACAGGTCACTTAACGAAACAATAGAAACTCCAGTTACAAAATCAATGGCAATTTTCCAGGAATACCAGCCTTCATTGTTATCCAATTTGCACGAAATTTAACCATTACCTATAAAAGCTGTTCTGGGCAATTTCCACGTATTTACACATTCTAAAGGTCGATAGCTATTTCGAATAACTCGATTCCGTATTCCGACAATCGACAAATCGAATTGGCTCGATCTAACAGGTAATGTAACCCACCAATGGTAACATGGAGGGGCCTACCGTTTATTTATTCACAGAGGCTGCCTCATTTTCTTCCTGTAATTCTTTTCCCTCGTATAAGAATATTAAAACTCCCGGAATTAGGGTCCTGAAGATCCTCATACCAAATACAGCTTCTACTCTCACCACAAACGGTCTATTTTCGCTAAGGAACCTCTCTTGCGATTTAATTTCGTCTAGATTGTTTTGTTGTGTAAGTATTATGGATTGTATTTCTTTTGTGTTAAGGTTGTTTACTGATTGTCCTGTTTTATTCGTTGTCGCGCCACGTTATGTCTTCGGATAATTGTTGCTTGTAGGCTGTCTCCTCGTGAATTAAGAAACAAATCCGTTTGCTGATTGATACGGGGATCGGGGAGATTCCGAAGGGATGCGTGTTTGTCTCACGTTAATTTTTGTTCCTCTACGTCTTTTCTTCACTCAACTAAACATACCTTTTTATATATTTACAATTTTGTTTTTAGTACGAATTTTTTGTACATGTACCTACAATTTGTAAATCTTGAATATTTTCAAGAAGATAAGAAAAAGTTCACAGGTAAAAGTTAAATATTTTTATTCAAATAGCCCTATTTCACAAGATTAACAAACTCTTTCGAACCGTCACAATTTTTTCTCACTACCAGTTCAGACGGCAGATTTGTACTAAGAAGAACTATTTAGATTCTCACTAGAGATCTTCAATTTAAGAATATTTTTAGAACTTAAATACGTATTACAATTATTGCAAAATGCCAGATACTTTTAACCATTGAAATCTGGCATTCATTTTAATTACTTCTAAAGCAGCCCACGTTGCAGGAATTTTGAAAATCATAATAAATTCAGTGGTTCATTTATTATTTACCGAGTTTTTACGAGTCAGACGCCTTGAAGATTTAAAATCGTTGGATTTCACTTCACAGTCCAGCTAACTGTTGCATCATTTATATTTATCGATTTGTTTTATGGTTATAAACGAATACGCAAGTTATACAATGACGAATCTCACAGATATATTATATAGTGTGATGACCAAATAAATATTAAATATAACAATAAATTATTTATTTCTCTCAAAATCTACTATAATAGGATAAATAACAAAGGATATATATTAGATTATGAGAGACTGGTGGTTGAACTAAGCTGGAGATGTAGGTATATCGGCACACCAGCCTCTCCCCGCGTGGAGTAATATAATAAAGGAAAAATAAGTCTAATAAATAAATTTAGTGAAATAGTAAAAATATTTAGCGAGATCACTGCGTTCGATCATGTCGATGTAACGCTACCAAATAGAAAAGAATTCTTATATTATTAATTTCTAAGACACGTGGTACAGTCAGGAGCACGTCGAGCTTTACACTTGCAGTACAATTTTGTCTCTTATGACATAGAACTTAAGAACGGTACAAAGTCCTATATGTAAAGGTCGACCTGCTCTTGACTGTACATACGAGCATCAAAATAATTAGGATTACTTGCTCACATTTTAAAATGAGCAACTTGGCTAATTTTATTCATATATCAATATATATTCATGAAATGTATTATTTTTTTTTGTCAATTTAGACCTCGTTTTCAAAGAAATGTTTAAAACCGTTTAGCGCAGGCTTTAACTGCCGTTAACACTGATTGCATAACCACATGAAAAGAAGATTGTTATAATATTCATCATCATCATCATCATCTCAGCCATCAAGTCCACTGCTGGACATAGGCCTAACCCAAACGTCTCCAATGCGACCTGTTGGCAGCGGCCTGCATCCAGCGGCTTCCTGCGACTTTCTTTAGGTCGTCTGACCACCTTGTAATCTATATATATAAAATTCAAAGTCCTGACTGATTTAACTATATATCAACGCACAGCGCAAACCGCTGGTTCTAGAGATTCGAAATTTGGAATGTAGGTTCCTTACAACGTCTAGGTGTGTACTAAGAAAGGATTTTTAGAACGACGACCTCCGTGGCGTAATGGTTACCACGCCAGACCGTCACCTAGGAGGTCCCGGGTTCGATCCCCGGTCGGGTCATGATGAAAAACGAACTTTTTCTGATTGGCCTCGGGTCTTGGATGTTTATCTATATATGTATTTGTTATAAAATATAATATCGTTGAGTTAGTGTCCCATAACACAAGTTTCGAACTTACTTTGGGGCTAGCTCAATCTCTATGAATTGTCCCTATATGTTATTATTATTATTTTTGAAAATTCTCACGGGAAAGCGAGATATACGCAAACGAAGTTGCGAGAGTTTTACTAGTTCGTAATAATATTGCCTTCTTTGTATATACGCCAGAGTTAAATTTATTGAGCGAATACACTTTACCTAAAACAAACCCAAGTATTTTTTCCGTCGGAACCTCCTTTAGGCCCTTTGTTTAATAAATATAAAAGAAAAACTGAGTCGATATCCCAAAATACACTGAACTACTGAAGTACTTGCCAAAATTTGGGCTCACAGTGTTTAAAACAATTGAAAATCGATTGCCGTTCGCTAAGCACTGTGTAATAAGTTTGAGTTTCAAACTTCGTTTACGTCTGCGCGAGCCAGCCGTGTTGGCGACTAATATAGTAATGAAAAGAGTGAGCCAGTAGTGACACATTTGGAATGGAAAATCAGAGCTGTCCACATAGAAAAATTAATATCCCGACCGCCATGGTAATTTTCAAATTCAATTAATTTTTAAAATCGCAAAAGAAACTGTAGAGAAAGCAGAAACTAATTAATAAAGCACATCTTAATTAGCTTGGATAAATTTGTTAAAATCAACCGCCGCCGCTCGGCGAATTAAAAACACGGATATGTAATATTTATCTGGATGTGACTTCATATAATCGCTGTTGAAATGTCTTAATCGTCGGTAAAATGCGCTAATTTTCATTTCTCGCAATCACCGCTAAAAAAAAATGCAATGTACAAAAGTACAAGTGAACAAGGTAAAGCCGCACGTTACAAGAAATTGTTTAAAAATTTATTATCTTACATTTAACACTTTAAACCTGGCGATAGGAAAAGTATTATTCGAAAGAGCTCATAATAGGCTTTTTAATTAAAACTTTTGAACTAGATTTACTATACCTTCCCTGAACCACAAATATTACAAATTACAAGATCAACATTTACCATATCAGTCCGGCCAGTCTCAAGTTTTAGCGAGTCTAACGCAATATCAATTAATTATTTGATGTAGATATAGAAGATATTTATACGTTTTATCACTTCTAGCACCTCTGTATATCCACGTTTAGACTTATAAAATAATCAGTCTGAAATTACTAATTGCCACCCCGCTACGTTTGGCTTATTTAAGGAAAGTTTAATTGTACTTCACTTTATCTAATTATAAAGACGCGGGCTTAACTGCAAATTCGCGGCGAATCGAACCAGTGTTGGGTATGCTATCGATAAAATTTACTGTCGATAGAAAATTGAAAATAATAAAAATTGCAATTAGATTTACCGAAAATACGCGTCAAAAAAATTAGATTCACTTTATGGTTCAACATTTCAACTTATACTCTAGGTTTGACACAAAATGGACATGAACTTTAGACTTAAGTTTTACAGGCACTTTGTATGGTCATATAAATTTTGTAGTACTTATATTTAGTACTAGAGGATCGCCCCCGGTTTTGCACGGGTTGATCCTAATTTAAAAAATATATAATATGGCCTATGTTAACCGGGGGTAATGTACTTCCTAACAGTGAAAGAATTTTCTGATGGTAAGCAATCATCGCCAATGTTACATGAATACACAATTTCGAAAACAACGTGAAAGCTGTCTTTTCTTTCTCCTTTTCACGCTTAACATATTTTCCTTACGCTCGTATTTTCAGATTCATACTCAAGAAACCAAATAAGAAAGATTTTTATCTATATTCAAAATCATACAGTCAAACTACATTTCGCTAGTTTTTCTAAAATGTTTTGACAAGATCGTTGTAAATTGATAATTCTTTTATAGAACAGCGACGAATTCTATCAAAAGTGTTGTATACCAAAAACTGTCCACGCACGAACAGTGACCAATTCATTTCATGTGTCCCATAAGTAAATAATTAAATCAACAACCTCTTGACATTACGCTCAGCGTATTAGATAACTTAAGTATTATAATATCTGCGACTTAAGTATAACTAATTGATCATCTCATCCACAAGAAGTCCACTGTATAGTGAAGTATGAATAATTATTTAATTAAAATTAATTATCGATAATAACTGTCACTGTCCCATCACTATCAACATTAACCGCCCTAATAAAGTTCTTGCAATAATAGACTTAACGCTTTGTTCAATCATTCATTATTGCGGTACACTCCATCCAGTATAATTAGACCTCTCGTCTCTCCACTCATAACTCTATTTAGTTAGGGTTGTTAATTGTAATTATAAATATCTTCTTGCTAAAGCTAGCACATTTTCTAATTCATTAGAATTAGAGGACGATACCGCCGCCGCCGCCGCTAATTTCGTGAACAGTTTCATAATAATCTATATTATTGGAACGGCAGTGGCGTCACCGCCGCGCTGTGCCGCTGATTTAGATACTGAGACTATTTTACATAATTGTGTCAACTGCTGTTAAAAAATTCGTCAATTGATCGGAGCCAAACAAAGATTAATCAAAATAAATATGCACATAAAAGCCAATACTAAACGCCAATTCTCCTGGCGTGTGCAGTCATAAAACAAAGTTTGAAACACATACTTATTACTCAGTGCATTAACGACAATCTATTTTCAATTGTTTTATAAACTGTAAGCCAGAAGCTTTGGCGTTGAGTAAGTATAGTTTTTTATCTGCATATTTTGTTTTGAATAACCTTTGTGTAGCTCTGATCCATTGACGAATTTTTTTTACACGGAAAATAACGTTTATAAACTTTAAAAATAATCCTGACACCACAAACAGACAATTAAATTATGTGAATAGAATATTTTGGCAACCCTTTCCCACCCTTTACGTTTAAATCCTCATTAACATGGGCGCGGGTAACAGGAGTTACTGGAGTCTGTGGGAGGATCATATATCAAAAACTTCGGGTTGGTCGTATCATATTAAGTTTATATTCATTTTGCCTGTCCATATTAAACTTGTTGGTGTGATGGGAATACGTTTTAACTTGGAAGTTTTGGAACAAATATCAATTGAGCAGTATAGCAAAGTTTATTTATTTTAATTAAATTTTTTGAATGAAAGCCAAGGATGCGACGGTCGGACGACTTGTCTGCTTTTTGTGGAGATTGGGAGGAACTGGCGAGCGATAGGGATGGTTTAGAGGCGTCAATGGCAACTTATAAGCTGGCAAAATTGCCAACAGTATGCAGGGAGTGAATTGTTAAAATAAATTTGTTGCTTCTAAAATTACATGCAGATTACATTATTAAAAAAAAAACCGTTTGTAGTTTTACACATCAAATACGTATGACACTCTATTGGCGTATTTGGGGTTGTTTATTAAGAACGTGTAAGATCAACAATGCTAAGTACGCCGATAGGCGTCTTTTTTTTCCTTCATAAATTACGCCGCGCTCTCATTTTCGCTCAACTTCGCGAGAATGTAGAAAAGGCATTACGTCCTAATATAACCAACTTTTTTTTATACGTCCAAGAAATTATTATTTTAAAATACGTGTAACTAGGTTTAATACTTAATTTTTATTTTTAAAGAAATGGAAAGTATTTTATTTGTATATTAAATTAAAAGAACTAGGGTAACACGTGTATGAAATAAATTTTTTTTTGGACGTATTCGACATGAAAAAGTTGCAACCTTATAGCGTTCAACATTTATAGGTTGCGACTTAAAAAGTTATCTCACAGATATCCACTCCCAGTGAAGCTCGTGTCCACTAATGAACATTTAAAAATTAAATGTCGCAATTATTATCTCCCGGTAAGACCGAAAATTTTCAATTATGATAAGAGCATTCCAAATAATTGAGTCTCTTTAAGTTTGTCGACATCGCGCGATAATTCTCGCCAGGCTTAAAAGCATTCCAGTTATGCTGTGCGCACACTCGAGAAACGAACGTGAACGAATTTATTCGTTGGCGAACCTCAATTAGGGTATGGTATGAGATACCTACGTCTCTTGGTCCATTTTAGTCATAGTCAAATATTTTTATTCAGATAGGCATATTACAAGCCTTTTCGAATCGTAACATTTTTCCTACAACCAGTTTTTGACATTTGTTATGGACTTAAACAATAAGTTAAACATTATGTTATTGTTTCAGTCCATAACAAAAATCAAAAACTATTCCACTGATACGGGTAATTCAGCGACTGACACCACGAGGGATTGGAACCATGGTGTCAGTCACGGAAGGACTCTTTTTGAATTGACTGATTGACACCATGGTGTCAGTCGAGTAACATATAATTGGGACGTCGTTGATTGACACCATGGTGTCAATCACGGCAGGCGTTTTTTGACTTGCTCGATTGGAACCACGATTTTTTTAATTTTAAATAATGGGTTTTTTGGACAGTCCGATAGAAAATACTTATTGAAATGAAACAAAATTACTGGCACTCAATATTAGTATAATTAAATTATGTACAATTGAATGAGATTTATATTTACTAAAATGATTAAATATTATTCAAACAAATTAAGTCATATACAGTCAATCAGGGGAAATAATTCGTGTAGTTTTTACACAGTTATACCTACGTGAGCTGTATGCCTGTTTTCCAACCTTTTCCATTTAAAAAAAATTTATATCGGAATTTCAGTACGAAAAAATAGATTGAGACGAAAGATGTAATGAGGTTGCCCTTAAGTGAATAAGAAACAATATCAATATTGCCATTTTCACCAATTTAACTTGACAAATAACAATATTTAATTACTAACTATTATTATCGATGAAATAGCGTAGTCCAGTCCGTTTTGTAGTTCAAATTTTAGCTGTTTTTCCGAGATCACGAACAGAATAGTACGACATTATGAAATCATTTGTTTGAATATTCTCAAAAAAAATATATATTTGACATGACAGATGTCAAAATAAAATTTAAATCAAAAGCACCAAGGAGTGTTGATATCAACTTTGAAGAAAATTACCCACACAATACCTTACTTTTGAGAATTTTAATAAAATCCGAGGTCTTTCATCAGTCTTCTTAAAGAATTTTATGCAAATAAGAAATCACGTCCCATACGAACTTTGTCCCCCTTTTTACTCCCGAGAGGTAGAATTTCGGAAAATCCTTCCTTAACGGATGCCTATATCATAGCAAAGAACACACCTTTCAAGTATCCATTTTTACGATCAGCGATTTGGGCTGTGCGTTGATTCTTAGTCAGTCAGTCGTTCAGGACAAAAAAAAATATGCATAGGTTTAAAAACGTAAGTAGGATATACATAATTTGTTTAGAAGTTAAAACTATTAAAAAAAGCGTGCACTTTGACACTAACCGATTATTCAAAGTATGTCGCTACGGTATTGATGGGTTTATTTAAAAAAAAATATTTTATTTTTTGGAGTTAACACCATTAGAAATAAATTCTTTTTAAATTGCGATACTTATAGGTAATTTAAAAAGGAATGTTAGCACTTTTTTACATAACTGTTTAGTTTCAATAAAATGTACTTGGTTCCAATCGAGCAAGTCAAAAAACGCCTGCCGTGATTGACACCATGGTGTCAATCAACGACGTCCCAATTATATGTTTCTCGACTGACACCATGGTGTCAATCAGTCAATTCAAAAAGAGTCCTTCCGTGACTGACACCATGGTTCCAATCCCTCGTGGTGTCAGTCGCTGAATTACCCCTGATACACTATCGGCATTCTATTGAGACACGATTGAGACACCATTGTGAGTCCATTGGCATTTGTTTAGTAGAATCGAGCCCCAGTTCAGATGGAAGATTGGTTTGCACTTAGACGAAATGGCAAGAAACTTAGCACTTGCTCTTTAAAAATGGTACTAATAAAGGTTGCAATTACAATGAAAATGTTATTTTACAACCGTTAAATTCTGAGAGGGAATGAGAAAAGTAGATATTTCAGAGTCAAGTTTCTTTTTAAAAATATATAGTATCTGTTGGATATTAATGATATATTTTTAACTATGAAAGAAAGACACTTTACTCTGAATACATGCTTGACATATTTTTTGCTAGGTGACACTCAAGTGTCAACTCTGACGTCGTCTGATTTTCTCATGCTTTCAGAGTTGACACAACCTTTAAATAAGCACTCACATTTATTACAACGAACGCGAACGAACACCTCACACCGTTATGTGGCTCTGTGTGTACGCAGCATAAAAATATTATCAGTAAAAGTAATAAAACCATTTTAAACCTTTTTGCTTTAGTTTTAAAGTCTTAAAACGCACACATAAGTTTGTGTACATGCAAATTAATGTTAAACAGTGCAATCAAGACCGACCTGGTATCTTAATTAGTGCAACATAAGGACCTTGTACTTAGGTAATGGTATATTTAAATATCCTTTATCATGGATATAGATAAAACCTTTTTACTTAAAACCTTAGGGTAAAAGATGATTTTTTAGCCCGCCTGGTGGTGGACTTATTGGATTTATTAATTAAGACCAAAAGCAAATTAAGTTCTTTTTTAACATGGTGGTGCGTTGGTACCATGGCACAGGTTCGATCCCCGCAAAGAGCATAAATTTATTATGTGATGACTTTTGTTTGTCCAAAGTCTGAGTCATATTTACTACAACACAAGTAGATGACAGATCAAGACGAACATAAATGTTTATGCACACACATATTTGTCTCGGGATTCGAACCTTGAGCTAAAGTAACCATTGCTGAAATGAAATGAAATGAAATGAAATCGAAATGAAATGAAATGAAATGAAATCGTTTATTTCAGAAATTAGACCTTCACAGGCACTTTTTCTTGTCATTTACAATTTGTATATATGTATAAAGAGAATATACTACGTTATATACTACCACCATTTCGGACACAAGCAAAATGGCCACCGGTAAAAGAAATGGCGAAAGAAACCCGGTAGTGCTAGTCACTCGACCACGGATCCATCCAAGACATACAATTTCACATAACTTAAAAGCTATATTAATTTCAGTAAAAGTTCAAGCAAGAGCATCTTCTTAGCCGAATTAAAATTTCACGCTAAGAGATGCTTAGAGTAAAGTGTGTTCACCCCTTTTAAGTAAAGGCTACGAAGAGTTAAGTTGTTTGGGAATTATGGCAGCCATTTAACGCGGAGTTAAATTACTTTATTGCAAGATACGACAACGGGATTAGTAGTGAAAACCTGACCTACTACGACCGACCCTAGTTCTTCGGTAGCACGAACGAACTTTTTTTTTTTTGATGAACGCCTGAATCGCGTCTAATTTACTTGTTTACAAAAATCGTCGACGCACGAACCCCGTCCAGACCTCGACAGGAACAACAAGAATCTCGCAATTGTCCGGTATCGTAGCAAAAGACCGCAGCAGGTCCAAAAAACCAGCGGTATAAATAGGGTTAAAAAATAGAAAAAAAAAACTCTCTTTCTAGTGTTATCTATTTAGATTAGAGAGATATCCAATGACATCTCTTAAGAGAGGTAGGGCACAGCGGATAATCCGCTCAAATCGGGAGCAGCCCGCCTGGAGAAGGACCTCCACCTTAAAGAAGATCGTAGCCAAATAGCATTGGTCTCGCCCTTGGTGTGTTCCTACGGTGAGTATGGTCTCCAGAGCTGCACTGGGGGTTGGGAGGGTTGGCAACGCGTGAGTTATACCCCCGGTATTGCAAGCATCTATCTATAGGCTACGATGATGCTTACCATCAGGCGGGCCGTATGCTTGTTTGTCAACTTTGTGGAATAAAAAAATATAAAAGAAAAATTTACATAATGGGGTGGGTGTGAAAAAATCATTTCCAATTTACAGGTAGGATAGCTGGCACCTCTGAAAAAAATTTATGTCACGATTTCGTTCTACCACACTTTCTAGTTAGCGTTTCGGAACTAGACCGTGGCGAAATTATAAAGGCTCCTTGTTTATTACGGAACCCTAAATTAATATTTAGGGTTATATAGTATAATATATATAAGATATTACGATAATGAGTACCATATCCAGTAAACATCTTTTAATCCAAGTTTAGAAATGATCTAAAATTACAAGCCGAGGCCAGATCTGTTGCCCAACTGATCCGAGTTTGGGTTGCGGTTGCGGTGTAAGATTATGTTAAACCAAGGCTTTATAAAATTCTATTCGTAAAACCAAGGTTGTAAGGGTACTGGCCTCAAAGATGACATCACGATTTGACTCAGAATACAAAGACAGATGTAATAATATAGCGGGGAATAATTATTTACAAAGGATTTAGGTTTTATCTACCTATAAGTAAATACTATAATTTATTGTTTTGTCGGTGACCGCGTCGTTTTTAGATAGTATAAGGTTTATTTACATAGTTTAAGGACGCTCGGCTCGGATAGGACATGGTGTAGCGTGATACATTCTAATAGGTTGGTAACGGTTCAGGAACTCTGGTGTCTCATTTTACCATCAGGTAACCCGCATGATCGCTAACTTCTATAAAAATAGTATGACGCTAGAAAAAAAATGGTAGGGCCATTCTCATACGGACTGGTGCAATGAATTTGTGTTTGTTCTCTAGTTTGGGTATTAAAAGTATTTTTACAATAATTATATTCGTTGTCTGGTACCCATAACACGTTTAAGTCTAGCATACTTTGGATCTAGGTGGTGCTGCGTGAATTGTGTGGAATTAATTGAGTAGAACATTTTTTATTGCAAATTTATTTTACATGTTGCATTGTCCAACTGCTAAATGTAAACACGTCATAATGATTTAAGATTTGTAAGTCAACTTGTTGATCAACGAGTTGTCTATTTTGTTTATAAATTATGCAGGAGTGTTAAAAGGCGGCACCGAGTTTATGTTTCCAGACAGTAAGCTTGACTTTAGGGTTCAACTGCTTATTAAGGGGCAAGTTATTGCTTAGACCATGAAAGTAACCTTCTTTTTAGTCAGGGAAATTAATTACAGATATTCTTATTCACGAAGAGCATTTGTCTATGAATGTTGTATAGTGAGGCGTGGACGTGCACATGGACATGCGTGTACATGCACATGCGTGTACATGCACATGCACATGCGTGTACATGCACATGCACATGCGTGTACATGCACATTGTTTATGTGTGCGTGAGCGATTTTACGAGCGTTTCCGAGGTTACGCACACTACAATAATGTTCATTTGAACGTTACGACATACATAGTCAAATGCTCTTCGTGAAATAGAATATCTTGAGAAAGTACATAACAGGGGTCTATCATGCCTTTTAAGACGAGAAAAGGCGTACAGGTTTTGACCTGGTTCTCATTTTCTCCACCCTGAAAGCGGAAGAGTAACGTAGAACCGTATTCACGTGGGAATTTCGGATAATCCTTGTGTGTGGTGTCCGCAAATCTTTGCAAAAAAGAGATCTATTTTTTGTCGGAATCTTTGTCTTAATCTATGTAAACCGGCATAAAAGATAGATGTGTCACAGGGTCACAGGTTATAATATGACTCGAGTTAACCGAAGTTAAAGACGTACAGTGCTACAATCTTAGATTCATAACTTACTAGATGGAGTGGGGTCATACAAGCGCTCTGTCAAAAGGGAATCGCTAAACGCTCGATGACATGTCGGTGACATGCACTTGACACTTCCGGAATGTGTAGTTTCCAAAACAGCGGGGAAATAAATAGAGTTTGTTTAAATTTCTCAACTTTCAAGTAACAATATTTTAGGTATATGATATCGTAAATTCACGACGACTTCCATTAGAGAATGTGTCACATACCTACGTAAATATTATAACAGGAGCAGCTGCAACTGTTTTAAAATTAATCAGTCGAAGCAATGAAAATAGTTAAAATAGGAAACTATTTTCACAATCGGGCAACACCGAGCATTAAAATAATACGCTTAAATTGTATTGTTTCTTTTTCATAATTAACTACAAAATACTATGAAATATTTAAAACTTTCCTGTGAAAAGTGATATCATAACATTTCTTTTGTTTTTCAGACGCGTTGTGACACGATTTAATAGCCGCCATATTTAATTTTTTTCCGGCAGATACGTTTGGCGCGCTTTGACGAAACTGGCACCAGTTGAGGTGTATCAAAACGGGTGCAGGAACACTCCCTCTTTATATTGTTATTACTTTAAGGCTACAATGCTAGAACGCGGCCGAAATTGGAACTACAACTTCCGTTCATATTGTATGGCACTTTTTGACAGTTTGCCTTTGACAAAATGTTTGAAAATATGCCACAGTAACGCCCTCCTATAAACGTCACTCACGTTCATAAATATCATTGTTGCACTACTGTAAAGTCGAAAGGACGCAGCTTTGTAGGGAATTAACAAGATGTCAATCGAAGTGTCAATCAATTTATAATTCATTTTAAAAATGATGTCTGTCACCCAGTTTCTGTAACGCATTCCACATTAAGTCTCAAGCTATCTTCTTCTTCTTCTTTCTTAATTAATGGCGTTTCTGTCGTGTCTTAACGACACATAGACAATTTCGCTAATGTCGAGTATTTTAAATGAACACTTTTTAACAAAAAAGTACACTTTAAAAGGGCAACGTGGTACGGTGAGGATCCGAGGTCGCCATCTTGACGACCTTCGTTGACAAGGCGGCGATCTCGAATCCTCAAGCTATCTCTATTTTTCTTCTTTAGTTTGACAGTGACAACCATAATATAATGTGTCAAGTTGGTGCAATATGGCGGCTGTTTATAGACGCCACATAACATTTATACGAATCGCGCTCTTAACTCGAGTTACGTTTACGAATCGATTTAACTCGGGTTATCAACTCGCTTTGCCCATCTATAATAAAAGCAGTCTATGTCTCGTTGTCAGACCGATTACTTAATTGACACAAAACGGATTAGGGACAACTGACTGTTCTAAAAAGCTCATGTTTTATTTACAATTTTCAGATGCGCCCCCACTTACCCGTCAACTAATGATAATTGTTTTAATGTAGGATAAACGTGTCTATACATATTTATAAATTACATCCTTTAATATATGACCTGTCTATTTTTATACTAGAAAATAATATATTATAAATTCCAGCAATTTATTCTTATTAATACTGTCGCGAATTATCGTAGGTGTTTTAAGTACATACATTATACTAATGGATGTCACGAAAGTTATTACTTTTTATCATTGGACTTTCAGATCCTTTTCTGAAACGCATTTTTATTGTGCAGTCGCAGTTTGAAGCAGTTCATTCTGACTGCCTGCTGACTGCTTAAGCAGCTTAAGCTAATATATTTTTCAAGCTAAACTTATAGTTGATTTTCAATTGTTACAGACGACAAACAGCTGAAGAACGCGAAGCAGAAAGGCAAGCAGCTAACCGTCTAATGCTTTCCCTACAAGCTGAAGCGCTGAGCAAAGGTTATATGCCCGAACCACCCCCAGGAGGGGCACCGCTGTCAGCGCTTCATTATCAGACGTCACCCAACAACGCGCCAGCACCACCGACCAACGCCGCTTTAAGCGCTTTACAAAATCTACAACCGTGGGCTGGAAACCAGGGAGGGTTTTTAAATGCGCCACCGACAACCGCCCCGCAACCGCACCCACCGCCCGTTGCGTCGCCGATATGTTGAAATTTCTTGTATGTGAACGAACACGTCAAGTTCTACAATTTTGATTAAAAGATATGCATCTGTCAAAGCCATTACGTTTATTATGTGGTGGCTATCCAGGTATTTTATATGAAATCTCCATGACGTCAAATCTCTTAAAACGTCGGCAACTGATTTCCTAATTTAACGATCTCGTTTTATTTAAAATCATAATAGGTATACATTTTGTGTAACGTTCCTTCAATGCATTGTAAGGTGGATCATATTTGAAAATAAAACGTTATTCTGAGTGCTTAGTACGAGTTTTTTGGTCACATTCGATCATGTCAACGTAAATAAACCGACCAAATAGAGAAGAATTTTCATGTTGCGAATTTATAAGACGCGTGTCACATATCAAAATTATATGTCTTACTTGCTCACATTTTGAAGTGAGTAACCCAGCTATTTTGGATATGTAACAACTTTTTTTTCAATTCAGTCGGCTTGTAAACGTTTACACGTTCGAATGTGATCAGAAAACTCGTACTAAGCACTCGGGTCGTTCTCGTGATAAAACAGTTAAAATCAAAGATTTAGTATATGAGGCAATGGTTTGATTAAGGCGAGACCAGAAACAAAATTCACTAGTGTGCGTGTAATGTACATGTGTGCAAGCAAGATAGTGCTAATTCTGTGGATATTCCTTTTTGTTTGAGTTACATCCAGGCACTACACAGGTAACCATATTTAATCACGTCTAGTTAACACCAAAACTATATAACAAAACCATAAATTTTGTAAAAAATAAGTGGGATTTGTTTTTAACACGACTGACGTCAGGCCGTTATAGGCCGGTACCGTGTATAGGAAAAATGGTCTCGCCTATCTATCTCGCTCTAACAAACGCGAATGCTATGATCTATCTCTCTTGCATTGCCAATCTAAAGTATATAATAAATCTAAGGTTGAAATCTAGTCTTAATGTCAAGCGCTATGCCGTTCGTATTATATTTTGTATGAGCAATACAGCACTCGAGTTTGAGACTAGATTTTAACTGTTTTTATTACAAGAATAGACCCGCCGATGTTTTTTATTATTGTGTTCAGTAAAATGGATTTGTTTTCCTTACTCTTATGATAATTTTAATTACCCGTTACTTAATTTTCTGTTTAAATAGCAGTTTAACTAAATAATTGTATATAATAAATTAAAATGTTCTGTAATTATACTTTTAGTGTTATACATTTATCATAATAATTATGTAGATTTTTTAAATAATGTGTACATATGAAAACAGCAGTATTATAATATTCATTGTATACTCTACATTAAGATTAATATTGTAATTTAAAATATAAATAAATGATGGAACAAATGGATGAAAAATATTCTGCGACGTGTAAGTGAATTTTTAAATTTTTTGTATAATAAATAATTTAGGTTAGAACTTGGCTCTCAATACGTGCACGCCGGTTAGGCATTTTTTACGGATCTCGCAATTTTTTTTAAATTAAGATATTAGGGTATTTTCATAAAGAAAAATGTCACAAAGAGATGAAAACTTATCAAATGAAATACTAAATGTGTTTGGGATTGTAAAGATTAGGGCGTTGTTATCAAAATAAAAAATCTCCAAATCTGGCAAGTGGGTGCTGCCGAGTTATTCGTCAAGTCGCGCGTATGAAACTCGCTATAGTGTGCGAGATGGCACCTTTAGATTTTATCATTTCATTTTGTCTTCAATTGGTTTGGTAGCTACTTATCTGGTTGATTCGAATAAGTGAGCCAAAGCGAGCGAGTTGACGACAAAAATATTGGTAGAATCAGAAGGTGCCATCTTGCACGCGCTCGCGAGTTTCGTCGCGCCAGACGATCGCACTTGGAGCTGTTGCGGATTGCGGACCATCGAACCATCCGGTAGCGGACCATGTTCGCCCGCCACACGATCGAAGATCCGCTACCGGAACGGTTCGATTATCCGCTACCGGATCAAGTACGATCATCTGGCAGCACCTGTTAAAGCCACAGCACACGGCGTATTTTAAACACGCAGATGACGCGCGTATCTTTATCAATGGCTTAGTTGCAATCATTTCATCGTGAGGTCTAACATACAAAGAGAAGAGATCAATGTATCCTCTGGGCATTTAAAATACGCCGTTTGCTCTTAGTTCCAGAAATCATCTGTTCAAACAAATTCTTCATATAAAGCCTCAGAATACACGATCTACGATCGATGCACTAAGGGACAAAATGTTCCCAAACATGACGCGCAACAGTGACGCATGTAATACGTCAGTTTTTTTTTTATTCGACTTTAAAAAAGGATGGATATATTATTTTGCTAATCAATTGAACAAAATCTAAGTAACGAAGTACTTAATTTTATGGTTCCTCGTTTTAATAATAAAAAAAATGTACAAAGAGTTTATTCATAGTTTTTAAGTTATGCAAAAGTAGTACTTAGTACCTAATTATGTTAGACCGGCGCGGCGTCTAAACAACGTTTTTTGTACCAATCATATTTTATTGAGAGATTATAAAGGTGAACGCACACCTTACCCGAGCCGAACGCGTCGAACGAATGGAAGTCAAGGAGGCCTCGCACACACACACACCAGAAGAATCGACCGCGCCGAAAGAATCGACCGAAAACAATGACGAAGTAGTACTCGCGCGTTGCTTTGTCGTAAGCAACTGATAAAATACGAGCGTATCGGTCGAGTCGATCGCATAAGCCGCGCCGAATCTGATGACGTCATCTGAATTCATCTAGGATTTCAGGGTATCTTCCAGATTCGAACGATTCGACGCGGGGAAGTGTGCGAGGTTTCATGAGATTTCATATAGGTACAGAATTCTAAAATTCGTTTTGTTTGAGTCGTTCGACGCGTTCGGCTCGGATAAGTGTGCGTTCACCTTTACTGTTCGTGTTTTGCATTTGACTGCAACTGAATTTTAGTAGAAATTTTGTACTCAGTAATGTGAAACGGATTATACAAATACTAGTCAAAAGAAAATAAGGGCCACTCGTACCGACTATAATCAACCACAACTTTGATTTAACGTTTACAAACATTGTAAAGGCCCTGATCGACGTACGAGCGTATACCGCGGTTTTAAAGAACGACGGTTTTACTCACGGCTCGTTAGTGCTGATCGAATAGCGAGCAAAACAGTCGCGCCTGAATGAGAGTGGTAACATGTCTTGTTCCGAATCTGAAGCTTTGTGTTATCTCGCCATCACGCTTTTACATGACGAGCCGAGTAAAAATATATAGAAACATGACGAGCCGCGAGCCAGGCTCGTCGGTGTTTAAAACCGCGGTTTTGCAGTGATACACCGGCGAGCGTTACCGCCGAGCCATTAAACTGCTGTTTTACTCGCTCGTCGATCAGGGCCTTAATGTTATGTGTCAGTTATGTTTCTAGTGTGTAAATGATTCAAAACGGTCCACCAAAAAATATTTTTTCACCTCACAAGCTCGGAAAGAATCTGTTTGTCATTCGAAATCTGAGCGCAAAAGTGCATTTTGTGCCCTAGCGTGGAAAGTATTTTTAAAATTCGAACCTTCTATTCTTTAATTTTTTATACCGCGAGTCCTCTGAAAATGCATTAATACTTATTTCATGCCATTGCACCAACCTTATTTTTAGAATAATCGAACTGGCCAGCACGACACCGCATGAAAAAAAATAAACACTTATTTAATATATTATTTGCGTTTTTCTTGCACCTAGGATTTTCCTCGCTGTAGTGAGGTGAAAAATTTTGTGTTTCGCTCGGCAGCAAAGTTATTCTACGTCTCGTACCTTTGAAACCCTCGCTACGCTCAGGATTCTATATTTGAACCACTCGCTTCGCTCGTGGTTCAATCCTAGAATCCTTCGCTAGCTCAGGTTTCAATTTAAGTACTCGCGCCAAAAAACAACTTTGCAGCCTTGCATAACAAATAACTATTATCGATTTTTTCAGACACAGCGTTTATTTTTTTGTTGTGACTAGTATTATAGGTAATATTTAAGTCTCTCAAAAAGATAAGATTCGTTCGAAAAAGGTGGTTTAGATTACGTTCTATGTAGGTACATAATTAGATAATCGAATTAAATATTCCTGGTACCTGTAAATATATTAAGTTTAGTTATATAAGTACTTAGCTCAATTACATAAAGAACTGTAATATTTCGTTCAAATTGTATTAAAGCAATTAATATTTTTAATTGAAAAAAAACCAGACATTATACATGACATTTCAATCATCATATCAAGCCATAATCATCTGCAGGGATACGGGTCTCCCTTCAATCGAAGGGGATTAGAGCGTACTCTACTACGCTGCTCCAAAACGGATCGGCAGAGGCCACGTACTCTGCTACGCTGCTGCTCCAAAACGGATTGGCAGACGCGACATACTCTGCTACGCTGCTCCAAAACGGATTGGCAGAGGTCACATATTCTGCTACCTTGCTGCAAAACGGATTGGCAGAGGTCACATATTCTGCTACCTTGCTACAAAACGGATTGGCAGAGGCCACGTACTCTGCTACGCTGCTGCTCCAAAACGGATTGGCAGACGCGACATACTCTGCTACGCTGCTCCAAAACGGATTGGCAGAGGTCACATATTCTGCTACCTTGCTGCAAAACGGATTGGCAGAGGTCACATATTCTGCTACCTTGCTACAAAACGGATTGGCAGAGGCCACGTACTCTGCTACCGCAAACCGCAAACGACTCTGCAACCGCGTCTTTGCAAACCGTTGTAACTTCTAACTTCGTGCCTCAATTTACTTCACTTTACTTCGGTCAACTTTGCAAGAGTTTAAACAGTCTATTCTTGTAACAATATCAATTTCAAGCGCTAAATATTGCTCATACAAAATAAAAGACGAGCGATATAGCGTTTTAGCTCGGTCAATCTAGACATTCGAATTAACATAAATTTACAAATTAAATTTTATTTTTTTATGATAAAGTTTACCGTTTTGCTGAAAATGATTTTTTTTTTAATTTTTTTTATATAATTTTTCGCGATTTTTTTATTCAACAAAGTTGGCAAACAAGCATACGGCCCGCCTGATGGTAAGCATCACCGTAGCCTATAGGTGCTTGCAATACCGGGGGTATCACTCACACGTTGCCAACCCTCCCAATCCCCCTAAGTGGAGCTCTGGAGAAGTTGAGACCTTACACACCGTAGAAACACATCATGGCCGAGACCAATGCTATTTAGCTACGAATACGATCTTCTGTAAGGTGTAGGTCCTTCCCCAGACGGGCTGCTCCGATTTGACCGGATTATTCGCTGTGGCGTACTTATCTGACTGTGCCCTACCTCTCTGAACTTGAATCATATTCACGACCTGCTCACCTCTTTCATTGGCCGACTGTAATTTTTAAAAGGGATTCGGAAGTCTTGTGAAATGTTATGCAAATAGAAAAAAAAAGTGGTCCAAACTCTAACGGACTATACGCGATAATTACTAAATAAAATAAGGTTGTACATTTCTTTATTTTACAAATAAACTTCTTCACCCGTCACCCGAATCCCATTCAAAGTGACTGTAATTATTTCAATACGCTGCCACATAAAATGCTGGAAGAATTAAATTAAATATGAAAATATCAAAGAAATTTTTATTTGTTTTATTTTAAATCTTTACCTATCTATTTGACTAGAAAATAGCTCATGGTCTTCAAACGGCTGAACAGAATTTCTTGAATTACAGGAGCTAAGTTAACATCGGTGCCTGTCCACTGACCGGAGCCAGCTATGTATTCCATAGAGATGTAATGTTTGTCATTTTCTTCAAAAAAAAATTTCCTTAAATCTCAGTTGTCAATTAGGTACTGTGCGCGCAACCAAAATAGAGGTTGTATGTATTATATGCTATTACTAGCGAAACCCGCGCAACTTCGTTTGCGTGTATCCCGCTTTCCCGTGGGAATTTTGGAATGTATGATACTTTAAAACCTTCCCCTTGAATCACTCTATCAATTAAAAAAAACGCATCAAAATCCGTTGCGTAGTTTTAAAGATTTAAGCATACAAAGGGACATAGGGACATAGGGACAGAAAAAGCGACTTTGTTTTATACTATGTAGTGATACCTATGTATAAAATACCAACACGTTTGGACAAACCCAATGGACTTGAAGGCATCTCCATTCAAAAGGGCTACTCGATGACCGGTGCAGATTAAGCAACTACAAAATATTTTTATTCAAATAGGCGTATTACATGCTCTTTCGAACCGTCTCCTTTCGTCTCATACCAACAGTTCAGACGACAGATTTGTACTAAAAGAACCGAGTGCTTAATACGAGTTTTTTGATCACATTCTAACGTGTTAACGTTTACAAGCCGACTGAATTGAAAAAAGTCTCATATTGTCAATTTACTACTACGCGTGTTACATATACAAATTAGCCGGGTTACTCACTTCAAAATGTGAGCAAGTATGACACATAATTTTGATATGTAGGTAACACGCGTCTTATAAATTCGCAACAAGAGAATTCTTCTCTATTTGGTCAGTTTATTTACGTTGACAAGATCGAATGTGACCAAAAAGCACTCTAGTAGGAAACTTAGTACTTGCTCAAACAGCCTGCGGAGATTTAATATCTCAGCTTCTAGATTTCGTGCAATCCTATCATACTTCATAGTCATACTAACATTATAAATGAGAAAGTGAGTTTGTTTGTTATTCCTTCACGGCTTGCCTAATCAGCCGATCATTATGAAAATTTGTATATGGTCAGGGGTACAGAGCCCAACATAGGCTACTTTTTATCCCGTGAAAGTATGTCATTCCAATGGGAAAATATGTTTTCTACTATAGAGGGCGCTGCATGAGATGCTATCGGCCAACAGATGGCGCCACAAGTCGCGCTATGGGTTGTTTTTGTTATCAAACGAGATCTATGTCATAAAATCAACACAAGCGAAGCCGCGAGGAAAAGCTGGTTGGTTAATACTTCTCCGTTTCTCCACTCTGCAGCCTCTGTCTACTTGAAAGAAAGAAAGAAAGAAAGAAAATGGTTTATTTATTGTCTAACTTACATTTAAGAACTTAAAAAAATAACTAACAACAATAAAATAATAAAGAATGTAGATCAGACAACAAAAAGGCATCTGCTCAGCATAAACCGTGGGGTCGTCCGACTCCATGGCGCTGGTCTTCCGCAGATGCCTGTTTGCAATATAACACTACTGTGCGCAAACGTGCGTAATAATTTAACAACAAAAAAAAATACTTCAATGCACAGGCACCCTAAGCCTAGCTTATCTATCTCAGAACCATCGAAACGGTAGCGCTGTTTAGATTCTGTACAATTCGGAGCTTATTCCGACTAGCTACTTTTTACTGATCGTAGAAATAAACTGTGAAGATTCGAAAGAGCTTGTAATATGCCTTTTTGAATAAATCAATTTGAGTCGATCGCGTCGATCGGCGTTTTCAGCAAAACACATTCGCTCAAAAACGTAGCAAAATCGTCGATCGTCGGCTGATTTTAGAGTTGCGCTGACAGCACGCTGACCGTCGACGCTGACAGCCGAAAATGTATGAACTTCTAGGAAGAGTTTTTTGTACTCGTGTAGCTATCCGGACGGTTCATACATTTGACTGTCAGCGCCAACTGCCAGCGTGCGATCAGCACGACTCTAAAACCAGCCTTATAGTAGCTAATCTGAATAACACCTTACTAATAAAAACATTCGCTTCATCGGTTTGGGAGCTACGATATACTACAAACACAGTGTTCGAGAGTGAGTATTCATATTCAATAATCATATTCGAGGCCAGTATCACCAGTTCTCGCAACAACGCCTCTGTTAAGGCGCAGAAGGCAGACAGTCAGGTTTTTAGTCGGTGTGCCCCTCATTGGCAAGAGAGGAGAGCCCTACAGAACCCCGTCACTTCCCCAAGTGGTGGGAAATGCTGTACTTAATGCATTTTCCAGAATATAAACAAAAACAAAGGCTCTATTACTCATAAAAGGTGTAGCCATCGATAAAGACTAATGATCTAATTTTTTTTATAATTTACGTTACTGCCAACCAAAGAAAAAGATAAACGTTATTTTAAATCGACTCCAAGACTTAAGCATCAATTTAAAAAAAGATAATGTCCAAAAAAATCGAATGGAAAAACAATTGTACAAAACTACTATAAACGGAATCGATTTAAAAACATTTCAAAAACAGTCTATTTAGCGACAATTAGGACCTCAATTACGATTGTAATACCATTTTAATATCCTATGGGATCGTAATAACAAATCATTATAAATACGTGACTTCTGTGCCGTCATTACGACTTTTTAGAAAAAAAAACTTATCATTTTGAGTACCCTAATATCCCTCTACCATGAAAAAAAATTCAAAACGACACGTCGATTTCTTTATAATTCATTGCTGCTTTTCTTTTTATATCACGAATATAAACAATACAAAATCAGTAATGTATAAGGATATATATTTATAGTACGTGGTTAAAGGAAATTGAGATTGCATTATAATATGACGAATGATTTTTAAGGATGTCGGTAATCGATATTTAGTGACAAAAAATGGCGTCGTTCAGTCACGAGTCACCTTGGCGGTTCGATTTGACAATTTTGACATTTTAATGGACTTTGTTTCGCCCTAATATTTTAAAGACAAAGGGTGAAAGATAATGGGTGACTTCCGACTTGTTTTTAATAGACTGTTATTTGGTTCTGAACATTCAACTCCGGCGGAAAAACGAATTTCTTATAATCTATCTTATGCTTTGTCCAACACACAGCCAAAATCGCTGATCGTATTTCTCGTTTAACCGTGGGAAATTTCTAACTTCGTTCGCGTGTAAATAAAATTACAATAAATATTCTTTGACGAATCACACAACGCCATCTAGTCCCAAACTTAGCAACTAAGCTTGTACTATGGGTACTAGATCGCTGATAAATATGCTTAAATACTTTTTTTTTAAAATAAATACTATACATAGAAAACATCCAGTTGAGACCAAGGCAAACAGACATGTTCATGCACACAAAATGTTTGCCTTGCGCAAGATTCGAAACTGCGGCCCTTGGGATAAAGTGACCATTGCTAGCCACTCGACCACCGGACCTGTATCCCGTTTTCCCGTGGGAATTTCAAAAATCCTTGTATGTATGTATTAAATAATAATAAATATCTATGGACAAATTACACAGATTGAGCTCGCCCCAAAGTAAATTCAAACTTATGTTATGAAATACTAACTCAACGATACTATATTTTATAACAAATACATAATATAGATAAACATCCAAGATCCAGGCCAATCAGAAAAAGTTCGTTTTTCATCATGACCCGACCGGGATTCGAACCCGGAACGCGGGACCTCCTGGGCGGCGTGGTAACCATTACACCAACGGAGGTCGTCATCATAAACCTTCATCTTGGACCAATCACTATTGCTGATTTTTTTTTTAAATCCGTTGAGTAGTTTAGTTTTAAAGAAAGCAAACCGACAGGGGAAGCGAATTCATTTTCAAATTCAAATTCAAAACTTTTATTCAGAGAATAGGTTTTCACAAACACGTTCTCAGTCAGTATACAGTAATAAATGATTTGTATAAATTAATCTACCTACTCTATAAACTACTACCATTTCGGAAACAAAAGCAAAATGACCACTGGTAAAAAGAAATGGCGAAAGAAAACCAGTTACGGCCTTTTTTGTCATTAAAAAATATATCGTACTTTTCTTTTCTTTTCATTTTATATTATGTAAAGATCATAGTAAATATCCCATATTATAAAGGCGAAAGTATGAGTGTATGTTTATTACTTCTTCATGCTCAAATGGCTGGTCCGATTTTCATGATATTTGGTAGGTAGCTGATACTTTGGATTAACACATAGGGTACTTTTTATCCCGAAAAGTACGCCATTCCAGTAGGATTTGATTAAAAGTCTGATGTAGATGGCGCTGCTGTGCATAAGTAAATGCACGCGAACGAAGTCGCGAGAGTTTCACCAGTGTATAATAAATGTAGCTATCTCCATTAACTTTATTGGACGTAAAATATGACAGAATAATTTGATAGTTCAGACAAATTTCTAATAAGGCCATTTTAGTCACGAGATGTAATAGAAAAAAATCTAAAATCCCATAGGATTTACGTTTAAAATGTCCACAAATTGGTTGCCTCTGGATGTCGTAGCGTGCAGACGAATACAATATAATTTTCAAAATGACATTATTTTTTTTAGTTTTAAGTAGCTTTAGCATAGTAAGTTCGTAGTGAATTGGTCTATAAGAACGTTCAAATCATGTATACCGTACAAATTGTCAAATTCTTCAAGATAACTCTAATCAAATAGGCCTTCGTTTCAGATGAATCAATACATCTCGGAAGAGATCTCTTATAGAGATAAGCTTACCTTTGTACACGAATTGAGACTATTTGAGACTGTTTTTCACGTATTTTGTTTATGTGCAATCCATACTAATATTATAAATGTGAAAGTGTGTGTGTCTGTTCGTTTGTCCGTCTTTCACGGCAAAACGGAGCGACGAATTGACGTGATTTTTTAAGTGGAGATAGTTGAAGGGATGGAGAGTGACATAGGCTACTTTTTGTCTCTTTCTAACCCCCCACTTCCCTAAAATGGGGGGTGGAAGTTGTATGGAGCATTCCGCAATTTTCAAGGTAGAAAGTTATAAATTGGTAAGCGGACTATTTGTGACTAACAAAAAAAATCGTGCATCATTTTTTTTTTCGAAATCTGCCCAAAACCCCTTAAAAGAGGCCAACGAAAGATACCTGCGAAAGGGGAATCGTGTTACCCCGAATTTAACACGAGCGAAGCCGCGAGCAAAAGCTAGTTAAGAATATATAATTTGACAGAATTCAAACAGATGAATGAAATTGCTTGCAAATCTAACTTCTTTCATTATAATTTTGCCTTCAGTTGGATTTAGTATAGTTTCAGCAGTTGATAGAATGATTTAAAAAAGAGGTATGACATACAAAGATTTCCCGAGATTCGCACGGGAAAGCAGGATAGTAAATAAATTAGGTTTTTGCTGAAAAACCAGTTTCAAACACCAGAATCCTGAACGCCAATTCTCCTAGCGTGTGCTGTCATAAAACTTAATTCCGAAACTCTCATTAGTCAATGCATAACGATTATCAATTGTTTTATAAACTGTGAAACCAAATTTTGGCGCGTACGTACAGCATACATTTACCGCTATTTTTTTAAAATAAAACTTGGCAATGTATGTACAAGAATAATAGGCCAATTTACAACGTCAACACAATTTCAGTTTGCACGCTACAGCTATTAGTTGGTGTAGGTTCGATTCTCGGTTTGTCGAGACGTACCCTTACGAATCATTATACGAATAATTTTGTGTAAGTGTCACGCGAACAAAGTTACGGGTGATTTGGAATATAATTTGATATTTTTGTAACGTTTTCACGATTTTTTAAACTTAAATAAGGCTTAAAAGAGACTTTTGTGTATCGTTAAGCGACGGTTTTTAGTGCAAAGGTCGTAATATGTATTAAAATCTCTGTGATTTGCGTTCCGTAGAAAAATAACGTAAATTTTTCTTAGTTGTTCGTAAATAGTTAAGTAGACTCCTCTCCTCTCCATAGTCGGTCCCTCAATGTTGAGGATCGTGACTCCCACATAACTTCGTCACAATTTCTCTCCATCTGTTTCGATCTTGTGATAGATGGAGAGCTGCGCTCATCGGCATTTCCAGGCTTTCAGCTACATGTCATAGTCATATTACTCGAGAACGAGTGTTTTTTTTTTAATGATGGATCATTTTATGAAAAGGAGTACCGGGGAATGGCCAATTCTGTCATAGAAACGGTGTTCTGTGAGAGGAGGGAAATGCATTATCAAGCAGCAATGCATTCCATACAAACCTCCCTTAACCCGGGGGCACTCGCTAGGTATTTGCAAACACGAATACTCGCTACCGGGTAATAAATACCACAGAGTTCAAGTGACTTTATTTAAGAAAAAAAGTTTGCGTTTCTATATTTTATAATTCATTAGTGTTATTTGTATAATACTCCATAAATAAAACACCAAATGTAAGTTATAATGTTCATGTATTCGAAATTAAAGCTTACCCTATAAAATCAGCAAATTTTTAACTTTTTTTAGAAGAACTTTTTTTTTTAGAAAAGTCAACAAAAATAATTGTTTTTCTTACAAACTACTCAAATTTGAGATCAATATCGAAAAAATACTTAGTAGACTAGCAAAATAATACAAAATAATGACACCTTTAAAATAAACAAAATTTTCGCTACCGGGTATTTTTCACCCATACTCACTTTACACGTCCGTTGTCAACAAGCGCCGCGCGCGAACTGACTGCCGCGCCGGGTGCGGGTACGTTTATTATCGCTTCGAAGGTACTTAGAGTCCTGTGTTACCAGAAGACTCGGAAAAAAAAATACAACCAAATTTAGGTACTCTGTGGTATTTTTTACCCAGTAGCGAGTGCCGCCGGGTTAAAACTTTATTTCCTCATTTCTTCCTTGCAGTAGAACGTGTCGTAGAAAAAAATCGCGCTACGTAATATATATTTTTATGTAGGTGCTTATTTGAATTTAATTTTTATGTAAAAACTGCCTCACTGCCAATAAATTCAGTGGTGTAGGCTGTAATTTTATTTCATACCCTTGGAACATTTTAATGTTTTACAGTCAGTAAGGTCAATGTTCGAGTCCCAAAATTAGCATAAACATAGTTAACAATTATTTAGGAGAGCGCGCGGAAAGCAATTAGCTTGTAAGTGAGACTGATTAGTGACGCATCAAATATAATCCGGAGTTAGTGTACAATTTGTGGGAAAACATGGAGCTAAGAATCATCATACTAATATTATAAATGAGAAAGCGAGTTTGTTTGTTTTGTTATTCCTTCACGGCTTGACTAAGCAGCCGATCATTATGAAAATTTGTATACATATTGTCAGGGGTACAGATAAAAATCGGCTACTTTACTTTTTATCCCGTAAAAGTATGTCATTACAATGGGAAACTATTTTTCTACTATAGAGAGCGCTGTATGATGGGTTATCGGCCAACACATGGCGCCACAAGTCGCATTATGGGTTGTTTTGTTGTCAAAGGGCTATCGGCCAACAGATGGCGCATCAAGTCGCGGTATAGGTTGTTTTGTTGTCAAACGAGATCTATGTCATAAAATTACCGCGAGCGAAACCGCGGGGAAAAGCTAGTACTGATATAATTATAGAATTTCTTTATTCAGACATTAGTCCATCTTTGTTTGTACAATCACCTCAACCTATTGTTACTAATCCTTCTAATCATACTAATATTATAAATGAGAAAGTGAGTTTGTTTATTTATTTGTTTGTTATTCCTTCACGGCTTGAATAAGCAGCCGATCATTATGAAAATTTGAATACATATTGTCAGGGGTACAGAGCCTAACATAGGCTACTTTTTATCCCGTGAAAGTATATCATTCCAATGGGAAAATTACTTTTCTACTATAGAGGGCGATGTATGGGATTGGCTATCGGCTAACAGATGGCGCCACAAGTCGCGCTATGGGTTGTTTTGTTGTCAAACGAGAACTATGTCATAAAATTAGCGCGAGCGAAGCCGCGGGGAAAAGCTAGTATTGTATAGACGAAAGTTATGTGTATGTTTGTTACTTCTTCACGCTCAAACGGCTGGGTCAATATATATGATATTTGGTATATAGGTAGCTGATACCCAGGATTAACACATAGGGTACTTTTTATTCCGAAAAATATGCGATTCCCGTATGATTTCATCAAAAGTCTGTTATAGATGGCGCTACTGTGCATAAATAAATACACGCAAACGAAGTTGCGCGGGTTTCACTAGATACAAATATTCGACAAACAAATATTAATCAAATCACTCGTGTACTGTACAGTACCGTAAAAGACTGCACAGCAGCGATTAATATAATGCGCAGTCCAGTCTGCTATCCGCCATTTTCTGGATGCTGTTGGAGATGGTCCGCACTCTATGTACCAGGGACGCACACCATCGTTTTTCTTGTAACCTTAAAGGCTATGTATATGACAGGCCCAGTGGCCTACCGTCAGTATAAAAGGGGGAAGGTATGTACTATTTATGTGATGGTAATTGTTGGTCGCGAGTCTGGGTATTTTATGTATTTACCTTAGAGTAATAACAATATAAAGAGGTCCCTGCACCCGTTTTGATACACCTCAACTGGTGCCAGTCTCTGGCACCAAACGCCGAACTTTGCCGAACCGCTTCGTAGTTGTCGATGTGAAACCGCACCAAACGTGTCTCCCGGAAAAAAAAAATGGCGGTTTGTGCTATCAAATCGTGTCACAACACGTCTGAAAAACAAAAGAAATGTAATGATATCACTTTTCACAGGAAAGTTTTAAATATTTCATAGTATTTTGTAGTTAATTAGGGAAAATTTGTAGATAAATAAGAAAAAGAAATAATACGATTATATGCGTATTATTTGAATGCTCGGTGTTGCCCGATTGTGAAAATTGTTTCCCATTTTAACTATTTTTATTGCTTCGACTGATTAATTTTAAAACAGATTGCTGCTGCTACTGATATTTACGTAGGCATGTGACACGATCTCTAATGGAAGTCCTTGTGAATTTACGATATCATATACCTAGAATTTTGTTACTTGAAAGTTGAGAAATTTAAACAAACTCTATTTATTTCCCCGCTTTTTGGAAACTACACCTCCATTGGCAACATTCCGCAAGTGTCAAGTGGATGTCACCGACATGTCATCGAGCGTTTAGCGATTCACTTTTGACAGAGCGCTTGTATGACCCCACTCCATCTAGTTTAATCTAAGGTATTTACATTATGTGCTCATTATTTACTTACATCACACTTATAGAGGAATTACGCAGATAATTTGTGAGAGGGTGGTGCTGTCCCATTCCCACTATCCCATTTTAAAAATGCTTTTTTATACCACTAAGGCGGCAAACAAGCATACGGACCGCCTGATGGTAAGGATCACCGTAGCTTATAGACGCTTGCCGGGATAGTAGCCAAATACCGGGGGTATTTGGCTACTATCTTCTGTAAGGTGGAGGTCCTTCCCCAGACGGGCTGCTCCGATTTGAGCGGATTATCCGCTGTGCCCTCACTTTACTACGGTCAACCGAAAAACCTAACTCTATTCCAGACTAAATAAATTCGTAGCTCACAGACGGGGGAATCAAGTAGGATTCATCGTTGTCATTAGCGAGCCACATAGAGGTAAAATTACACACGAAAATGCAATTCTCTATCTTAATTACGTTTGCAATAAAGTTTATTTTGGTATAATATTAACTTTTACCATGTAATTCTGCACGTCAAGCAAAAGTAAATGACAGCAAATGAATAAATTTAGGAATATTCTTAATTCAAACGCTGAAATGTTCCTAATATTAATCCTGAAACGTTCTTAATTCAAATCATGAAGTGCTCTTTCTTAATTCAAACCCTGAAATGTTCTTAATTCAAATCATATATGACGTAGGTAGCTTGCTTATACTAAAGAACTAAACTGATGTTGTCTCATTATTTACATTTAGTGGCATCATAAATATCGCGGGTTCGATTCTCACGAGGGGCAAACATTTATGTGACAACATTTATGTTTGTCCTCGAGTCTGAGTGTTTTCTTTGTGTTACAAGTATATAATGTAACTATATTTTAATTTATCTAAAAGAAGAAAAAATGTTTCTTATTCTCAAATAAACTCATATTTCTTAGGTATAAAGTTAAGATCCATGGAGTCTCTGATGTCATCTTCTCGGATGTTTATCCTCTGCGTATCCCCCGAGAGGATTATACCCTTGCATATACATGAATTATTGTTGTAACTTCAGAAATTGATCAGGAAAAATCCCTGGTAACCTATATTCTAGACTAATGTATTCTCCTAATCGGGAACCCTACATTCTTGATTGACGCATGTAAATTCAATCTGTCCGAATCCTAATTCGAAGGGCAGGTCCATTAAAATTACTAGGACCCAGACATGTGATAGGAAAAAAGCAAAAACCTAGACGCCAAAAAACGGGAATGAGCTTAAATATTTAATACCCTTGAAAATAAACCCTATTATTTCATCTCCCTTTACTTGGTAACGCTTTTTGCGTCAGAAAAAGAGTTTTAAGTTTAAATTGACTTTGACGGATGACAAGGAGAAATTGACCGTCTTTGTGTGAACCCTCAAATATTCAGGGGGTGTCAACAGCCGCCGTGAGTTCGGTGTCGACTTGCGAAGGATATAGCTTGGGTGCTTACCCCATAAATAGAATTGATATGTCCAAGTTATTTATTTGTTTTTGAAAATTCAAAAAAAAAATTGTCATGATTTTGATCTGATACCGATTTGTATTTTATACTTGCCTTTTACTAATTTAGCTACTAATTTAGCCCTCCTTCCAATGGTCCCAGTATTTGGTTACATCATATTTTATTTTTTGAAGTTTCTCGATTCAACTTTTTCGATTCAACGTTATTATTTTCTAAACTTTTTTAGTTACGTGGACCTAAAACTAAATTTGGGTAATTTAAAGACATTTCTAAATTAATTTTGGAATTCTGTTTTCGACTTAAAATAATTTACAATCGACTTAAAACACTCAGGAACATGAACTTCATGAAATATAATGTATATTTTTATTTTTCCATTTAGCGAACTAACGTTGCAAGCGTTTTGAGTACCCTGCCTATTTAATTTTTAAAATTAGTTATAGTTTTGATCTAGCTTAATTTTTAATGTTAGTTTAGTTTTTTTTTGTAATGTCAGATTAGTACCTGTTCTTTTATTTTTAAAATTAATAATTGTAATTTTATTCTATTGTGACCATAAATGTCCATTCAGCGAAGTAACGCTGCAAGCGTATGTACAGTCAAGAGCAGGTCCACCATTACATATTGGACTTTGTACCATTCTTAAGTTCTATGTCATAAGAGCCAACTGTACTGCAAGTGTAAAGCTCGACTGACTGATTTTTTGTAAATTCATTTTCAAAATATAATATAATATAATAAATAAATATATAGGGACAATTCATACAGATTGAGCTAGCCCCAAAGTAAGTTCGAAACTTGTGTTATGGGATACTAACTTAGCGATAATATATTTTATAACATATACAAATATAGATAAACATCCAAGACCCGAGGCCAATCAGAAAAAGTGCGTTTTTCATCATGACCCGACCGGGGATCGAACCCGGGACCTCCTGGGTGGCGGTCTGGCGTGGTAACCATTACGCCACGGAGGTCGTCAAAATCAATGTTCCACGTTTTCAAAACGATAACTTATATCTAATATTTATATCCAAAACCATCATCGCATATTGGGATATTTCACAAAAGGAAAACCGAAAATCTGATTTGTAACGAACTCCTATATCGGTGTGAATTTTCAACTAAACAATGAAATTTTAATATCACTGTAAGAGCGTGGGAGTGTTTCAAACGCGTGACGATTTCCAAACATTTACTATTCGTCTCTTGAGAATACTATAATTGTAGGGGATCGTAACACCACAACTAATGTAACATGACCTTCCCCACCCTTCTTTAGATTATTAGAAATAGAAGCACGCGGGTCTGATGTAGTAAAACTGATGGATCATGCAGAAATGGTTGATTCTATTGATGTTTATAGAAAATTCGCACGAATATCTGATGTAAGTGCAGATATGAAATTGAGATATAATTCAGAGATAGGGCCCGGGTCAAGAGAATCATTATGGGGTCCGAACAGTAATTATGAGATCCGATATAAAATTGATATTAAGCAGACAGGGGTGATTAGAGTTTTCATAATTATTGAAAGTAATTTTTGTACTCAGACGGTTCGAAGATCGACGCCTTAAGTAGGAATTTAGTGGGCTACGTCATATACTCAAAATCATCAGTACTTCTTTTCCATGAATATATAATATTTTGGAAATAGTAAAAAAAATGACATTATCACAGAAACGAACATTTCAATTCATTTCTGCATGTTACCGTTAATTTTTTAATTATAATTAAACGTCGAAATGGTATACAAAAAGAAAATAATGTTATTAAATCCATATTAACAAATGAAACGGTCAAAAGCAATGAAACACATAAACTTAACGTTGAAACAAAAAATTCATAATGCAAAACACACGCAAACGTAAACAAAACAGCAATCAAATTTATCAAAATAACATTTTGCGAATCTCGCTATCGAGCACCACACACAACGCCAATTTCCCTACTTTTTATTAACTCATAAAGCTCACCCCTCGTACAAAACAATAACACAGTTTTTGTAATTCCCCCGGCTAACAAGTGCGCCTCCATAAACTTCCATCTGTAGCCCCACAATGCTTTGGGGTTTGTGTAACCCCTGGAGATTACCAGTGTTAACTGGCACTTGATATTGATTGCAAACGACAAACCAAACTTAACCCTACATACTTTATCATAAAACACAATATTGCAGACTCTATAGATGGCACTTATGTCACTGCATTTACAGTTGGTATAATTGCTGTAACTGACTTGGATTTCGATGAAATTTGGACTGTAACAGCTGTAGATAAAGATACAGTTTTGAATGACGTAGTAAATGAAATTTATGACATTATACAATTGAAAGTAAGGCGTGATTCCCATAATCTGTAACGCATGTACTAAATTTTGCACTTGACTGTTTAGATGCTGTATGGATAACATCTTGTTGCAAAGAGATTATAAAGGGGTGACAGAGTGAATTGCTCCCTGTCTGTACTATACATCGTCTTTATTATCAAAATTTTTATCTCAATTACATTTTTCTCACGCCTCGTTTGATAGATTAGAAGTCAATGGAGTGTGTAATTCTTTTTATTGTTAATCGTCGTGTCGAAAGCGCGACATATTTGGTTTGGTATGGTTTCATATGGACCCTGGAGCCCTTCCAGGGTCCATACAGCAAGATTTTTGACTATGTCATTTTGTAGGTATTTTACATAACAAATTATACCAATAACAGTGGATTAATAATAGTAATTTATTGTGCCATTAACTTTAAAAATGCGTTTCAGAAACTAGCTGACTGTCAAAGCCAGGTAGAAAATAAGAGATTCTTCATGTAGAATTAAAATTAAAATGAGTTTCAGAAACTATCTCTTTTAATCCCCTTGTTACATACACAAATTGACTTTGTCAACATAATAATTTGCTAATTGGACGTAGTTGACCAAAACGACTTAATTCACATAAAGTCACTTTTGAGTTGTTCAACCAATTAAAGGTGAACCCAGCACGCAATGGGAAACAAACCTTTCATTTTGAATTTAAAAACATGATGGCTAACATTTTTCTAATTAGTTAAGTTAAGCTTACAAAGCAAATTATCAGGTTGTTACAAACCGAACTCTTTGATAATAATTATAATTTTATAATATAAATAAAATAAATATATAGGGACAATTCATACAGATTGAGCTAGCCCCAAAGTAAGTTCGAAACTTGTGTTATGGGATACTAACTCAACGATATTATATTTTATAACAAATACATATATAGATAAACATCCAAGACCCGAGGCCAATCAGAAAAAGTTCGTTTTTCATCATGACGCGACCGGGGATCGAACCCGGGACCTCCTGGGTGGCGGTCTGGCGTGGTAACCATTACGCCGCGGAGGTCGTCATATCTTTGTCTATGTTATGTCTTTTTTGTCATTATCAATAATAATTAATCTTCACCTTTTTATCACTACTCTGTACATATCTCTCACAAATATAAGTTTTCTCCTTCCTAACTCTTTTTCCTTACCTCTCCATCCTTAATACAGGGTATAGTTAACACAATTACAGTGTGTTGTACACGTGTTTAAAAATCACACTATTTGTTATGGAAGAGTGGTTATTTTCTGGTGTGGTTATGTATTCACTTAAAAGAGGAGTCTTGAATGTATAACTTGCTAATGAAATAAAAAAAAAATATTTGTTTTATTATCATCAAATATTTGAACGCGATACGAGTATTATCGACACAGAAGTGAATTTTTTGGCTTCACATCAATCATTTCAATCCTCCACTTTGTATTTCAATTTTGTCCATGGGCAGCGATGATTACTTACCATCAGGTGACCCGCTGGCTCGTTGTCCTCCTCTGTTATCATTTTTTTTATGGCAACCGCAGACATACAAACAAGAGAGCCACCAGATAGAAATTAGGTAATAAATAGAGGCGCTACCAATGATGGAAAACCTGAATCCCCCCTCTTGTATGTTTTTGTAGAATTATATGACTCATTTATTGTAATTATTCCTCCAAATCTTTCGACTCATACCGTTCAAATAGAAAAACGGTCCATTGTCACGAACTGCACTCCATTACACGATCAATAGAACAATAAATAAATTAATTATTTAATTCCGCACACCCACCCCTGTACATCGATATCAGATGCACTGTGTTGCATATTACAGACGTATTATATTATAGTATAATTGAATCATGACCCTTCGCTGCCATTTTTATTGTCCCGCACTGTATTAGCTATATGGAGTGTATAGGGTTGGTCAAAATACTTTTTAATTTACATTAAAATTTTGGGATCGCCTATAGGTGGCACCTATATACTTAGGTGATCAAAAGATTTAAATGCAATTTACATTCTTGTATTTGCCTAACCTCGGGTAACTTTGCGAGAAGAAAAAGAATGTGGTAAGTAAGTGTCTTTAACAGACAGACAGTGTCTTTAACAGTTCTACCACTCTTCTTCACAACACTACTTCTTCTACACAATCTTTTTCTTAATTAAAGAACAAAAGTTTAACTACAATTTTATAGTCAAATATGATTTATGTATATTTATATATATGTATGTATGTCTATTGTATTACTTATGTATTAATTTTGAGTAATGTTATTAGTAGTAACAAGTAAACCGCATTCGTGAATCTCTGCACTTCCCAATGGTTGACTGGTAGATAATGCAATTTAGCATTAAGTCCGCCTATTGTATCAGTACTTATGTATTGTGGTCAATAAAGTTAAATAAATAAATAAATAAATTATCTAAAAAAATATAGTCGAAATCAGGTAATATATACAATTATTTTAGTTTTAATTAAAATGCATAGGTAAATGTTTTACAATGTACTTTACACTTGCAGTAAAATTTTTGCTCTTATGAATGGTACAACGTCCGATATGTAAAGGTCGACCTGCTCTTGACTGTACGTGCTCAAGTTGTGGTGACTTAAATGTATTTATTGAAATATTTTATTTTAATGGCAAGTGGCAACCCTAAAACTATTCTTTTTAATCCTTTTGTCAGGGTTGACACCGACGTTGAATATAACTGTTTTGTTTGTTTAGACAACAGATTGTTTCGCAAAGTGCTCTTACTTATTCATAAATCCAAACAAGTGCTTAAAATATAATAGGTACTTTGACAGTTTTTTTATAAAAAAAAATAATTAAAATAACATTTAAAATGGGAAAAATAAGTTTTTTTTATACCACAACGGTGGCAACCATGCATATGGTCGGCCGTCACCGTAGCCCAGGTATCACTCACGCGTTGCCAACCTCCCCCCCCATCCCCCCCTAAGTGGAGCTCTGGAGACCTTACTCACCGTAGGAACACAGCATGGCCGAGACCAATGCTATTTGGCTACGATCTTCAGTAAGGTGGAGGTCCTTCCCCAGACGGGCTGCTCCGATTTGAGCGGATTATCCGCTGTGCCCTACCTCTCTTAAAATGTTAGTTCGAAATAAACGAATGAAAGTACACTCTTTAAACTATTACTTATAAATCAATCGATATCATTCCGATTTAATAATCCTATCGTTGAATCGATAGTAATTCGATTAAAAGCAAATAAATTTTACCTCATGACCATCATAAGTTGATCTGTATCCATTTTGCGATGCTCAAACGAAAATTCAAGGCAAAGAGTTCAAGTTAGGATGGACACATTACGATACCCTCAAATCGCGTTAAAAGTTAATAGAGCGAATATCTATGAGTTAAGAGTAGAGAAATAAAGTATTGCAGATGGGACATTTATAAGTACAGTCGGCTGCATATTTTTTTAATTAATAAATTTTTTTGATGTGAAAATTTCTTTAGCGGCGCTTGGCACTTTTTTAGATGGGTAAAAAATGTTAAACTCGCGTCAGATCCGTAGCCTGATCGAAAAAGCGTAAGATTCCCTAACCATTCCAAAATATTCAAAAATGCACAACGCAACGTTGATGTTAAGTTTTCACTTCTGCCGGCACTCCCGGAGTGCAACCCGTCCTTTTTTTAGGAGCTCGATAGTGTCGCAGTGTGGCGCACTCTAATATGAACACACAAGTTAAGCGACGACGACCCTAGCCAGTGTTTGGATGGGTTTCATTTTCTAGAGCTTCTCCGTGCTTAAGCGGTCGCATCCGCCTGTTGTCGATAGATGACAGTCGTTAAGCCAAGTCGGTGGCCTTAGGGCGGTTTGAATACACCGACCTGTCCCTATCCGCATTGGAGCAGCGGGGCAGAGTACGCTCTTATCACCTCGTTTGAAGGGAGACCCGTATCCCAGCTGTGGGATGATTATGGGTTGATGTGATAATGATGATGACAATGACAGAAAATAAAAATAAAATCTGCAAAAGATTATGAAAAGATTTTTTTTTAAAGCGAGTACAATCGTTATTAAACCATTTGTCGCCGTCTGTACATAACCCCTCAAACAGTAATAAGTTAATTGTTGTAGGGCGAGGGGTTATATCGTCCCATAACAATATTATGGGACATCGTTACGGAGTTGTTTTAGTAGCCAGCTTATAATTATTATGTTTATTACAACAGCCACGAGCCAGTTAAGTGCCATAGTAGATATAAAAAGAATTATCTTTTTGAGTACTAGTGCATTTATGAAATGGGCTAGGGAATGTACCACCCTCCCATGGAATATCGGTGTGAAGTAACAATATGAGTGCCAGTTTTAAGTCCAAATTTTAAGAGAGATAGGACCTTACAGAAAATCTTAGCCTAATAGCATTGGTCTCGGCCCTCGGCCATGCTGTGTTCCTACGGTGAGTAAGGTCTCCAGAGCTCCACTGGGGGGATTAGAACTTGGAAAGGTTGGTAACGCGTGAGTGATACCCCCGGTATTGCAATCTTAGGCTACAGTGATGCTTACCATCAGGCGGGCCGCATGCTTGTTTTGTCACCTTTGTGGCATAGAAAAAAGTATGATCTGAGTATGATCTTGGTGCTTTTAAATCCTAAGTTGGCAACGCACCACGTAAACTACTACTACACACTAGTAACTCTTCTCTCTCTTCTCTCTCTTGACGATGATTGCTTTCTATCAGTTGACCCGTCAGCTGGTTGGTCTACTATCCGGTCCCGACTGTTGTCGATGGATGACAGTCGTTAAACTAAGTTGGTGGCCTTCCGACGGCAAGAAAACACTCTGCCAATGAGTATTGGCGCAGCGTGGTATAGTACGGTCCAATCCCCTTATATAACAGAGAGCCGAGCCGTATCCCTGCAGAGGGATGATTTTGGGTTGTATGATATAATACAATCAAGTGACCCATAGGCTTGTTTGCTAATCTCTTCAATAAAAAAAAGGACGGGTTGCACTCCGGGAGTGCCGGCAGAAGTGAAAACTTAAACATCAACGTTGTGCACTTTTGAATATTTTTGAATGGTTAGGGAATCTTACGCTTTTTCGATCAGGCTACGGATCTGACGCGAGTTTAACATTTTTTACCTATTTAAAAAAGTGCCAAGCGCCGCTAAAGCAATTTTCACTTCAAAAAATTTATTAATTAAAAAAATATGCAGCCGACTGTACTTATAAATGTCCCATCTGCAATACTTTATTTCTCTACTCTTAACTCATAGATATTATATTTATAATTTTTTTTTTTAATTCTTTTACTGTACGGGCGGCTCAACTTTGGAACAAGCTACCAACTCAGATTCGTGACAGTACTTCCTCTTTCACCTTTAAGAAGAAACTTAAGGAACTCTACTTAAAGAAATTGTCATCGAGTGAAACTTAATACTTATTTTTATTAAGTATATATTATTACTAGTTGACCCGGCGAACTTCGTATCGCCTAAAGAACCTTCATGCTGAATTTCTTTCTAATAACTTAAAAACGGCAAAGTTTCATACTAACTTTGCACTCCCGTTTAACCCCCTAAGGGATAATTTTTGAGAAAAATATTTTACTCGTGTTTCATGCCTTTCAATAAAGAACCTTCATGCTGAATTTCATTCGAATAACTTCAAAAACGGCAAAGTTTCATACTAACTTTGCACCCCCGTTTAACCCCCAAAGGGATGATTTTTGAGAAAAATATTTTACTCGTGTTTCATGCCTTTCAATAAAGAACCTAATGCTGAATTTCATTTAAATAACTTCAAAAACGGCAAAGTTTCATACGAAATTTGCGCCCCCGTTTAACCCCCTAAGGGATGATTTTGGAGAAAAGTATTTTACTCGTGTTTCATGCCTTTTAATATAGAACCTTCATGCCGAATTTCATTCGAATAACTTCAAAAACGGCAATGTTTCATACTAACTTTGCGCCCCCGTTTAACCCCATAGGGGTTGTTTTTTGAGAAAAATATTTTACTCATGTTTCATGCCTTTGATAAAGAACCTTCATGCTGAATTTCATTCGAATAACTTTAAAAAACGGCAAAGTTTCATACTATCTTTGCACCCCGTTTAACCCCCTAAGGGATAAATTAAAAAAAAAAATTTACTCATATTTCATGCTTTTCAGTAAAGAACCTTCTTACTGAATTTCATTCGAATAACTTCAAAAACGGCAAAGTTTCATACTAACTTTGCACCCCCCTTTTACCCCCTTAGGGGATGAATTTTCAAAAATCCTTTCTTAGTACACCCCAAAAGGAAGCCCCATGCAAAATTTGAGACTCCTGGCATTTGTGGTTTCGGAGATTTCGTGATGAATCAGTCAGTGATTGTCATTTATTTATATGTGTTTATATGGTGTATATATATATATATATATATGTATATATTTAATTGTTGTTTATTTTGTTAAATTACTGCTGTCAGTAATTATTTGCAATGAACCTCGGCACATTTTGTATTTTTTAATTATTGCAGTTAGGGTTGGCTGGAAGAGATCTCATAAAGAGATAAGCTCACCTTTGTACACTAAAACTCTCACTGTAATTAGGTTTAATTTATGTGCAATAAAGAATATATATATAAGAAATCTTACGCTTTTTCGATCAGGCTACGGATCTGACGCGAGTTTATCATTTTTTACCCATTTAAAAAAGTGCCAAGCGCCGCTAAACAAGGTTTCACTTCAAAAAGTGTAACAAATATAACATTGGGAGACAAGAATCCGAGCTGTCAAACAAAAATCCTTAATATTGCTTTATAATTGAGTTATAATAGAGGGGTTCTAATGCAGGACAAAGTTTGATGAATTAAAAAGGGTGGCGACTGAGTCTATGAATGACCACTATAACTCCGTTTCAATATACTCGGCACAAAATCAACGAAATTATCTGATTTAAAATATAGATAGAAGATGTGAAATATGAATCGGATTACAAATTATTTATTTAAATATTTTCCAGAATTACATTCAAAATACTTCTACGAAACTGTGCAACAGTTTTTCGGCAGGTTCTCTTGGATTGTTAACACACTTACACACTATACAACACAGTATAAATTACTATTTTTCCATATAACACACAACATTAAATAAGGAAAGCTCAAGGAGTGTGTCGCACTGTAAAGGTGCTCCTTCACCGCGAGCATCCGCGTGTAATGACGACCTCCGTGGCGTAATGGTTACCACGCCAGACCGCCACCTAGGAGGTCCCGGGTTCGATCCCTCGATCGAGGTCTTGGATGTTTATCTATATAATATGTATTTGTTATAAAAATATAATATCGTTGAGTTAGTATACCATAACACAAGTTTCGAACTTACTTTGGGGCTAGCTCAATCTGTATGAATTGTCCCTATATATTTATTTTATTTAATGTAACTTTAGATTCGACTTTGAGCTAATGCTATTAATGTAATCATTACAATACTACCTCCCTGACTGACGAGCGTTCGCCTCCCTCACTGCTGTCATGCTCGAATATGAGCGTTACATTATACGCGAATGATCCCCGTGAAGGAGCACCTGCAATACACAGAAAACACCCAGACCCCGGTGAAGGAGCACCTGCAAAACACAGAAAACACCCAGACCACATAAAAACACAAATGCCATTACATAAATGTCTGCCCCGGGTTTGAACCCGCGCCCTCTGGTAACTAAGGGTAGTCAAACCCTACCAACGAATATACCAGGCTGTCAACCGTTGCGACTTGAGTAGCGTGTGACTAGAAAGACCAGTCCCTCGCGACGGGTATCCGACGGGTCGCATACCAGTCCCGCGCGACTGGTATCCGACGGGTCGCAGACGTGTCGAGTGTGCTGAAATAGGTGAATTTATATGAAAGCTACTTACTAGCGACTACTCGAGTCGCCTGTGAATGGCATCATGGGCGATCTTCGAGTCAGGCCCAGGCTCACGAGGATACCAAGAGTGTACGCAACTGCAACGTAACTAATGTTCGCCTACTGGGGCCCGATTCTACTAATACAAATGCACCAATCAACTCTCAATGGTGTCTCAATGGTGTCTCAATCGTGTCTCAAAAGAATGCCGATAGTGTACCAGTGGAATAGTTTTTGACATTTGTTATGGACTTAAACAATAAGTTGAACATTATGTTATTGTTTAAGTCTGGTATGCTACATACCTCAAGCTATATTCCACACACAGCTGTATCGTAATGCGTCTATATTTAACATTTAAATCAAGAAAATTGCTGCAACACGCAACGCGACGACAATATCGTCGTGCCACCAAATTCCTTACATTGTCTTAGGACGTGTCTCCACACGGCGATTTCATCGCGACGATTTTCATTCGGAGTCGTCGCGATTCTCCCGCTCGTGGAGATGGTCCCTTCGTTTAAAATTTAAATGGACATCAATTTTAAATCAGTCATTGACAATAATCAATTATGCACAGTAATGAGATACGATTAAAATCGAAATTTAATGACACATTATGTTTATTCGAATAATTAACGTATGCCGAACGAATAATTAATCGTTTCAGTTGCTCATTAACCTTATTTTAATGAGATAATGAAAATGCTTGTTTGATTCCTGCACGGGATAAGTATTTGTGTGTACTAATATATTTTTTGTGTCATAAATCCTTCATATAAACATAAAAAAAACCTTTATTTCTCCTTATATAACATTACTTTAATACTTACACATCAAAAATATATACAATAAAAACTTACTCTATTTCACAAAATTTGCAAGTTTGTGTTATCTATATAATAATAAACTATGTAGTTACATAATGCAGTGATGATAGTAGTTTGCCACTCTTAAACGTTTCCATGCGTCTCTTTCCCGCGCTATTCGAACGATGTGTATTTTTAAATCCTCTTAGTGCGATTGATCGAACTGTGCGATCGAACTATGTTGCCAGAAGGTATCTGTGCACTGAGAACCACATCTGTGCTTGAAAACGTCTCTCCATCTTTTAAATGGTCTATCCTATCCTATCCTTCTTTTCCTGTTTCTTGGTACCCACTCTGTTAATCGTTTTGTCCATCTATTGGCATTCATCCCGCAAAGTGTCCAGCCCATTGTCACTTTAAGAGCCATTTCGCAAAAAAATTAGGAAAATTTGACTGCGCAGCAATTCAACTGAATTCAGATTGTCGATACACTCACAGTGTACTGAGAACATGAAAAAATATAATAACTGTAATAAATATTAATATGTAACATCTATTAGAAATGGACAAAGTTAGGACGACGCGAATACATAAAGATTTTAGTAAATGTATTTTGTTTTATTTTTATTTTAAATAAATAAATATTGTGAAAATATTTAAGGAATTACTTTCAATAACGAATAACGTTTAATAAAATGTAAATTTCTTTTGGAAATATCTTTATTTAAATGGAAAAAATCAAGGTAAAATTTGACACATTTTCTTGGATCTTACGTAAAATCTTTATTTATTTTAAAATTATTTCAGATACTCTATCAAAAAAGTAGTTCATTAACTGTCGATAAAAGTATATTTCTGGTACACACATAAAAATCTTGCCCCGAGCAGTTTTCCGCAAACTTGACTTGGGAGATTATTAATATACATTATTATAAAAAAATATTTCAAAATGTACTACATTAAATGTCGACGAAAAGAACCGAGCTATCCAAACCATGTACTGTCTAATGTAAAAGTAATTCCTGGCATAGATATCTAGGAGCTCAAAAACACTCGTAAACGCGTAAAAACGAAAAATGTAAATGCTTTTTCGTTCAGCCAAAAAAGTGGCCCACCTGATGAGATAGTTTTCGACACCATGATCAGCAAAACCAGGACACAAAGTTAAAGTTAATTATTTTTATTCGAAAGGACATATCACAACTCTTTCAAATCGCCATATTTTTTCCTACTACCAGTACAGACAGCAGATTTATACTAAGAAGAACTGGCAAGAAACTTAGCACTTGCTTTAAACAGATTAATAAATAGTTACTTCGTGACCAAGGGAATAGGAATAGAGTTGGGTTTCTATCTTTTACAGAAAGATCATTCAATTAATAGCACGTAAAATAAAAAAAAACCCGAACAACTTTACTTTGATGACAAATGTGCAACAATCGGTGTTGTACATTCGTCACAAAGTACAAAAGTAATTCAAACTTTTGACATTATTGTACCTACACTCCATACATTAAAAGTAAATACATCACAAATTTTTAAAGGTGTTTACTCCGTGACAAAACTTACGGACGAATCTACAACAACCATGCCTTTCTTTTAACGTATACTCATGAGTTCTCAAATCGATTAATGTATTACGTCTATTCGATTATACTCGTTAAATTGTAACTTCTCAAATCGATACGTTACCTACCCCTATTATAAATAGAGTAGACAGTTTAACAACTACACCACAACTAAACTAACCAGAACTTTGTTCACTTAAGCACCGTTGAGACCTATCTCAAATTAATCGGAATCTAGACAGAGACAGTGCTATTTCTAGATGGTAATTCCTAGAAATCCCTGTGGTAGAATAGTGGCTATTTTAGTGGGAGAAACAAATAAAATTATATTGAATTAATCATGCTTGTGTGTCATCACAGTACACTGTGAGTGAGAGGAGCTCGATGGCGTCGCTGTGTGTCACACTCTAATATGAACACACAAGTTAAGCGACGGCGACCCTAGCCAGCGTTTGGATGGGTTTCGTTATCTCGAGCTTCTTAAGCCGTCGGTCCCGGCTGTTGTCGATAGATGACAGTCGTTAAGCCAAGTCGGTGGCCTTAGGGCGGTTTGACAACACCGACCTCTGCCAATCCGCATTGGAGCAGCGTGGCAGAGTACGCTCTAATCACTTTCGATTGAAGGGAGACCTGAGACCAGCAGTGGGATGATTATGGGTTGATATGATGAATCATGCTTTATCTATCTATTCTATTTAATATTATAAAAAGGAAGAATTTGTATTTTTGTTTTGTAACGAATAAACAGAAAAACTACTGGATGGATTTGAAAAATTTTTGGAAAGATAGAAAGAAAGAAAGAAAATACATTTATTCTGTACAGCACATGAGACACAAGACAACAACAGCATTTTACAAATCCAAAGAGACAGAAACATTCACATCCGCGGGTGACAGGCTATATTATATCATAGAATAAGTAATAACCAGCATATTTAAAAAATATCCTTACCCTCCTTACTGGAAGGCACAGGAGAGAGAGAATGGAGGCTGCTCCACTTATAAGACCGCGGTTCTAAATTTAAAGAAAAAAGAAACCTTTCTTACCCGTGCATGCCCGTGCGATGCTGGGACGGGGCGCTAGAGTAATTAATAATGATAATAATATATGTTAGGTATGTATGTATATGTATAAGTAAAGCATGTATCGATAGTCGATATTATTGTAATGGGGTAGCCTGTAAAAATAATGTAATTGACTGAAATAAACAAATAAAATTTTATTGAATTAAATTAATGCGTCTATAGGCTACGGTGATGCTTACCATCAGGCGGGTCGTATGCTCGTTTGCCACCTTTGGGGCATTAAAAAAACAGATCCAGATGAACCATTTGGGTAGGTATACATTTGTCTGGAAGATTGCTTTATCAATATCGGCTTGAGGGGCAAGTACTTTGCCGCAAGAATGTAGTCAAGGACCTTGGTATCCTCTTTGATGATAAATTATCATTTAGAGACCATTATGACCAGATGGTTAAAAAATCCTTGAATAGTTTGGGCTTCCTTGGTAGGATCAATAAAAAATTTAAGAATGTCAAGAGTCTTATTCTTCTCTATAATTCCCTTGTTAGAAGCAATCTGGAGTATGGATCAATTATTTGGTCGCCTCATTATGCAAATCATACCGAGCATGTTGAAAGTGTCCAGAGGAAATTTCTTCGTCTCCTTTGCTACAGACTAAGACCGGGCCGTAATCGTTTCTCATATCATGACAAACTGAGAATTTTCGACATTTCTGACCTTAGCATCCGCCGCCACCAACTAGATCTGATAACCTTATTTAAATTGCTGCACTCCATCATCGATTCCCCTACATTGCTTTCTCAGATACACATTAATACAAAATACAATCCCCGACGTTCCCTCTCCACTTTCGTACTGCCTGTTTATAAAAATAATATCTCATTCTCAAATCCATTAGCAAGAATGTGTCGGAAATTCAATGAGATCTCTCATAATGATGAAATAGATATCTTTAATAATAGGTTGTTCCATTACAAAAAAAATATTCGCAACATCCTCAGCACCACATCGAGTACATAGTATATTATTATTATAACCACACATCCATCACAATGTATTAAATTAATGTACACAATAATTGTTAAAATGTAGTATTTTTGTAACAGATTTCTTATACTTTGTTTATATTATTTGCATGATATATATTATGTAACTTTGTTGAGTCAACGTAGCTTATATATCTGTGCATACACACGTAGAATACTAAGTTGGAATACGATCTGTTAAGCTAAGATACTATGTAAAATGTTTACTTAGTGTTTGTTGTGTTGCCTTAATAAATAAATAAATAAATAGATAAGAGCGCCTGTTATATTTTTCTTGTCAAATAATGAATACAGTATTGTATTTATTTATGATGACCACCGTGGTGTAATGGTTACCACGCCGGCCCGCCACCCACAGGTCCCGGGTTCGAATCCCGATCGGGTCATGATGAAAAACGAACTTTTTCTGATTGGCCTCGGGTCTTGGATGTTTATCTATATTTGTATTTGTTATAAAATATAATATCGTTGAGTTAACATCCCATAACACAAATTTCGAACTTACTTTGGGTCTAGCTGTGTGATTTGTCCCTAAATATTTATTCATGGGTATTCTGGGGGAGACCCAGCTCTGAAACTTTTAAAGCTACTTATATGTAGGCAGCTATGGTCACCCTTTAATGTAATTCTTAATTATTTGAAACCGCCCCCAAATTGCCTACGCATGCCGTCGGCGCTAAGTAATTAGCCATAGAGGAACCTATTAATTGCTGTATTAAATTTAGTGGTATAACGCGACAACATGAGTTGTTGAGTCCTCCTGGCATCGTATTCCTCACTGTTCGCCAGACCGCCAGGACCCCGGGTTCAAATCCCGATCGGGTCGTGATGAAAAACGAACTTTTTCTGATTGGCCTTGGATGTTTATTTATAATTTGTATCTTGTGGAGTGTTAGAGCAATTATTACGAAATGGGCTAGCTCGACCGGGGAAGTACCACCCTCTCACAGAATATCGACGTGAAGCAGCAATGCGTTTCGTTCGGTGAGTGAGAGATCCCGAATCCCAACTCCTCCCCTCTTTCCCCTACTCCTTCCTTTCCTCAAACTTCCTTGGTGGACATCGCATTGGTAGCGCCCCTGGTGTTACTGATGTCCATAGGCGGCGGTGACCGCTTTCCATCAGGTGGCCCGCTTGCTTGTTTGTCTACTGTATGACATAAAAAAATAAAAAAATTGTATCTTATAAAAGAATGTCGTGTTAGTTACACTATTAATAACTCAAGAACGGCTGAAGCGATTTGGCTAAAAATTGGTGGGGAGGTAGCTAAGAACCAGGAGAAGGACATAGGGTAGGGTAGAGTAGGGTAGGGTAGGGTAGGGTAGGGTAGGGTAGGGTAGTGCATCTAAGGCGAAACAAAGTTCGCCGGGTCAACTACACTGGGCGTCAAAAATAAGTAGTACAATTATAAAATTGTAATATCTCTTAAACTACAGAAGCTAGACCTTTGAAATAAAAAAAAGTTAAAAGACAATTTCATTTCATTTAATAAAAACTTTATGCATAATATCGTCTTTTAAAGATTGATTTTTATTTCAAAACTCTAACTTCTATAGTTTAAGAGTAATTGCAATTTTAAAACTGTACTACTTATTTTTGACGCCCTGTGTAGTATGTTACAACTCTCGAGTCTCGAACTTACGTTGGGGCTACCTCAAACTGTGTGATTCCCAAAAAAATTGTTGAATTCGTTGCGATGGCGATTGCGAGTATCTTCCCTTCCAAGGACTGTAATTCTGAAATTCAACAATTAATAAATCCGACAGTCTCAATTTCGAAACACAATATTTCGTCTACTCATTGCCTCGACATACCTACGACACCTACTTCGACAACAGCACATACTTTCGAAAAATACACTTCGCAGAACCCTCCTTCAAAATGTATTTGTTCGGCGGATCTCTATTTCCAAGAAACATACCTTCGACATAACACTGCTGTGAAATATATCAATAATTACAAAAAAAAACTATACTACAAAGTTAGCAAACAAGCATACGGGCCGCCTGATGGTAAGCATCACCGTAGCCTATAGACGCTTGCAACGCGTGAGTGATACCCCCCCAAGTGGAGCTCTGGAGACCTTACTCACCGTAGGAACACAACATGGCCGAGACCAATGCTATTTGGCTACGAACTTCTGTAAGGTGGAGGTCTTTCCCCAGACGGGCTGCTCCGATTTGAGCAGATTATCCGCTGTGCCCTACCTCTCTTAAGTAAATAAAACTATAAATAACAATCAGTTATGTTTTTAATTAGCCAGTAACAAAATTATATATATTATATATTGTAACAGAATATTATTTGATCTTTTTAACAATATGAATATGAATGACTTATGCCATTCCGCTTCAGAACAAAATCGTTCATTTAATTTCTTATTAATATTTTTATTTATTTTAATTTTAAGTAAGTAGATTAAATGAAATTAACTCAACTGTGATTCATATGAAGTAGTCGTGTAACAGCCATCTCCGTCAAATGATCCAAATCTAATTATTGAGCAATTTCGCGCGTTGTTAAAATTTATAGAGCTTGCTCATCGCAGTAACGCGATTAGCGCCGAGTTATTGATCATGGTAAGCATTGCGGCTTCTATTTGCACAATTTTAGTAGCTCAATGGCGTCGCTGTGTGTCACTCTAAAATGTGTCAAGGCACGTCGACCCTAGGCAGTATTTTAATGGGTTTCGTCATCTCGAGCTTCTCCGTGCTTCGGAGGGCACCATAAACCGTCGGTCCCGGCTACTGTCGATGAATGACAGTCGTTAAACCAAGACCTTCAGGCGGCTTGAAAACTTTGTCCTCTGCCAATCCGCATTGGAGCAGCGTGGCAGAGTACGCTCTAATCACCTTCGATTGAAGGGAGACCCGTATCCCTGCAGTGGGATGATTATGGGTTGATATATGATGGCGCTCAATGGCGTCAGGGCAATGATGCTAATAGATATTTATTCGATGGGTTTGGGAACTCATTAGATTTGTCTTCAAGACATCGGGTGGCTTCGCTGACTTGGCCAACCTGTGAAAATGTTTGTCCTCCCTAAAAATTGTATTAAACACTTTGATGACTTATTATTTGACTATTTAATAGCTAAAAGTAGTTGCTTACCACCATAGTTACAATAAGATTTAACAACTAAGTAGTTAAAGTACACCCTGGAAGGACACCGAAAATATTTGGAGAAGTTGTAGTTTTAATGTAATAAAATTAATATATTTTAAAAATCAGCCATTTCCTTATTTAAGCGCAAGTTATCAAGTTTTTATCTATGTCAAAAATAGGTAAGTATTACTATTATTAAAGCAAAAAATTAGAGAACTTTACAATCTTTTATTTTGTCCATCGCTCGTACACATCAATATTATATTCTAACGAAAACGGTGATACACTCAAATCAAAGCAAACTTTACATTTTTCATGCGAATATCCCGTACCATCAGTGTACCAATAAAATAGCTGGCAACCCCCGCACAGGCACGTACGAAACCAATCGAAATCACTGCAATGTTGCCATCAAAATTTCATAAACTCTACCTTTTTGGTTAGTTCACGTTATCTTTATATCATACTTGAATGATAAATGATTTAGAAATTCAGTTACAATAGTGAGAATATTAGTTCTTAAGTGACCGGTTAGAGATAATTGTACAATTAGGTACTATCTGTCAATTTATGCAATGAAAGTTGCGATAGTTCCTTTCAACCAAACAATCACCAGGTTTTGCAAGTCGCAGCGTCTTAGATGGGCGGGTCAACTCGAGAGGATGCCGGACACGACATCCGTGAAAGTAAATGAGTAGGTGAACGCCGCAACAGAAACGGCCAAAAGGTAGGCCCAAAAAACGTTGGCTGGATTGCGTGGAGGAAGATTTGAGGAAGATGGGAAGGGTCACCAACTGGAGAAGGACAGCCAAGCTCCGTGACAAGTGGAGGGAGACTGTAGAAGAGGCCAAGACCCACAAAGGGTTGTAGCGCCATCGGAAGGAAGAAGTTCCTTTCAACCCCAGAGCTTATCGTTTTGATTCTCGACATCGTTGTATAACTACTTATTTTCATCTATTTACATGATTTTTTCAGGAAGGCATGCAATCGGGCCACGGCCACCTGATGAAAAGTAGAATAAAGGATCAAATCGATTAATCATGCGTTCATAAGCTTTCCTAGTTATTACCTTTAAACATTTAATAAGTAAACCTACAAGGAAATAACAGTTAAGTAGGCTACTACTAGTTACCGAGTAATAGCCGATGAATTTATGAAGTAAATTTTATTTGACGAAACTTTGTCTAGATTTCATTACTTTTAAGAGATAAACAAGCAGCTCCATCGAGATTTGGCTAGTTTTTTACAGAATGTTTTTGGTGGGATTTCTTTGACGAAACCTTCAAATGTCATAGAATATGGCAGTGTACTCATCTGCAAGCAAGCAAAGCATAGCAAATACGGAACCCTACATTGTGCGTGGCCCGACACGTACTTGCCCGGTTTTTTCAATAGAATATTTATAGATTGATATGATAACAATGCAATGCTTTCCAGTGTCAATATTTAACTTGAAATAGCACAATATTGTATGACGTCAATATTTCACTTGAAGGCATAGTACAGTCAAGTGCACGTCAAGCTTTACACTTGCAGCAGAATTATGGCTCTTATGACTTAGAACTTAAGAACGGTACAAAGTCCAATATGTAATGGTGGACCTGCTCTTGACTGTACAATATTGTATGTATCTAAGTAGCGTATTATTCACAAGTTTTTCACCCCCCTATTCACGTAACTATCCAGTTCACGTAAGCGTAAGCTATGTTCGCCTCGTGGTCATAAACGTCCCGGACAAAATCATATAACAATAACATTCGCCTTCTTGTAAGCCGAGCACGTAGCCATACCGCTTTCGGTTGATGGTAGCGAGACGATATGGTTTTGATACTTTTGTTTTTTGAAGTGAAAACTTCTTTATCTTGGCACTTTTTTAGATGGGTAAACAATGTAAAAACAAACGAAAGAGCGTAAGAAACCATTCCAAAATATTCAAAAATGCACAACGTTGATGTTTAAGTTTTCACTTCTGCCGGCACTCCCGGAGTGCAACCCGTCCTTTTTTTTATTTAGGACTAGTGGAAACCGCACAAATTCGTTTGCGTGTATCATGCTTCCCCGTGAAAAACCTTACTCTTGAATCGCCCTATCTATTTAAAAAAAACACATCAAAATTCGTTGCGTAGTTTTTGAGTTCTAAGGATACATACAGACAGACATAGCTAGCTTATACCCGAGGCTCCGCCCGCCGAATAGTGTTAAAGTGTCACGACAGTCTGTCATACCTCTGTTTTCACTTTCGCGCCAAAATGGCTAAAGGGATTTGGATGAAATTTAGCACCCGTGTAGATCGTTACAAAGGCTACCGATGTGTAAAATTTCAGCTTTCTATATAGTGGGGTTTGGACGCCCATGGTATTATGTTCACAGTTCCATTCACATGAGAATTCCGAAAATCCTGTACCTATTGCATTTCGTTTAAAATGACAAACACGTTGCTGTTGATGTTCCCGCGACACTCATACGGTGGAAGAGGTGGTCAGTCAGGTTTTTAGTCCATATGCCCCTTAAGTGTCGCCAGGATCAGGAGGGGAGAGCCCGACAGACCCCAGCCGCTTCACCAAGTGGCAGGACATGCTGTAACGCATTTTCCTGACTTAAAACAAAAAACTGTGTAGCCCAGTAAGCCCTCCATGTCACCACTTCTTGAATCTCTATAGTTTTTAAGCATACAGACAAACATACAGCGGGAAGCAACAGTATGTAAAGATTTATAATAATGCAACGCGAAATTTTAAAAGTATTATTAGACTCTAGTATCAAGATTATTATTTCAGTATAGTTCTTACAAAAGTGATGTGGCGTGGCAGTAGGCAGTATTTAGATGGGCCGTCATATCGAGGCATCAGTGTATTACAATCATTTCCAATCACTATTCGTTGCGGTCACTATACGGTTTTCATCGTAAATACACAATATACCTACTCATGGAAAGAGAATAAGTTTTGTGTATGGTTAGTTATAGTCAATTTCTGAAACACATTTTATTCTTAATAAATATATTATTTTTTTAATCCACAATATGCTATATTTTTACTCGGCTCGAGATGTAAAAGCGAGATAGTGAGATAACACAAAGCTTCAGATTCAGAACAAGACATGTTACCACTCTCATTCACTCGCGACTGTTTTGCTCGCTATTCGATCAGCACTAACGAGCCGTGAGTAAAACCGTCGTTCTTTAAAACCGCGATATAGGCTCGTACGTCTCGATCAGGGCCTGTATAATGCCCGTTTTGAAGAACCCCATATTATAGTCTAAAGAAAAGACCTCGGCGAGGATCTCATCATTAGCGAAAGTAAAGTTATACTAAAAATGATCGGTGGTCTTTACACGATATTTGCGTCGTCTCAATGCGCCCCGAAAACATTGGCCAATGCGCTTTGGAGCAGCGTGGCAGAGTATGCTCTGTACTGCCTTTGATTGAAGGGAGACCCGTATCCCTGCAGTGGAAGGATTATCAGATATGATGATGGTCACCCAACTTACGCGAGACTTTTCATTGGAAACATTTTTAACAAAGTTATAAATTATTTCGAATCTATCAAAAACCAATATAATCAATCGTTTATACAGAATGATTAATGATACATCCAATCATGTTTAAATAACATACACCGTATATCTAATAAGAAAAAAGAATTTATAGGTTACAAACAATTAATTACCGTTTCATAAGTCTTTATCTGCATTCTGTTGAAACTTAAAAGGTTTTAAAACATTCAATATGTGAGGGGAACACTCACAAATCACTCAACGGTTATACCACAGACTTTGATTTTTGACTATTTAATTTGTATGGTTCCGTAGTTGGGAGTTAATGAACAAGTGTTGCGGGAAGTAAGAGAAAAGAGAACAAAACGAACGGAAGAACATGTGACTATTCGAAAGTGCTTATAATATGCCTATTTGAATAAAAATGATTTTATTTGTTGATAAAAGAAATAGGAATTAGAAGGGAAATATATCTAAAGACGAGGAGGATTTTAAGAGGAGCTCGATGGCATCCGAGGAGCTGGATGGCGTCGCTGTGTGTCGCACTCTAATATGAACACGCAAGTTAAGCGACGTCGAGCCTAGCCAGCGTTTGGATGGGTTTCGTTATCTAGAGCTTCTCCGTGCTTCGGAGGGCACGTTAAGCCGTCGGTGCCGGCTGTTGTCGACAGGTGACAGTTGTTAAGTCAAGTCGGTGACCTTCGGGCGGCTTGAAAACACCGGCCTCTGCCAATCCGCATTGGAGCAGCGTGGCAGAGTACGCTCTAATCACCTTCAGTTGAAGGGAGACCCGTATCCCTGCAGTGGGATGATTATGGGTTGATTTGATATGATGATATTTTGAGACAGAAAATTTATCAGAAATATCTTAGAAAGAAAGGTAGAGGGTAGAACAGAAAGGGGAACTCGAGAAGAGCTTACTTGGATCAAATAAAGGAAAAGGCAGGCGTCGTGGTGACAGGTAAGGTGGAGGGAAAATTAAAATTAAAAAGCCTCCATTTTTTTGAACGCACCGCTCGGACGCTCAGGACGGAAAAAGACCAAGAGGACGTGGCCCTAGACGATGAACGGAGCAGGTAGCGGAAAGTCCGGAGTTGCCGATAAGCACAGCTGTCTATCTGCCACAAGATCGGAACAGATGGATGGAATCATTACTTGCCCGGACCTAACATGCTTACACTCGAGATACTTTCTCGCACGCGAAAGCTTCTTCGCCAATAGCAATGCCTGTTTTGTCTACTGTAGACATAACCGAGATACGCTATTGGCAGACCGGAGCGAGAAAACTTTGTCGCGTTTGTCATGTTAGCCCGGCGCCGGCGGTCGAGTTTAACTTTGTGTGTCCTCAACAGAACCCTAAAACCAAAAGATAAAAATAAAAAAGGCAGATAAAGAGGCAGAAAGGTAAACATTGGACACGTATTGAGCTAAATATAAATGTCTTCGGGAGACATTAAGATACCTGTTGGAATGTTAAAAGCTATTTAATATTATGTTCGGTACAAACTTTATTATGGAAAAACCGGTTAGGTGGACGGGAAGTATTGTAGGCAAAAAAACATACAAAAAAATCACTATTGAGACATGTATACCAGACGTTGTCGCAGACTCTACATGTACACTCTCGGGAAATCTACCAAAGTTGACCACGAAGTTAGGAGATAAAGGAAAAGACGAAGAACCACTCCATCTAAAATGCTTTGTCCTCAATGACTGACTGACGGATCAAAGCTTGACTGAGACCTGAAACTTGGAGGGTATGTTCTGATGGTAATCCGTCACCGTAGCCTATAGACGCTTGCAATACCGGGGATATCACTCACGCGTTGCCAACCCTCCCTACCTCCCCAAGTTGAGCTCAGAAGACCTTACTTACCGTAGGAACACAACATGGCCGAGACCAATGCTATTTGGCTACGATCTTCTGTAAGGTGGAGGTCCTTCCCCAGAAGGGCTGCTCCGATTTGAGCGGATTATCCGCTGTGCCATACCTCTCTAAGTTTCGATTTTTAAATACATTTCAATACTTATCTTCCGCTATACCAAACATTAGTTACAAGTTGAAGGTATTTAAATGAAAGCGCGATAACCACGGTATATCGTCTGACGTGACACAATCACCGGCCCCAAGGACCCAGGTTCGGTTCCTGTTTTACGACCGTAATTGTTTGTTTACCTGGTTTACAAATATTTTATTCGATTCCATTGTTTTACTAACTTTAATGGTTTTATTTTTAAATAATGTTATACTGTAGCGGGAGCGATGGCGACTTGCTCGCCCGTCACAAAGGGAAGATCTTCCGCCAGGCTGGGAGTTATGCCTGGGGAACCGCCTCTCCGACAATGTATGTGTCGGATGTTGTTTATAAATGTCCATATCGTAGAAACTTCGTTAGCGCGATTCAAGAGGGTTACTACGAAACGTAAATCCGATATTTCGGCCGAAGTATCGGTAGAATTTAAACCATGAATTACTCGGTATTTCATGGTTATAATTCAACGAACTATTGAAATTATCATTAAGTGAAATGTATTTCATATTAAAGAATTCAAGGAATTACTAAAATAACCATGTTACCATTGTAAACTTTTTCTTCACTCTGTGGTTCTTCTGTATGGCGATACCTGTCGCCACATTACCCAATCTATCTAATGCTATTTGGCTTGACATTCCGCGTTTAGTACCTAATTTTTGTGTGTACACCTGGATACCTGGACTTTTATCTTGGTGGTAGTTTATAGAGTAACTTATTTATTTTATGTTTAACAGAAAAACAACCACTATCAAATATTTTGCAAAAATATGTTAAAATAAAAATAATATTTTGATTTATTTGCAGTTTCATTTTGTTTTTTCTTATTTTGCGAGATTCTGGTATACAACGATAGTAAATAAATTAGAGAAAAACACAATCGGATATTGTATAAAAATAATCGCGTAAATAATTTTTGTAAAATTTTCGGGATGAATAAAATATAATTAGGATTTGTCTCTCCTCAAAGTTAAATTTTACTTGAGCGGTATTGTTGTATCGTCTCTTTTACAATAATACCACGTAAGTAATTTTTGACTTTACGCAAGATGAATAAAATTTAAACAGTATTTTGTCTCTCCCGAAAACTTGTTAAATTTTACTTGCGCGGTATGCTGTAGGTAAACGACGCGACTACAGAATAAAATATTTTTGATTTTATTTTATTTGAATCTTCTTTTTTTTAAATAATAATAATGTATTGTTAAATGCATTCTAAAATAGGCCGTAATAGTTTTTTTTTCGTTACTTCATTTACCAGTCGTAAAGCTTTTGTTTCCAAAATTGCAGTTGTTTACACAAATAATTTATTACTTTGACGAGAGAAGATCCCTAAATAATCTTAGGATCGACATTACTTAACTTTCGTGTTCGTTATTATATAAAGCGCGACATACGGCGATAGAGCTTCTCAACTGTAACATTACAACTTGAAATGCAGTATAAAATCGCATCGAGTCACCCTCAAATCAAGGGTTATCGTTATATCAGTCGCTCGATAAATCGCGCTCGCGTCGCGGAATAAAGTCGTCACGATATCGTATCGGTCTCTCGCCAACGCACGAGGACTGGTCACTATAAGGGCCTTAATAGACATATACCTTTTAGTTTTAACTTTTAGAAGATAATGCAAGGGTGAATAAACTCTATGGATCAAATAGTCTACAGACTCAAATTTCGGCTAGTATTCGGTAACTAGTAGAGCCTACCTTGACCTTTCCAAAACAGCTGTAGTTTCTCCCGGGACGTCAATAAGCTTCATTGCTTATTGTCAATCTAAGGTCGCCGTTGTTGATCCTGGAGACAAAGCGGTGGTAATTCGTGGTGGGTTTGTCCCGTTAATTTTTATTTTATAAATTTAAAAATTCATTTCATCATATAGTAAATATATAGTAGTGCACCTAATTTTTATTTCAAAAATTGAAAAATTCAGTTCAATAGTTCATATAGTAAATATATAGTAGTGCACCTAAAAGGAAAACCATCGCGGTTCTATCCGAAAATACAACAGTTTCGAAGAGAGTTTGGGGGGGGGGACCAGTGTTAATCAAAAGTTGGCAAAATTAATGTAAATAATTCGCAAATGGTACCCATAACACAAGCGGGTTAGCTTACTTTTGGGATCAGGTTGCGCTGTGTCAATGAGCACTTTTCTTTTAGGTATAATCAGTTGGTTTTTAAAATCATCAAAAGATGGCGCTAGCATTATTTTTTGGTATTGTTGAGGCCAAATATTTAGTCTAGCAAGAAAGAACTGACCGAATGTCAATTTGATTAATTTCTGTTTCTTTCATTTGTCATTTCTGAAGCATTGATTGAAGTTTTTTTTGTATTGTATGAACATTGTAGCAAAAAGGTCACTCCACCCACCAACTCTTTTATTACCAAAAGTGCCAGGCTGCGCCATCTATCGAGTGTTATATCAACTATAAAATACCTAAAAGAAAACTGCTCATTGAGTAGATTTTATTATTATTTATTGTATTAGTACACCGAAGGCAAAAGATCGCGCGGTCGTTCACCAACAAGATGTACAGATAAAATGAAAGACTCGTCGTCGACAAAATTCTACACGGTCGTAGGAGATGCGCTGGACAGAAGCCGGTGGAGGCAGATCATCCGCTCCAGATGTAACCCTAAAGCTGACGACGATCCTCAGACATGAGGGACCGACTGTAGAGAGATTATATTAGTAAGGACTAAGGATGTACACTATCCTTTATAACAAACTTACAAATAGTAGTACATTATTGTGTCCATGTCTACGTGTTTTATGGTAATTTTAAATGTGTCTGTATTGCGCCCTTTACTAGACGTCTTCACTTTATCTGAGTTGATACGATGTGGGACGGAGAATATCTCTTAATACAGATATTCACTTTGAACGCGAATTGCTTTACGTACAGACAACCAATGAAAGAGATGAGCAGACTCGTAAATCCTAACTAATATTATAAATGAGAAAGTGAGTTTGTTTGTTATTCCTTCACGGCTTGACTAAGCAGCCGATCATTATGAAAAATTGTAAACATATTGTCAGGGGTACAGAGCCCAACATAGGCTCGTGAAATGACATTCCAATGGGAAAATATTTTTCTAGTATAGGTGGCGCTGCAATTGCGATGTCGGCCAACAGATGGCACCACAAGTCGCGCTATGGGTTGTGTGTGGGACAGTTGTGTGACTAAATAGCTGTTAAAATGAGCATTAACTTTAACATTGACTTTATTAAAAACAATAATAAAACTTTTCAACAAAAGATCTATTTAAAATCAGCTGGACCGCCCAGGCCATTTCTTAACTTGAAACAAGAGTGTAAATCGAAAAATAAATCATTTACGCGAAGTTTTAAAAGTGAAATGTATAACAGAAAGAAATGGCTGTGTGGATGTGAGCGTCTCAATACATTATTTTGTTTTAGGCTTTGTAAAGACAAAATGTTGTTTTATTGCAATTTCGAATTGTACTCAGTGAGCTGATAAAGTGCACCACCAGTGCCATGACCCACCGGCCGCCACTGGTCCGATGTTTCATTGCTGAGCTGAAGGACATGTCAATTTCTGTTTATTTTGAAAAGGCATTAGTAGAGCTTATAGGGATAAGGTTCCAATAAATATTAAAAAAATTGTGGACATAATTCAAATTCAAAACTTTTATTCAGAGAATAGGTTTTCACAAACATGTTCTCTTGTCAGAGTATACAGTAATAAATGATTTGTATAAATTAATCTACTCTATAAACTACTACTATTTCGGAAACAAAAGCAAAATGACCACTGGTAAAAAGAAATGGCGTAAGAAAACCAGTTACGGCCTTTTTTGTCATTTAAAAATATATCGTACTTTTCTTTTTTCTTTTCTTTTTCAACATAAAATTTAAAACTAGGTACATACATACAACATTACGTACATAAAGAAAGTCATGAGGCACATTCCCTCAAAATTTGTAAGTTTCTTTAATGAAATAACTAATAATTGGACCACCACGACTTCTGGATCTATTGAAGAAGATGCTGAATGATCATTATAATAGTGTGAAGAATTTTTTATTCATAATTTTAAATAAATGTTGTACCTAAATAATTAAAATTTGATCATTTCATTGTTTTTTTTTAATGTCGTACAGTAGACAAACAAGCAAGCGTGCCACCTGATGGAACGCGGTCACCGCCGCCTATGGACATCAGTAACACCAGGGGCGCTACCAATGCGTTGTCCACCAAGGAGGTTGGAGGAAGGGAAGGGAAAGAAGGAGGGGGAAAGAGGGGATAGGGAAAGAGGGGATAGGGAAAGAGTTGGGCTTCCGGATCTCTCACTCACCGAACGAAACGCGTTGCTGCTTCACGTTGATATTCTGTGAGAGGGTGGTACTTCCCCGGTCGAGCCAGCCCATTTCGTAATAATTGCTCTACCACTCCAAAAATCGATTTATCGATTTAATCCTGATATGTTTTGAAAAGAGCCTAAGTCCAGGTCTTACAATGATCATTATCTACACTACCTGTGTATATATGACTTACTAATATAACAGAATAATTACTTTCAAAAGGGTCTATTATAAGGAATATGAAATTTCTAACACTCCATACAAAAAAAATGTAAGACATTGTTTTTTGTGTCTCCTGAAAAATTTACAAAAGTGGACTTTTAAGCCCTTTTCAAAATAACCGATTCATTTATTTTCTCATTAAAAACCATACAGTCACATGAGAAAATATACAATAAGAGTGTGTAAATACAAATTTGTCCAGTCTTCTTCGTCGCTACACTCTTGACAGAGTGGTCGTGGTCATTACTTAGTTGAAGTAACCCGCTTAACAACTCGTCGCCACTCGTCTCTAGCTCCCGCCTTCCTGGTGCACACGTGAAGAGGGCAGTCTACTGCTGCCTTAATCTGGTCCGTCCATCTTAACGGCGATCTGCCGCGAGCTCGAGTGCCCTCCACTTTTCCCTGGACCACCAGGAGCTCGATCGATGTTCCATCGCGGCGAGACACGTGACCAAAAAAGGCGAGGATGCGTGCCTGGACTATAGCTCCAGTAGCTCAATATAAAAATAAGTATGAGATAAATATACAGGGACAAATCACACAGATTGGGCTAGCCCCAAAGTAAGTAAGCTCGAAACTTGTGTTATGGGATACTAACTCAATGATACTATATTATACTCGTAAAACAAAATTAAATATTTTATAAAAAATAGTTAAAAGTACATTTTTTTAGTGTATTTTAAAATTTTATAGTGTTGTTAGGCTCGGATTTAATTTATATAAGTATTATCGATAAAAATCAATATTTAATTTTATTGTGAATACATAATTTATTTTAGACTAGCGAAACCCGCGCAACTTCGTTTGCGTGTATCCCGCTTTCCCGTGGGAATTTTCAAATTTTTGTCTCCATAAGAACCATCCTCGTACTTCAAGGAATATTAAAAAAAAATGAAAAATTTGAATTGGCGAGATCGGTACAGCTGTTCCCGAGATTTGCGCTTAGCAATGCATTCAGCATTTTTATATTATAGACTAGCTGTTACCCGCAGCTCCGCCCGCGTGGTCAAGGCAAAATGACAATATTATTTTCTCATGGGAATCTCTTTATCCCGTGGGAAAAAAGTAGCCTATGTCATAGCCTCCATACTTTAAACTATCACCAATAAAATCATTTCATATCAATCCGTTCATTACTTTCGACGTGAAGAGAGGACAAACAAACACACACATTTATAATATTTGGTTGTAGATTGTAGAGTTAATTAGATTAATTAAACATTGATATTGAATCCTACCTCTAAATAAACGATTTGACTTTGAAACACTATAATTGTATGTAGATATTTGTTATATTATGTGTTACAAACGATAACTAATTACATTCAAAAATTTAATCTTCAATCAATATCGATTCAAAATCGAAACAGATAATTCAATAGTTTAACAAAAATGTATTCGATTCCACTCGTAAAACATCCTACTATATAAATAAAAGCAAGAAGGTGATATCCAAAAAGCGGGCAAAATCAAAAGTCATTAACGTCCATAACTTAAAAATTTAAAAGGAGCGGCAATAATAAATCATTTTTTTATTTCATCCCTGTACTAATTTTTCCATGTCTTTTTTCATCAATTTAACACGAACAAAAAGTGGCACTCAATTGTAAGCTTTATGCTTCACTTTTTTTTTATTATAGGCAACCCGTTTAATGATTTCGACCAATCGGATTCCAGCATTGGCGATCGCGCGCCGCCCTCCAGTGTTGTGATTGGTCGTGCCGTTAGTACAGATTGTGCGATGGCGGGAAACGGATTTAAGTTTAGGGCATCTCATTCTTACAAAGATTAGTGATGTGCAGTATGAAGATATCGATACTAGCCGTATTAAAATTGGCTATTTTTTGACATTTAAAGATATCAATCACAACACACGATTATCAAATAATGACGCCCTTTTTATTTATTCATATTATGTAAGAGCCATTAAAAGAGTAAATTTTGTACATATTTTATGAAGTGACAGAGGAGTTAAGTAACTGTCCATAAAAATACTACTCTCTGTCTCAGAATATCGTTGTGAGAAAGATTTCGTAAACCAAACTCATTATCTTATCTCTGTTAATAGTTGGCAGCGGTCCAGGAACTGTTGTCTCTGTGATCTATGTGCGGCCGGCGCGGTCATCACTTTACCATCGGGTAAAAATAGTACATTTCATTACAAGTGCGGAAAGTCTGTCATTGCAAAGAGTTCCGACAAATGTCGACCCGAGCCGAGGCGCAGCCGAAGGTGAGGGTTGACAGTCGGAACAAGTTGCAATGACGGTTCCGCACGTGTACTGAACGACTATTTTTAATACAGTTGCGAAAAAATTAAGCAATTTAATTACTCATTATGTGCAACAAACAACTAAAATCGCAAAGAAAATTTTTGGAAAATGGCGCCAACCGTAAAAGAATATAAGCAGAGATTTTTTTTTGTTTTCTTCACTTATTCTGGGTAGGCAAATGCCGTCTATGGCCATACAGCCAAGTCTTCAGTAGTTTTTTTTTTATTGATATGAAATGAAAATGAAATTTAATGAGATGAAATGAAATGAAACCTAACCTAACTCATTGAATCAAATCATTAAATCTGATATTGAAACAAATTAGTAGCTTCTTTTTATAAATATTTGCATGAGTCATAAAATCTTCTATGATTTTTTTTTTAATAAAAACTTCGTGGTTGAGTTTTTCTTTTTAATAGACATTAATTTTGACAGTTGGGAAAGAGAACGCACGAGTGCGGAAAAGGTAAAGAAAAAGCACGCGTGTGTAATAGCCCACTTTCCGAACGCTAAACGTCCCTGCAATACGTCACTTTTTGAGCAACTGTATTAAAAAATTATTTTTCATTCCTAACTATAAATTCTACAAACTCCTTGCATGCTTCCAAACGTTTATTCTTAAACTTCACATGTCATCTTGGAGTTTGTCATTTTAAAAATTCATTTAGTAGAATTCTTTAAAAAAATGAAATGAAATGAAATTAAACCTACCAACTCACCTCTACACCTGTTTGCTGTAGGGGAAACCGAATAGTTATTGTCCGTTTAAGGATTTCAATCACATTGACATCAAATAAAATAAAAGTTATAGAGCTATCAAAAGTTTGCAGTAATTGCCACGTGGCAATGTCTATAGTTATTGCCCGGGCAATAACTGTCATGGGGTATTTTTTAATCGTAAGCAAAGTTGTGTTTAAAATAAAAAACTTGTTTCGCAATCGTTATACAATAAATATCTAAATTGTTATAATTCTTATTTTACAGTATGCCAAAGACACAAAACTACCCACCTATGTACTTACTTACGATTAAAAATTAGTTATTGCCCGGGCAATAACTATAGTCATTGACATGGCAATTACTAAAAAGACGATGGGCAACAACGAAAATATGCAGATTTAGGTTTAGTGATTGTCCACGGTTAAAATAACGGTCAGGTATCAAATTTAAACATATATTTTCACTAAAAACTAAGGAATCACTTATTTTATTATCACTACGCATTAATAGTTCAAAATCAAATAATTTACGACAAAAAAACTAACCTCTAAGCAAGTAAGTCTTTAAGAAAATTGTTAATAATGCTAACGTGTTTAAGTAACACGTGCACCCGTCTTGACAAAATCCGCCAATACTGTTTTTTTCTTAGTATTGCCACAGATATTATAATACTTAGTATTGCCAATTGTCAATTTTAAATCTGTGGTCAAAGAGCCATCTAGGTAATGGCGGAAACACACTACCGTGTCGGGGCCTGTCGTGTCGCGCTCTGTCGTGACGGTGGGTGTGCACACTTACGTGTCGTGTCGGGGCGCGATTCTGTTCAGAAATGAACGAAATAAACGCCAGACGTTTATTTCTTTCATTTCTGAACAGAAGCTCGCAGTGTTTGCCTTTGTCTGGGTGTTTTCTATAATGTATAATGGCATTTATTTACAAAAAAAATGTATTTAAGTATATTTATCAGGAATCTACTACCTAGTAACTCATTATCACGCTGCAAAAACAAATTAAAAAAAAAAGCGTCCACTTGTTCGCGCCACGAGCCGCGCGCGGGTATAGAAACACATTTGCAGGGCGTGTCGTGTCGCGACATAACCCCCACCACCGCCGTGGCGCAATCGGCGGCCAGCAGTCCGCGCCACGACAGAGCGAGTCACGACACGACACGCCCTACAAATGTGCTCCTAACCATATAAAATGTATGAACGCGATATGCTTCTGGCGCGACACGACAGGCCCCGACACGTTAGTGTGTTTCCGCCATAAGTCTAATCGAACAATAATCGTGCCGATTTAACACCTGGCAATATTTTTCTTAACGCGAGCAATCACTGTCGGTGGGCAAGCACTCTCTGGTTTCCCCTACTTACTTATTAGGTTGGCGCGAGAACACAAAGTGGATTTTGGCCTCCGATAATAAGATTCTCCACTTTGGTCTGTCCTGCGCCACCTTCTGCCACTCTTCTACATGGAGATGGCTCAGGTCCTTCTCGACCTCGTCCCTCCAGCGATACCTGGGACGGCCAACTGGACGCCACGCTCCTTTGGCCATCCTGTTCACTGTCATAAAAAAAAAACGAATCAATAAGAAAATTAAAAGTTATCGACAAACAGACATAAAATATTATCGACACTGTCCCATCACTATAAAGTTAATTGAGACGAAACTGCGCAAGTTACACTAAACGAGGTTGATTCCCGTCGTTTGTGGCTGACGACATTTTTAAATTGTATCGCAATTCGGACAAACTCGCTCTTTAGTTAACTTTTTTACTTTATAAGAAGGCAAACAAGCCCTTTTTTTAAATTATAATCTGTAGTTAGTTGAGTATTGTCAAGATAAAATGGAATTGCAATCTAGAAGTAAGTAATCTTGTAATTCAAATTTATTTTATTTTTTTGGTTGTAATTTGTTTTGTTGTCCAAATAAATAAATATTAATTTAATCGATTTACGGTAAAGCATGATTTAAATTTCACGTCGTAATTTGTTAAAAATAATAAAATAAGTAGTTACCTAAATAATAATTTTCACTTTTCTCTTTGTTAATATGCAATTTAATTTCTCATGTCCTATTTCAGATGGTTTTAAATAAAAGTTACCTATATTCATCTTTCCTAAACTTAAAATTAGAATATTTAGATATCGGTTATGCATCGTTAAAACAACAAAAAATAACACAATAGTGTGATTTCATCACGGTATTGATCAAAGTTTCGACTTTTTCTTTTATAATAACTGGCATTTAAAAAGAAAAAAATTGTAGCTACTTACATGCTTATTTTTCAACATAAATACCATAAAATTACAATCCGACAAAGAGAGGAAAAGGATGATGATGAGAATATTTTTTAATAATAATTTAATTTTAAAAAATATGGATGGAAGATGGCATTATTAAAAAAAAGAAATAATATACATGTGCACATTACATAAAAACACGCAGTAGTGACATCTATTACAATTGAACAGAAAATTTTGAAGGCGTCATCTAGCGTCAAGTAGCAAAACAATTTAATAAGCAACTGAAATTGTTCGCCTATTAGACGAGAGATGACTCTGCATAGTGACATTTTATTTACAATACTTTAAAATTCTGTTACTAGGTGGCGCTTTTACAATAATTACATTTTATTTAAAAGTTTGACAGCCAGTCGCAGAAACTCATTTTAATCTCAATTTTACATAAATTTTCGAACTATTTATTTTTTTCATAGTTTGACAATGACAGCAACAATTTAATGAGTCATTAACCTTTTTCACTTTCACACTCGCTTCATAGTTTCAATCAATCAATCATTTATTGCTTCCATAATGTAGGTATACAGGTGTCATCTTAAATCTAGTAACAATTAAGGACCCTGATGGGCGCTGCAATGAGAGAGGGGCCGCTGTATGTCTATTGGGCATATTTTTATTTTTATGTACCATGATGTAAAATGAGGCTAAAAATTGAAAAGCTATTAAATCATTGTTTTTCGCATTCTGGATCATCTATGAAGCCTTATTTACTGAAATACTGAAAATTTTTGATGAAATACCCACGAGATTCATTTAAATAGAGATTTTACTATAGCTAGGTTCCAAAATTTCTTCCAGTCCGTTACCACACAAATTAGATGATAAAACGTGAATAATGACAAAAAAGGTATAGAAAATGTTGTGGTTTAGTAAAGCAACAGTTCCTCTTTATAGCTTTATCATTTCTTTTTAAAAATGTTCGTATAATTTTAAAATAACAGCACATTTCTTGCAGCTCCGTTACCGGGTCGCGGAAAATGTAGTATTTTTTCTTTGCTGTTTAAAAACTGAGACAAGAAACTAAGTTTTTCCTTTTCTATATGAAGCGGAAAACAATATTTTATGATATACATAAGAAACTTGAAGAATTAGCCCAGTAAAAATAAAGTTATGATGAATTAATTAACATTTATTTTTCTGAAAATAACGGAAAGAATGGTAACGGAATTCTAAGGCAGTATATATAATGTACCAAATGGGAGTGCGTTTTTTTTATTTATACCACAAAGGTGGCAAACAAGCATACGGCCGCTCTGATTGTAAGCCGTCACCGTCACCTGTAGTCGCTTGCGATACCGGGGGTATCACTCACGCGTTGCCAACCCACCCATAGTAGTTTAATAGTCACTCACAAAGTAATATTTTAAGGAGAATTTACAAAAGAGGACAACTATGATACAAACAACCATAAGGAACTTCGTTCCAAAAAAAAACTTTACATCCCCGACGGTTTTCCTCCTTATAAGATGTAAGAGTCCTTCATAATAACATAAAACACGTAATAATTTCAATTATAAAAAATAAAAAAAAACTGTTTTAAATAATTAATTACCTAAATAAATTTCCCATTTTGAACGCGGCTTTATGCATCTTTACCGTTACTTTTTGCTTTCCATGCATAAATTACTGCCAATTCAATAACGGATAAGATAGGTAACGATAATTTCTCTTGTAAGAAAATACGAAAAATAACCAATTTGTACAAATGGTGTGAATACTGGCTTACTATATTCATATTCCTGAATAAATATTGATGCCTAATTAATACAATATCTTACAATAAAACTAACGAATGGTATCAAAATATGAAGACTAATCTGTGATATTGTGGAGAACACAAGGTGTCCACGCGCAGAACACGACCTTTCACTAACAGATTTTCACTATTCCTGACATATCTTTGACAGTTCTGAGTGTTGCCTTGTAAAGAAAAATGTTGCAACTTGCAAATAAAGTAGTTTGTTTGGTAGTTTTTTTCTCTATATTGGAGAAATAACTAAAACGATTTTGGTAACGTATTACAGGAATCATTTTTTTCTGAATTGTTTAAACTTGTTTTTAAGCTATTTTAATAGCTATTATTGTGGAAATGAGGTTCAATTTCGAAAATTTACACTTAAGTCGTTATGAAATGAGAAACAACAACTAAAATAATCGGATACAAGCAACAAAAAAATGACCTTAGATTTCGGAAAAAAAAATTAGACATACTAAAAATAAGGTATTAGCTGCCTTTCGTTACCAATATCTTTATAATTTGCTAGGTATTTTAGAAGTTTCTTATTTAATTTAAAGAAACTTATGATTCAGCTACCGGAATTTGAAAGTTTCAAAGGTTTAACTCTAAAGGATAAATTTCTAGAGCATTTCAAAAACATCTGACACGTCAAAAACCAAAGGTACATAAAAAAAAAATATGCCCTATTACTCAATTATTAGGTATTATTTGTATTATTATTATTATCTATATTAAAATTATGTATGTTTATTATATTTTTAATTCACAGATATTATTTTTATGAGATATATTTGTCTTCTAGGAATTCATTGATATTATAATAACATTTATTTATTAGTAATTCCTTAATTATTTGAATAAATTTCTTATCATTTTCTATGTTTATAATGTGGTCAGGCAGTTTGTTATATACTCTTACGGACATGGCAAGTGGGCTGGATGAGTGCAGTTGACGGTGTGAGGAAGGTATCTGTAATCTATTTCCATGTCTGATTGGGTATTTAGATATTTTATCTTTCTTTTTAGGAAATAAAGTGGGATATTTACGGACGAATTTGCACATGTCTAAAACGTAGATACTAGTCAAAGTCAATATTTTGTATTTTTTAAAGTAGGGTTTGCAACTATCAGTGGGCTTAATATTATGTATTATTCTTATGAGTCGTTTCTGCAATGTAAAAATTTTTTTCCAGTCTGTTCCATTTCCCCATAGAAGCGTGCCATAACTCAGCCATGAGTAGGCGTAACCATAATGTTACTGTGGCGGTTTCGCTGTCAGTAGATTTTTTTATTTCTCTGAGTGCATACACAAACTTAGATAATTTACTGCAGAGTTTTTGAGTGTGAGATTTCCAATTTATGTTGCTGTCGATATTTACGCCTAGCAGGGTGAATTCGTTGACTACCTCTAAGTCTATGCCGTTAAAGTTTAATTTTATATTCAACGGTGGCTTCTGATAGGGGTGAAATATCATTATTTTTGTTTTATTATAGTTGATTTCTAAATTATGGTCATCTAGCCAATCTGTTGTCTTTTTTAGAATTTCTGTTAGGTGTTGTGTCAGATTTGTGTTATTTTGAGTCGATGTCAAAATAGAGACATCGTCAGCAAAGAGTACACATTTCTCATCCATTGCTTTTGGGAGGTCGTTTACGTACAGCAGAAACAGAAGACACCCCAGAACACTACCCTGTGGAATAGAGGAATTTACTGATTTGCAGTCTGATCGGATATTCTGGATGGTATTAAGTTCCTGGTTGAAGTATTCTATTTCCACAAACTGCGCTCTGTCCCCAAGGTAGGAAACAAACCAGTCATAAGCTGTTCCTCTTATTCCGTAGTTAAATAATTTATTTAATAAGATGTTATATTGTACTTTATCGTAAGCCCTAGTCATATCAAGCAATACTCCGATGCCGTATTTACCATTATCTAGAATATTTAATAGTTCCTGGACGTATTTGTATATTGCCAATATCGTGGATCTTTTTTTTCGGAAGCCATTTTGATTATCGTCAAATATGTTGTATTTTTCACAAAAATTATAAATTCGATTAGCCATTGCTTTTTCGATGATTTTTGAGGCCGTTGGTAGGAGTGCTATTGGACGGTAGTTATTTATGTTATCTTTTTCGTTCTTTTTATGGATCGGTTTTATAATTGTAATCTTTAATAAATCCGGAAACACACCTTCTTCAAATGACTGATTTATTAAAAGGGTGATAGGTAGGGTTAATTCATCCGCGCATTCTATAAATAACTTAGATGGCATTTCATCGATACCGTGGCTATGTTTGTTTTTCAAAGATTTGATAATTTTATGTACCTCGTCACAATCTACTGGTCGGAGAAATAAACTATTTTTAGTAGGGTAGGTTACTGGTCTCCCCACCTTTTTACCAACGACATTTTCGCCTATGGATGCAAAAAAGTTATTAAAACTATCGGAGATTAGTTTAGGATCAGTTACAGATGTTTTGTGTATATTTAGTTTTATATTATTTTTCACTTTCAGGGCTTTTTTGTTCGTGCACTCGTTAACTACTCTCCACATAGTTTTTACTTTATTAGTCGAATTTTTTATTTGATTTTTATAGTGTATTTTTTTTTATAGTTTATTGTTTATTGTTATTAAAACATTTTCTCTCGTCACCTTTGTCTACCCGCTGTTGATAGGACTTCCCTAATGTTTCCCGCGACCTTAGGACTCCGCGATCGTACGAGCAAACGATGCGTTGATCATCGTACGATGGGTTTGATCGTGCGATCGTGCAATCAAAACTACAAATCTCTTTTGTAGACCTGTAGCGCTAGGTTCTGATGTTTCAAAAACATTAAAGTTGCTTGTATTTCGCATATAGTTTTCGGGCCATTTACCCAACCTAATACATTAGTTTGTGTCATCCTAGGTACTTGCATAGGTAGAAATTTAGGTATTTGTCTTTTCGATCCGTTTTGGACGAAAAGATAATTAGAGATAAAAAATTTACTTTCATGATAATAACGAAGTACTAACTAATATACATAAGCATTTTGTGTCATCTCTGTCCACGAAAATCCTGATATTTAATCAGTACCTAACACGTCACCCAACTAGCTCTAAAAAATATTACAATAAGTTAAATATATGTTAAGCGTTTCAAATTACTTATATCTGTTATTCAAAATATTTTGTGTCGAATTCATCCACGATATTTATTGATTATTAAATTTTTTATTACAACACTCTGTAAAAGCCACAAAAGAAAATGCAAGTTACTAAAGTTACGTCTATAAGATTATTGTAGTGTAACAAAACACTATTCATAATTTGTGCTGTTTTTATGCACGAAATCTTATTATTTCATTAAAAAATAACCAAACTTCGCGCGAAGGGCGAGCGCGGCGAAGAAAGCGGACGCGGGGGGGGGGGGCAAACAAAATTCGCAAATTATAGTAGCGGCACGCTATGATGACCGTTTTGACGTTTGTCCACTCATGAAGTTTCGTTTTAATTAACAAATTATTTGAAGGAGCAAATTGCTGTTCTTTATTGTCAATAGTGACGTTCAGTTAGTCATACAATTTATCGAATGTATGATTTTAGGACACATTTATTTATTACATTGATTTCTAAGCTATGTTATTAGAGTCCCGCGAACATTTATCCTTTATTTTTATATGGTGTACTTATTTACCACACAACTCGGCATAAGTTTTTTGAAATTTAAAGTGTGCATATAAAGTATGTATATTCATTTTCATTCCAATATTCAGTTCGTTCAAATATATTAAGTAAACATTTATATTTTTGTTGTATTAAACCTTTTTAATCATGTACATACTACTTGCAACAAAAACTTATCGATTTGATTATATTTTCTTCGAGAATAAATTGACATTTCACATCACTTTTGTAATACGTCAAAACGGCCATCATAGCGTGCCGCTACTTTAGTTGTGTGTAGCAGTTGTTCCAACAGGAAACGGTGATTATTTTTATCTCTATAGGTAGAAGAGGCTTTTTTCATATTTTTCTTGTTAAATGAATTATTATATGCAAAACTTTGTTTTAAAAAAAAAACTGAATGTGTGATTTTCGAGAAAAAGGAATTTGTGATAAAACGCAAAGAATAAATTGACCAATAGGACATACTGAAGATTATGATGCTTTTCGTTAAAATTTAATACCTATACAAAATAAACAGTATGTAATAAATATTATGATCTTATTCCGATTTGTCATTTATAATGCTAGTCTTTATAAACACTATATTCATAAAAAATAATTTTAAATATCGATTACCGCTTTTTTCCTCTAAGAATAATTTGTTGCACCGATTCACAACACTGAATACAGAGCACGGGGAGCCAACGGAGGCAACGTAAGGGTGAACACGTCTAGAAAGCACCTTTTCTCTGATGATGTTCCGCCACCTGTTCCTATCTTCGGCGGCGTGAATAGCTCCATAAAAGTCGAGAGCGGTGCGGATTTGGCCAGACCAACGCATTCGGGCCCCCCTAGGTCTTCTATCGTCCCTTTGCTAGTGAAAATAAAGTCGTTTGAGGACGTCTTTAAGTTTCCTGGCGATGTGGCCGAAGAATTCAAGAATTCTACGGAGGCAGATGGTAGAAAGCCTTGTAGATATATTGAGCTCTTTGAGTAATGATGCAATGATCCGTCCATGGGATTTACAGTAGTCTCCTCCATCCGCTTTCCTTGGGGTCCAGGTCTCGGAACCATATATGAAAATTGAGAACACCGGAGTGGTCACCAACTAGCGTTTTGTATTTATGGAGATGTTTCTTTCTACTCAAACTCTTTGTAGCTGTGACATAACATTCTTAGCCCAGGTAAGTGAAACTGTGAACTATTTTCTGGTTAAGCGCGCCAGTGACCTCTGGCTTCTGCGTGCGGTGTACCACCATGATCTTAGTTTTTGCTGTTTATGGAAAAGCCAAGTTCTTCACTGACCTGTTCCATTCTGTTCAGTAAGGTGATCATCTCGCTTTCGTTGGCAGCTAACAGTGTGGTATCGTTGGCGTAACGTAGTAAGTTCGTTATCTTCTCGCCACCAATCGTGACTACCTTCCCAGTTTTTGCAGGTACACCTTATCAATGTATTCACTATAAACGTTGAACTAAATGGGACCTGCCTTACTCTCTTAAAAGTCAAAACTGAAAGGTTGTGACGTCAGTTTATCGACTCATATGATTTCCTGTTTGTTGCAGTATAGTTTCTGCAGCAGCGCAGTTAGATGCGGCCGCACGCTAAGCTTCGTTAGAATTCTCGACAAAAGTTTCCAGTTGACGCAGTCGAAGGCCTTACCGTAGTCGACAAAACACATAATGTTAGGCGTGTTGAACTTTTATGCTTTTTCAATAATAATAAATAAATATATATATATAGGGACAATTCACACAGATTGAGCTAGCCCCAAAGTCAGTTTGAAACTTGTGTTATGGGATACTAACTCAACGATATTATATTTTATAACAAATACATTTATAGATAAACACAAGACCCGAGGCCAATCAGAAAAAGTTCGTTTTTCATTATGACCCGACCGGGATTCGAACCCGGGACCTTCTGGGTGGCCGTCTGGCGTGGTAACCATTACGCCACGGAGGTCGTCAATAAGTTGTTGGAGGTTCAGGATTTGTTCGCGTGTATCCTTTTCTTTCACAAATCCGGCTTGTTCTCGCTGCATTTGCCAATCCAAAAAACGTAAGGTTGCGATTGTTCAGTATGTGGCGCAAGGAAGATTTTGCTGCCATGAGAGATCAGAGCAAGAGTGCAATAGTTGTCGCATTTTTTGGTCGGCCTGACCAGTCTTTGGGCCAGTCGCCATGTCGCCAAGTGTAGGTGCAGATTTTGTGCAATAAGTCGATGAACGCGTCGCCTAAAGCCTTCAGTATTTCTGACGTAATGTGATCTTGTGCTTTCCTCTTTTTTAATTTGTTTATTGCCGCTTTGATTTCAGAACGTAGTATACTGGTTTGGTTGCTGATTCGGAAGATTCCAATTCAAAGGCGTATCATTGTTGATAGCAGGTTCTTTATAAAGGTCTTCGCAGTAGCTACACCATCTTTCGGCTATGGGTTCAAGGTCGTGTATTGGGTTACCGCGAGCATCTTCAATCACCCAGGAAGTTTTTGGAGAGCGGGCGAACTTTCTTAAAGAGGTCTCTCGTGTGAAGTTTAAGGGCCAATGTACTGACTGTGACGTCAGGCGGTGGGCATTCTTTTATCGTCTCTTCCAACGTGCTCTGAAAGATCGACTGTTCCGGGGGCTCCAAGATCTGGGCTTAGGTGGTGTTTTCCTTTTGGGAGCCTTTAGACGAGCAGTGAAAGTGGCCACAAGTAGGTTGTAATCTGAGCCGCGCCCAGCACCGGGAAAGGTCTTTACATTTTTTTGGATCTCCACCTTGTGTTTATTATAATTTAGTCAATTTGGTTTGAGGAAATATTGCCGGGGACTACATGTGTAGAGGCGTTTTGCATGGTATTAGAAGCAGGTGTTTATAATGCTTAATTTTCTTCCAATGCAAAAGTCAAGAAGTCTTCCTCTATGTTAATTTCTAATGCCGAGACCATACCTTCCTACAACAGATTTTGAGTGATCGTCGGTCTTACTATTTCCCAACTTTGCGTTCTAGTCACCAAGGATTATAGTGGTTTCCTGATTGGGTATTGATTGAGATGAACTCCCTATATGCTTATCATCAATTTATTATTACCTATTAATGCCTTATTAAAAGATTTAATTTAGTCTATGTGATACGAATGCTATTCCTATGCATTACCAAACATTTTACCTCCTTTGAAGGTTCATTTGTCGATACCATGCTTATTTGATTCATCTGTAGAAGATTAATTACATTTCATTTTAAATTAAATAAAATTAATAAATGTTTATTTTAAAACTGCCAATAGGTTTAACGATAACAATAGATTTTTAGTTGAATTTAATATAAAATATTTCAATAAATTAAAAGTTGTACATGAACACGATTTATTTATTAATAAAAAAAAAGTCTTATAATATAAAAAAACAAACGTATTTTTTTTGTCTTTTTATTTATTAAAGTTTGTATTTGAACACGTTTTTAATAGTACGTTATTGTCGTACTCTGTGATTGTATTACATTAAGTGTTTTGTTTTTTTATTAATAAAAAAATAATAAGTCTTGTAAATAAGACAAAAAATATATAATTATGTTATTTTTATGAATCAAACCAAGTTTGTACCTATTCTGATTATTTTTTTCTAGATTTGAATGAATATAGGAAACTTTAGGTAGATAAAGTTAATATTTACCAAAAGTACATTGTTTTTTCAGTATTGTTATTATTAAATAGTATATTTGTAACCATACAGACATTAATTATTATTGTTTAAAAACAAATAGTTCATGTGAACATTTCGTTGCTCCTTATTTACTTTTGAAATTTAACTAATTCCTTGGTATTAATAAGAGATATGGATGTCACATTTTTAATTACCTATATAATGGAAAACATCAATATCATTACCTATTACATAAGTGCTTTTGACAAATATTTAAATTGAAAAAAGGAGTAAGTAACTGATATGGCGCTAAATAACAAATTTGACACAGGGGAAAAATGGAGTAAGTTTAGTTATTCTCGCAAAATTGTTTGGTACTATAAAACATACTTTTTGTAATATACATTATTTTGTAAATAAATTTGGCTCAAACTCGAAAACTTAGTATTTTATATTTAAAGTCCATTTTGATAACTAGTGTAATATTTTAATTTTCTTATTTCTAAAAAACCATAAACTATTGAACTGACTTGAAAACAACCACCATTGCAATATTTTTTCTCCTTTTTTTGATGTTAAAACCATTCTTCTACGATTAAAAATAAAGCTTTTACTGAAAAATCTACTTTTTCGGGTTACGTCCTTTTCGAATTGAATGAGGGTGCGATTTGTTCATCATCATGATATCGTAGGTACCGAACGAACTTGTGTGCGTGCGTAGCGTATACCCCCGCCCCGCCCATCGCCGCCTGCGCGCGTACGCCCGTTTCGACCGAAATTATTGTTTTGGTGTTTTATTCATTTATAACGTGCATGAAATTGACACAAATTTACAATGTAGATTTTTCATGCATTTATGATATTAAATATGTGAACTCTAATGACTGTAATATTTTTTTGCAGCGTTACTAGCTTTAAATAGGAAAATAATTGAAAATATTAACATTGCATGTCTTAATTTGGCACAAATTTATTTATTGGCCTTAAGTAAGTGATCTGAGATAGGAAATAGTTATACAACCAATTGTAATTTTTTTTTTGTACTGTTATTACATAATGACCCTATTTCAGTTTTGCTCTGGGCGAAGATGACACAAACTGGGTTTGTACACTCCGCAGGCTATCCTAGATATGATACCATAATTATTTTAAACTTTAAATTAATTTTGTCAGTTTTGATTTAATTATGTAAAATCAACCACAAACCATCGAATTGCGGAAAATGCAAGTGACAGATCTGACACAAAACGCAATAATAAGGTTCTTAGGTACGTCCGTGTCCACAGGCGAGAAATCAACAACTTTAGAGTTTTTGAAACTTATGACCTCATTTTAGCCCAGCGCTATCGGTCTATTGAGTGTCCTAATTGGCAACCGCATCATCGTGCGACACAGAGCACCCCCAAGCTCTGTGTCGTGCGAGCACAGCCATGAATAGTCCATCGCAGGTAGCGGGACGACGAACGTCCTGTTTCATCTGTATATGTGTCGTGTTACAGGAACTCTCGTCGTTTCCTCAATTTTATTCAACTGCTAAAACGAGCATTATTGTATTTAAAAACACAATAAAATAAATAATATATTTTTTGTAATATCTTTATTCACGATTTAATAAATAAGATAATTTACAACATTATTGTTGTTAACATTTTTTATAATGCATTTTTCACGTTATATTTTAAATAATTTGTATATAAATTACTTTTACATTTAATATTAAACTGTATACAATAATAGTTATTAAAATATAAATTAGATATTTCTAGCCTCTAGGTTTTAAAAAAAAAATACCACTTATTAATTTATTATAAAAAAATTCTATGCAATGCATAATTCCAGCCAGATAATGCATTACTGAAATAGAGTGTGGTGACACAGCCAAGTTCCGTGAAATTGAAAACCATTTTAAAAAAATACAATTATTTTGGTTCAATAAACATTATTATTTCCTTTTTTTGGGTAAATAAACTGTGCAATTGTTCAATAAGAGCCAAAATATTTAATTTTGTCTACTTTTAACGACATATTGTTTTTTAAACTAAGCGCAAATAATTTGCAATGATTAGTAAAATGAAATGATGTCAAATAAAAAGTTGTTTTGGGTTACAAATAAGGGACGGGTCCCAAGTTTTGTGGCGTCAAATACAAAATAGTTTTTTTTATGTTCATGGCCGACAAACAGGCAAGCGGGCAAAGGAGAGGAAGGGATAAAAAAGTCATAAAATTCATGTGACGTAATTAATGGATGAGCCAAAATTTTGACTTAATTTTTGTGGACAGTCGCATTACTTAGCCGTTTAAATGGTCCTTGACATTATTATAATAATTAACGAATATTTATTTTCGAAAAACTTGGCACATTTTTTACAGACTATTTTACTGAAACGCTTCGAACAATGGATCTTGGCTGCGGTCGCTCTTGAATCTCGTTGGTTGGCTGTCCACGTCTTCTTCCATGTAGTCACAAGGTATAAATAGCTGCAAACCAAAAATAATCCATATTGTAAAATATACACACGCATATTTAACGAAGGCTACAACTTTTATGCAAAATTTAAACATTCGAAAATATCGACGTAATTTTACTCTCGACCTATTAGACTACATCGTCTTTATGATTTAAACTAGTAAAATACTCGCAACTTCGTTTGCGTATATCTCTCTTTCCCGTGGGAATTTTAAAAAATCCTTTCTTAGTACACCCCTAGACGTCGTAAGGAACCTACATTCCAAATTTGGAATCTTTAGACCCAGCGGTTTGGGCTGTGCGTTGATATATAAGGTCCTAATTTATTAATGTACTTCCTTTTAACACATGACTATATGGGCTACATATGATCGTTTAAGCAAGGAAATAATTGTCTAGTATTCGGTAAAAAAAAGCACTTTTAGAAATACTCGGTAAAATGCGCCTCTCTTGTAGCAGCCATCCGTCAGTAGAAAAAAAAGGTTTAGGGGTACGGAGTGAAAGGCGCGTCAACGCGTCTCACATATCAAAATGGTTGAATATGGATGAATTTATGTAGTAAGCAAATTTTTCTAACTACTTAAAATACAATTTAATTTTTTTTTACTCAATACTAGACCATTATTTCCTTGCTTAAACGATCATATGTAACCTATATAGTCATGCTTTAAAAGGAAGTTCATTAATAAATTAGGACCTTATTTAGTTAAATCAGTCAGGACTTTGAATTTTATAAATTTAGATGGAGATTTAATTACATAATGTTCAATTTAATTTAATTTCTAGTTGACTACTCAAAATCGCAAGCAAAACTGGGAGCTTCCCAGTGGTCATTTTGCTTTGTATCCGAAATGGTAGTAGTTTATAGAGTAGATCTTTTTTTATGTCATACAGTAGACAAACAAGCAAGCGGGCCACCTGATGGAAAGGGGTCACCGCCGCCTATGGACATCAGTAACACCAGGGGCGCTACCAATGCGTTGTCCACCAAGGATATTGGAGGAAAGGAAGGAGGAAGGGAAGGGAAAGAAGGAGGGGGAAAGAGGGGATAGGGAAGGAGTTGGGCTTCCGGATCTCTCACTCACCGAACGAAACGCATTGCTGCTTCACGTCGATATTCTGTAAGAGGGTGGTACTTCCCCGGTCGAGCTTGCCCATTTTGTAATAATTGATCTACCACTCCATAATTGCTCTACCTCTACCATCTATTTATACAAATCAATATTGTTTTGTACACTTCGACAAGAGAGAGGTCGATGGCCGATTCTATAATAGACCAAATTATAAATAACTAGCTTATAAGTAACAAGCTTATAAATAACAAGCTTTTCCCTACGGCTTCGCTCGCGTAAAGTTTTATGATGACAACAAAACCCATAGCGCGACTTGTGGCGCCATCTATTGGCCGGCAATTGCGAATTGCAGCGCCATCTATAGTAGTAAAAACATTTTATCATTGGAATGACATACTTTCACGGGATGAAAAGTAGCCTATGTTGGGCTCTGTACCCCTGACCATATGTGTACAAATTTTCATAAAGATCGGCTGCTTAGTCAAGCCGTGAAGAAATAACAAAAAAATAAACAAACAAACTCACTTTCTCATTTATAATATTAGTTAGGATAGTCATTTTGCTATCTTTATAGATTAAAGAGTTTTATCTCATATTTTTTGTTTGTTCATTATTATTATGTTTATAATAATTGTTTTTAGAATTAAAAAATAATAAACTAATACTTTTATTTTTTTAAACTCTGATTTGACAACTTGTCTTCAAACATCTGCACCTAGTGATCTTCATCGAGGAAGGAATAACAAGGAGAATCCATGAATAAATGATTTCTACTACCTAGAGCTAGCTCAGTTCATAATGTTCCACCACTTCGTAAGTCGCGTATTTCTCTCTACCTGCCAGTTCATAACTTTATAAAATCTCTATAATTAACTGGTATTAAGTTAAACTTCAACGTGAGAACAATGAAAAAGATTGACAGGATTATCAAAGTGATCTCATAATTAAAAATGTTGAAAGACGTTTAGAAAAGCGCATTCATTGTGAAGGGAAAGAAACGTAGATCAAAACTTTTAATTGGATAGAAGTATTAAGATGGCCATCAGCTTGCAAGGATCTTTTGTCGTAGTACAGTCAATGGAAGAAGTGAACAGGGTAAAAATTAAAAAAAAATACTTAATTTTTATACTAATAATGTAAGCATTGTAATGTAAGCGTGTATATTTCACGTATTAAATAGAAAACTTGAATTTTTTTATACCACCAAGGTGGCAAACTAGCATACGGCCGGCTTAATGGTAAGTAGTCACCGTTGCCTATGGACTCTTTAACAGGGGGTATCACTCGCTCGTTGCTGACCCTGTAAAAAGTGGAGCTCTGGAGCTCTTACTCACTGTAGGAACACAACAATACCAATGCTATTTGGCTACGATCTTCTGGAAGGTGAGTGGAGAATGGTTACCACGCCAGACCGCCACCAAGGAGGTCCCGGGTTCGATCCCCGGTCGGGTCATGATGAAAAACGAACTTTTTCTGATTGGCCTCGGGTCTTGGATGTTTATCTATATATGTATTTGTTGTAAAATATAATATCGTTGAGTTAGTACCCCATAACACAAGTTTCGAACTTACTTTGGGGCTAGCTCCAATCTGTATGAATTGTCCCTATATATTTATTAATATCAAAAATCTACAGTTACCTGTTCGTTCAAAGGCTTGCCTTCCAACACATACTTCAGTTTGTTCATCTGGCATGGACTGAGGATCCTCTCCAAATTCCTGGTGACATCCTTAACCTCCTCACTCTTTCTGTGGCCATCCCTTTTGCCGTTTGTCCAACCCCTGGAATATTGAAACGTCTGAGCAGCCACTGAAGTAAGCGTTACCACGATGAGAAATGTCGTTATGTTGGTCACCATTTTCGTATCTGAAATAAATTATATGAGTTAATAGCGTTTGATTTTTTTTATAGCACTAAGGTGGCATACAGCATACGGTGATGCCTGGAGGTCCTATGGCCGCTTGCAACCGCCGCCGGAGGTATCTTTTTTTTTATCTCATACATTAGACAAACAAGCAAACGGGCCACCTGATGTAAAGCGGTCACCGCCACCTATGGCGCCACCTATGACGCCAGTAACATCAGGGGCGCTACCAATGCGTTGTCCATCAAGGAGGTTGAAGGAAAGGAAGGACGAAGGGAAGGGAAAGGAGGGGGAAAGAGGAGATAGGGAAGGAGTTGGGCGTCCGGATCTTTCACTCACCGAACGAAACGCATTGCTGCTTCACGTCGATATTCTGTGAGAGGGTGGTACTTCCCCGGTCGAGCTAGCCCATTTTATAATAATTGCTCTACCACTCCAAAAAATCCCGTATCACTCGCGCGTTGCCGCTTTTAATGACTCTTAAAGAACCCCATTATAGTGTAAAGAAAAGTCCTAGGCAGAGATCTCATTCCACAGCACAGCTTCAGCGTTCGCGGGATCGTTAAAGATATCGTGTGATCGAGTTATTATTTCCAGTGGGAATGAGATGTTTTTCCGGGAAAAGTAGACTATGTGATCCAGCCCTTAAACTATCCTAAAAAAAACATGTCAATCCGTTCATTATTTTCGACGTGAATAAAGAATAAATAAACACACCCACATCATTGGTATTTTTATGAATGAGTGCTTACAGGAAAAAAAAGAGAAATAATTGATTAAATAAATCGCGTTCAAAGTTTTGTGTTGAAATAAAGTTCCGAGGAAAAGAAAAATTCATAAAAATACTGCGCCGTCTAAAATTATTCTGGTCTTACCAAAACAAAACTCACAAGTCCAAATGAAAATAATATTTAATCAAAACCGTTTCTAATCCCTAGAGTTCGCTGTTCGTTGAGAATGTTCAGATCCATTTTGAGAAATTCCATCGACTGTTAGTTAGTGTAGTTGTAGAAACGCATTTTAACCACTGCAAAACAGTTGTGTTTCGAAATTAGAAAAAAAAACATTAACAACCATATTACATAGCCAAAGGGATCAGCAAGCTGAAGTGGCAGTGGGCAAGGCACATGGCGCGCAGAGCCGATGGTCGGTGGGGCGAGAGGGTTCTGGAGTGGCGACCGCATACCGGAAAGCGGAGCATAGGAAGCCCGCCTACAAGGTGGTCAAACGACCTAAGGAAAGTCGCAGGAAGCCGCTGGATGCAGGCCGCTGCCAACCGGTCATACTGGAAGCCTTTGTAATGTCCTATGTCCAGCAGTTGACTTCTTGTTGCTGAGATGATGAAACCATATTAATTAAAATATTATATTAGTTGTAGTAAACTTTATTAAGATCCTACCCTACCCTAGGACCTACTTAACCGTTTAGTTACTTAAGTTAAGTCGTTAAGTGGTTATCCAATAGGAAAATCGTTATACACTTTAAGTAGGCTCTAATAAGTTATCAAGTAATAGCCGACGTACTTATAAAATGAAATTTTGATTAAAACGTACAATACATGACATGGAATATGACATTACACTCATCTGCAAGCAAGCACGAGTCACGAGAGAGGTAGGGCACAGCGGATAATCCGCTAAAATCGGAGCAGCCCGTCTATCTGGGGAAGGACCTCCACCTTACATAAGATCGTAGCCAAATAGCATTGGTCTCGGCCATGTTGTGTTACTACGGTGAGTATGGTCTCCAGAGGACCCCGCGTGACAGATACCCCCGGTATTGCAAGCGTCTATCTATAGGATACAGTAATGCTTAACATCAGGCGGGCCGTATGCTTGTTTGCCAGCTTTATGGTATTAAAAAAAGGAATGCGTAGCAAATACGGAACCCTACGCTGTGCGTGGCCCGACACTCACTTGCCCGGTAATAAAATAATAATTTCTATAAAAGGCCCTACTCACGATGCAATCAGACTTGCAATTTGTTGCTGCGATTTGTTGCAATCGCAGTTGCCAGTCTACTGACCTTAGCAACTTCGATTGCAATTTCATTCCGCGATACGAACGTTAGCCACCAATGCTATCTAAATTTCAAAAAGTTAATTTTTAATAGTGTCTTTTAACCATGAAGGAGATACTAATTACCCATGTTAATTTTTAATAGTGTCTTTTGTAATAGTGTATGTGTGTTAAGTTTTTATCCAAATAAAGTTTTATTCTATTCTATTCTATTCTAAAAAGTGGCATTTGCAGTTGCTATTGCTGCTACAATTCAAACAGCGATAAGTTGCATGTGATCTGCAACCTTTGTTGCCTTGCAACAAATCGCAGCAACAAATTGCTAGTCAAATTGCATCGTGAGTAGGGGCTTTAAGATCCCTTTGGTACAGTCAGCTGCAGGGAAACATGACAAAACAAGCAAGAATTTTTTAGGTAACCAATCAGATTACATCAATATTTCATCGAATACTAAACGTAATCGAAACGTACATTTTTTATTAATTGAGAAACCTAATAATTAAGGCGCTGTCCCACTGCTGCGCACGAAGAGGCTACGCACGTGTGTTAAGCTTTGCTCTGCAAGAGGATGTACGTGATTGTTTCCACTGCAACCCACGGACACGTTAGTGTGTGACGTCATTGATACACGCGTGGCTTGCTCAACATAGCTCAACGCTGTCAACGCCATGCACGCAGTGAATGCGGTACACAGCTTGTTCCACAAAGCGTGCACATCGCTTCGCACTCTGTGGAAACGTAGACCCACGTAGTCATCCACGCAGCTGTAATGTGCCACGTGGCCCACGTGTTCGTGCGCAGCGTGCGCAGCAGTGGGACCGCGCCTTTACTTCGTTTAGGGTCAGCTTACGTTTCGCTGCCACTTTACTATATATAATTGAATATAAAATTGGATTCTCCTTCCTCCCATCTCATTTATTATATTTACAAACATAATAAAATATGTAGCTTAAAACTGTTTATAACGTCATTTAATAGATACCATAAAAGTATACAAGATTTAATGAAAATCGATAATCCGCCGTTGCGTAAAATGCAATTTCTTGAAGCGAGAAAACTTAATAATGGTAGTTCTCACGTACTTAATATTCAATAAGCTATACTTGTTAAAGAGCTCGCTGTAAAAGGATATATAAGTCAAGAGACGGCAACTGTAGTGTATTATTTAGATTAGATATCAGGAATTGATAAAATGGGGCTCAAACAATGGATCCAAGTGGAATGATTCAGACACAATTTAATACATTAAATTAGCTTCCAAGAAAAGATTTTTTTATTTTTTTTATTTTTTACATGACTCGCACAGCGTCACCAGCTAGGTTATTCTGCATAGCAATCGCGATTTTAATTTCAATTTTGTATAATTTCAAATGCAAAATTAACAGCAAATCCTAATTGTACCATTGAAATTCATTGACATTTATGTATTCTTTCTTTTTATGTAATGTGTGCTTTAGCTGATGCAAATAAAAAAATTATCTATCTATCTATCTATCTATCTATAAATTTTATACTTTACTAACTATTTGGTTAGCATACAATCCGATTTCATTTAGTTTAGTATTTAGTTAGCGCTAGTTTAGCTGTAAAGAGTACCTAAAATTAACAATCCAATTGCGATTGCGGAAATATCTTCAAGAGTAAGGGGGCTGGTTACAAAGTAAGCTAGACTGAACCTACTAGTATTGTGAGTACTACACAACGGATATATTATTGTACATAAATATATATATATTATAATACACAGAAAACAGACTCGAGAACAAATACAAATGCCATCACATGTTTGCATCGAGCGTTAATCGAACCCGCGCACTTTTGGTGCCAAAGTCACAACGCGCCACCGGGTCCAAAAGTGTATACAGAGGTAACATTGATTTTATGTATTTACGTAACAACAAAACTAAAATAACAACCTGTAATTATGAGCTTAAAACTTAACTAACGTTTTTGTAATGAAATTGATTTGTATGAGACTTAAAGTATTAACGTGTACTTCAGTTGGTAACTTCCAGGCTTATTACTAAGTACTATGCGACAATAGTCTACAACTTATAATACTACTTTATTGTTTGAAACTTATCCATAGTTTATTTTTGGTAACATAAACCCTTCATAAAGGAGTATTGAATGCAACACAACTGGGATTCGATTTTGACGAGTGTATCAGGGTTTAGACCCTTCGCCCACGACGCGAAACACAGATGACTCGAATTGCATACCGGCATAATTAGCAGAACATTTAAGAGAGGTAGGGCACAGCGGATAATCCGCTCAAATCGGAGCAGCCCGTCTGCATGGGGAATGACCTCCACCTTACAGAAGATCATTCAAATAGCACACCAAATAGCATTGGTATCACACCAAATAGCATTGGTATCGGCCATGTTGTGTTCCTACGGTGAGTAAGGTCTCCAGACAATAACATGTTTAACATATTGTTTAAGTCCTTAACAAATGTCAAAAACTATTCCACTGATACACTATCGGCATTCTTGTGAGACACGATTGAGACACCATTGAGATTGAGAGTCCATTGGTGCATTTGTGTTAGTAGAATCGATTCTCGTAAAGTCAAAATCAAAGTCAAAAATACTTTATAATGTGCCCTCGCGGGCACTTAGACACGTCATTTACAATGAGTGTTACATAATAATATTATTATTCTGTATTAAGTAAATAAACTACCACCATTTTGGGAACAAAGCAAACATGTTATGTGATGGCATTTGTGTCGACGCACGAAACGCGACCAATTCGTTGTTCTCGACTCTGGATATTTTTTCTATACTAATATTATAAAGAAGTAAAGTTTGTGTGTTTGTATATTTGTTAAATTGTAAGGGGTAATCTCGGGATCTACTGAACCGATTTTAAAAATTCTTTCACCAATAGAAAGCCACATTATTGCCGAGTGTCATAGGTTATATAAAAAAAACGAAAAATAAAAAGGCTTTTACGTGGTAGTCGGTTTTGCAAAGTGAATCGGAGAAAAAACGGTCGAATGAAAGCGTTTCTTACGAACGCCTGTACTAAAAAAGGATTATTAACATTATGCCCAACGAAGTGGGCACGGGTCACCTAGTATTTAATATAGGTATAGTATTTATTTACTTACAATATATAATCTGTTGTGTGGTACCCATAACACGAGCTGGATAAGCCTAGCTTACTTTGGGACCAGTCGGCGCTGTGTGAATTGTGAAGATTTTTTTTTTAAGTGAAACCTTCTTAAGCGGCGCTTGGCACTTTTTTAGATGGGTAAAAAATGTTAAGCTCGCGTCAGATCCGTAGCCTCATCGGAAAAGCGTAAGATTCCCCAACCATTCTTTTTTTTTTATACCACACAGGTGGCAAACAAGCATACGGTCGGCCTGATGGTAAGCCGTCACCGTAGCCTATAGACGTAAGCAATACTCACGCGTTACCAACCCTCCCAACCCCCAAAGTGGAGCTCTGCAGACCTTACTCACCGTAGGAACACAACATGGCCGAGACCAATGCTATTTGGCTACGATCTTCTGTAAGGTCCTTCCCCAGACGGGCTGCTCCGATTTGAGCGGATTATCCGCTGTGCCCTACCTCTCATAAAAATTCATTCCAAAATATTCAAATATGCACAACGTTGATGTTTAAGTTTTCACTTCTGCCGGCACTCCCGAAGTGCAACCCTTTTTTTTGTTATTTATAAACTTAATTAAACTAAAACCTCTTTTGAAAAACTACAACAATAAACTTTAACAATAGTGTCGTGTTAAAATAAACAGTTTAAGTTAAACTTAAATCAAGTTCTCAGTGTGCTAAGATGAAACAGTTGATATAAACGATAAGCAAAGCTTGTTTTCTTTGAACGTGTACGATATTTGATTTGCTAACTATGTAAATAGTTTCTTAAATTTATTCTCTAGAAGAAGCTCGATGGCTTTGTGTCGCGCTATACAACGAACACGCAACCAATGTCGACCCTAGCCAATGTTCGGATGAGTGTTTTTATACCACGAAGGTGTCAAACAAGCATACAGCCCGCTGGTAAGCAAAGCAATCACCGCAGCCTATGGAATGGACGCTTGCAACAACGGGCGTATGAGTTTCGTTATCTCGAGCTTCTCCGTGCTCTGGACACGTTATGATGTCGATCAAACGCTTTCTTTGGCACTTGGCATTTGCTAACGGCATAACAAAGACAGTGCGATCTTACGGGGCTAGGATGAAACACTTTCGCATGAATTCTTTAGATTTACGAAGGAGGATTAGCGATGCAGTATTTACACACAATGTACTCAATAATAAGATATCTTGTCCTCAACTATTAAAACTATTATATTTGCGTGTCCCCTCCAGAATGCCACGTAATCCATGTACTCCTTTAAGACCACCTCTAAGAAGAACGGTACTGGGCTGTAATTCTCCCATTGCTAGATTTTGTAGAATATTAAATAGCTGCAGCGACCGGATTGATATTGTGCACTTCGACTCTCGTAATATGCTCACAAAAAAACTGTACATGATTTGGAATTGAGTCTCATTCTGCGTGCGAATGTTGCACTTAATAAAAAATAAAAAAATGTATTATTTTGTTAATTTATTGCTTTTTGCTTTTTGGTTTGGTTCAGTTAAATTTGTATAAGTACTTTAAACATAATTATGTCTTTGGCAGTAAATATACAAGCGGTGTTTACCTTTAAGTAATTGTTACATTTAGTTTAATACATAGGATTTTTTGTGGTTTTCTTTATGGTGTAAACAATTGTTGGTAAACCAAATAAATAAATTAAATTAAATTATGGCTATTATTGATAGATGACAATAAAGCCAAGTTTTCAGGATTGAAAACCTCTGCCAATCTGCATTGGAGCGGCGTGGCAGAGTACGCTCTAATCCCCTACGATTGAAAGGAGACCCGTATCCCAGCAGTGGGATGATTACCTATGGGTTGATATGATGATTGTAATATCTGTGTTAATATCAAAAAAACAAAAAAATAATTACTTTATTCGATATTAAATATAATCGCCTTGGGATGACTTTACGCCTTACATAAATTAACAATAGAAAATTTATTAATTAATATAAATTTTTTATGCTGTTACAAAAAGATTAGCATCTCTTAATGAAGGGAACTCTGAAGATCTGCCCTTAGGCAGTGACCTTTGACCGATTTCAGAGCTCTCGAATACAATATAGATTTTTTTATACCACTAACGTTGCAAACAAGCATACGGCCCGCCTGGTGGCAAGCAGTCACCTATATACCGTAATACCGGGGGAATCACTCGCGCGTTGCCGACCCTGTAAAAAGTGGAGCACTGGAGATCTTACTCATCGTAGGAAGACAACATGGTCAAGATCATTGCTATTTGGCTACGATCTTCTGTAAGGTGGAGGTCCTTCCCCAGACGGGATGCTCCGATTTGAGCGGATTATCCGCTGTGCCCTATCTCTCTACCATAGATGACGCAAATACTTCTACTTCACATGTTCGAACCCCGACCAAGCGTCATGGATGGCTGTCTGTTGGCGGTCTGTTGTGGAGTTCAGACGGCCGTGTAGACAGTAATGAAACTGTCCGAACATGTTTTATGCTAAACACTTAACACTAAACAAGCCACTCGCACTAATCACTAATCAAACCAGCCATTTTATACCAGTTGAAGCGTAGGCGGCGATATTTTTGAATCGGTTTGGATTTCCCATCACTTTTCGCCTGTGATGTCACAGTAGGTGGTAAAAAGTTGGCACGCTTGCCCTCAATACAAATCGTGATACTTGCGTCATCTGTGGTCATACCACAGTGTAAAGACACTTCAGAACAAAAGTTAAACACTTTAAAACTAAATCTAGGTAAAATGAAACTATCAGGGACACGGGCAGCTGCTGGACGGAGGAGCTCGCACGTTTTTATTTCTATACCTAATTATTTGAAATTAATTAATTTCTTTTCCCGCATGCCGTGTGGTGGCGGCAGATTAGAATACCACCTCCCCTTCTCTTCCCATGGATGTCGTAAAAGGCGACTAAGTGATTATAGTAAGAAAAGAATGGGCATCAGCATTCTTCAATTGGACTGGACTACCAACTTAACTGCGCTCGCCAACCCGCCTGCCAAGCGTGGCGAGTATTGGCAAAACCCCCTCAAAATTGGGGGAGGCCTATGTCCAGCAGTGGACTTCTTGCGGCTGAGAATAAGATGATGTATTAATTTCTTATTTTTTATAATTTATTTTTAAATTTTTTCTTTTTGTAGTTTGTGGTAAACTACAAGGAATTAATAATATACCGGGAATTAACGCGATCATACCTTGATATTGCCTGACGTTTCGACTATTATTAATTTATAATAATGCAACGCGAAAGTTTAAAAGTTATTTTAACTACAAGGAACCCTTATAGTTTAGCCATGTCCGTCTGTCCGTCTGTCCGTCTGCGGTCTAGCGCCTAGACGCTTGATGCTAGAAAGCTGTAATTTGGACAACAATGCTAACAAAGTGGTAGACAAAAAATTTTAAAACATTTTTTTTGGGGTAACTTGGGGTAACAGGTAAAGTGGGAGAGAATTTTTTTTTCACACCGACCCCATATTGTGGGGTATCGTTAGATAGGTCTCTTAGAAACATCGAGGGTGTGGGAAGATCATTTTCCGATACAATGATCCGTTTGCGAATTATTTACATTTAACGTGTCAATTTTCGTTTTGCATGGTGCCCCCTCCCCTCTATCTCCGAAAGTCTTGTGTTTAGAAATTTGAAAAAATTCATGGTAGTAGTTCATATAGTGAACCTGCAAGGAAAACTTTAACGGGTAAATAGGCACTACTAGTTACCCAGTAATAGCCAACGAACTTATGAAGTAAAATTTCTTTGACGAAAACGAACAAATTTCATAGAGTATGGCATTGTACTCATCTGCAAGTAAGAAATGCGTAGCCAATACGGAACCCTACATTGTGCGTGACACGACACGTACTTGCCCGGTTTTTTGATAGATTTGTTGCGCTAGACCGCGGACGGACAGACGGACAGCGGGGACCGACTTCATTTTATATTATAAAAAGATGAAATGCACTTGTTTTCTAAAACGAACGATAGGATAAGACTGGTTTACACAGTGCGAGCTGCTGCCTGGCCAGTAGACAGCTACTCGGTTTGTCTACTCGTACGCCAGTAGCTCGGCTCGCCTTTGCTGTCTACGACACCTAGCTACTGCCCAGTCCGAGTTGAGTCGCGATGTCCGGCTGGCACTGGCGAGCTACTGCCGAACGCGTCCAAACGATACGAGCGACGGCCGAGCCGCTGTTATGTGCGAGTTGCTGCCGGGCGGCAGGCGAGTGAAAACAAAAAAATGTTGAAGTAACTCGGATGCGAGCTACTGACCAACTCGCACGTACGAGTTACTCGTAAGTTACGTCCAAACAGTGCGAGTTACGCAGTGCAGCTACTCGGAAGGCTGACTCGTACGCTAGCTCGCACTGTGTAAACCTGCCATTACTCGTGTGTTGTCGTATAAAAGAACAGGCTCCCTAGACGCGTGGGTTTCAGTTTTCATATTAACCCATATCAACAAAATACCTGAGTGTCTATTTAATTTTACGACGAAACCTACAATTTGAATAAATATACGTCCCAATATACGTCATATACCCCTGAGATTATTTCAAAATAGTTTTGGTGGGTTCATATCATGTCGGTTATTACTTATTTATTCATATTGTTAATAATTTAATCTTCCAGTATCCGTATTAATATTAAATTTTGAACTAAATTGTTAAAATAATGTTCTGTCTACCAAAATAAATAACTATGAACATGTCTGTATTATTTGTTGTCTGTTATAGAAATAAATAATAAATAAAATATGTATTGTTTGTACAAATATTTTATTTCGGGAAAGCATTCGGCTATGAATATTGTAACGTTTTTTTTTATACCACAAAGTGGCAAACAAGCATACGGCCCGCCTGATGGTATGGTAAGCATCACCGTAGCCTATAGACGCTTGCAATACCGGGGTATCACTCACGCGTTGCCAACCCTCGCAACCTCCCCAAGTGGAGCTCAAGAGACCTTGCTCACCGTAGGAACACAACATGGCCGAGACCAATGCTATTTGGCTACGATTTTCTGTAAGTTAGAGGTCCTTCCCCAAACGGACTGCTCCGATTTGAGCGGATTATCCGCTGTGCCCCACCTTTCTTAAATTATCATTGTTATCATTGTTTTGTTAGCTCGTAAAATAGGTCACGCACGCTCAAGTAATGTGCATGTATGCACGTCTTACAACATTCATGGCCGTCTTCGTGAGAATATCTGTATCAGCAGGGTTACCACCATCTCTTATTCCCATTCAATTCAGGACCTAAACAGAATAGAATCGTTATTTCGTACCACCATGTATTCTAAACGACTCGGTTTAGGTGACAGCGATTCAGCAGATATTATTCATTCATTTTGTATGAACTTTCGTACCACCATGTCTTTCCACGACTTATATTGAAAGGATTTATCTGTCAAATGACCTGTCAACCTAAACTGAATCAAGGACTGTCAAGGAGGATAGAGTGGCAACTCCGGGGTGAAATCGTCATGGGAAGGTGCTGCCATGCACTGGCTGAGTTATGAACTAAAATTTCAACTATATACCTTTATACATAGTAAGTATACGCTACCCTTTATTTTCTGAATATATTTCTTTGTTAGTGCCCCAAAGACATCCCCCAACCGACGGAATATATAAAATTTTGAGTATTTAAGTATCCAATTTGTATTTTATTTACATTTTAAGTAAATAAATAACTAATAAAATAAATAACGTCAATGGTATCAAATGGTCCGCGGTCCATCAGACGCCATGTGAAGTTGGAAAATGACCACCGCTTTTTTTTTAAATTTTAGTTCACCCGCCAGCCGCCAAATGTCGCTGTTGCCCATGAAAATTGACGGTAATGTAATATCTAACTATCTAAATATGGCTACTTGGTGCGAATTGTTTTATATAATTTAATAATTATATAAAACTAATAAATAACTAAGAAAGGAAAGAAAAAGACCACACAAAATGTATTGTTGTAACATTTATATAAATTACATTTATTGTTATTAACATTATAAAAAAATGTTATGATGTCATATGATATTCATCAATAATGTTATGCTAGTTAACAATAGTAGTAAATATTAAATTATAGAAATTAATATATTTTTTATATCTCTTAATCTCCTCTACTAAATTGCTAAAAAGACCAATTTCTCCCTCGATAAATTGGTTTTTTCTATTGAGTCAGCACACAACGCCCTGCGTGCTGCATCTTATTTCAACGCCGGTTCACCATCACCACAGAATTATTATCACCACACCACCACGTCTCCGCCTGTGACGCGTTGTTCTGCGTCTAGGAGTTATATGCTGAGGCGTAGCTGCTACGATCGCAGATGGAAAATGACGAGGCGTAAATTTATTTAAATTCGTAAAACACGATTTCACTTCACAAGATTGACTTGACACTTGTGTTGTGTTGTGTCAGTCCGATCCGACAGGGTGCGTTTTGAACGTGTAATATTTAATTTTCGTTAAATTCTTTTTTTACGCAAGTATAAGAAAATATACCCCGTTTAATCTGTCTATCTATAAAAATCTATGTTTTTCGTTTGAATATAGATTAATTTACATCTTAAACAATTTTAAAATAGATAAATAATAAAATTAAGTTGTTTTAAAAAACCGGTAATGACCAAAACGAATTAATGGTTTGTTTTGAACGCACCGCTGCAACTAATCAGCGACAATTTTCATTTGTTCATCCGACGAAATGAGATCCTGTTTATGAGAGATGGTGGTACGAAATAATGCGATTACGTTTAGGTACCTAAACGGAACCAATTCAAAACGTGAGTAGTTAGGTAAAAGATGATGGTAACCCCCCAGTGAGTTATAAAAAACCAAAAGAAGTTTGACAGAAAGTGATCTTGTAGGGTTCAGTTTTTTTTTTCCTTTTGAAGTCCGGAACCATAAACAAAATATTATAATTCAACAAACACATTTTAGTGAGAAATTAGTAAAAGATATTAGGCGTTTTATTAGAGGTCCCTTGAGCGTATCAAGTTGAGACATTATGTCATTTGAAGCATCATTTTATTGTATAGCACTAACACTTGTCTTCACTTGTGAGTCTTTGAATCTTTCAAAATTTTACATGAAAAAAAAAACATTTTTTTTATATAAAATCAGACCTATCATATGTAGGTAAGGTCAGACTGACGCCGTAGCGTATGTCGAAATATAATTTCTTGGATGTGGAAACATTGTTCGTATGTACGGACAAATGTTTTCATTATTATATGAATGAAGTAGGCATCCGCTAAGAAGTGAGTTTCGAAATTGAACGGGTTTCGCTAGTCGTAATTTATAGTAATAAAAAATCTCAAGAGAGAGTTGCACAAAATTTTTTGTTATTGACAAATTAAAACTCTATATCTTTTTTCTTCCCTAATTTGACAATGACAGCGCCAGATTTATTGAGTCATTAGCTTTAAAATGCAACTCACCATGTGAATATAATATTGAGCCTGAAAGGTCTCATACGCTTCTCGTACTAATAAAAATAATTAAATAAACAATAATAATTTCAATGAAATATCTGTTACATTCCGTTTTAATAGGCACATTAAGCCGCCGGTCCTGACTGTTGTCGATAGATAACTCTTTAATAGCCTTGAAAATTGGCCCGGAGTATACCGAAAAGTTTATCTAGAAAGAGCTTCATATCCCAGAGTAGACTTCTCATTAAATTTCAATTATCATTACAATCATAGTTCGTCTAATAAGACTCGAGGCTATAGCTTTTCCCGGAATTCAATGTGGTTAACCACATTGAATTCCGTGAAAAGCTAAGTTAATAAGGTTATATAATATTTTTATATATTTTATATAATATTTTTAAATTTAATTTAATCACAACGAAATAAAAAATTAAAAAAACTTACGTTTATGTTCCTTTTTCAAAAAAAAAAGTGTCGACACAAATCCGTACACTGGCTGGACAGAATACAAATTAAAAATATGTCATTTAAAAAAAACTAATTGAATTTCGAATCCGATTCCCGGTATATTTCCCTCCGAAAGATCTATGGTTGACTACGCAACAGTAAGGAAATTTCACCCCTTTTATACGAATCGGGGCGCTATACAGTGATCGCAGACTTTATTGAGTTATATATAGACGTTCGTGTATCGTCGTGATTATTACTTTTCAAAGTTGCTATTATTTTTATAACCAATTAAATAATATTAATAGAAGTTTGAGGCAATTATAAAATTAATAAATACTTACACGTTAATATTTTTTTCTTAGGCTCTATTTGTTCTTTATATACCACAGTTGGACATCTTCTTATGATCTCGGGTTTTTCAAACGAGAGCGTGAAAAAGTCTTTAGGCCGACGACAGGTGAGACTGATCGGTGCCTGCGCTGTCCGCGGTACCGATGGGTCTCACTTAAGGACTCCACTACTGTTCAATATCAGGTGGGGTAGAGTCACTTGTTTGGCTAAATAAAATAATTCTGAACTATACTAACTAGAACATGAACAAAATTACATTTTATTTGATGAATACTACGGAATAAGCTTTTATCATCATCATCATAATCATCTCAGCCACAAGAAGTCCACTGCTGTAGGTACATAGGCCTCCCCCAAACGCCACCAATGCGACTTTCTTTAGGTCATCTGACCACCTTGTAGGTACGCACGTACCGGAAAGCGCAGCGTAGGTAGGACGCCCGTCCTACGCTGCGCTTTCCGGTACGTAGTCGCCATTCCAGAGCCCTCTTGCCCCATCGGCCGTCGATTCTGCGCACTATGTGCCCTGCCCACTGCCACTTCAGCTTGCTAATCCGTTATGGCTATGTCGGTTATTTTGGTTCTGCTACGGATCTCATCATTTGTGATTCGATTTCGTAGAGAAACCCCGAGCATACAAATACAAATAACTTTATTCTGTTAAAAATGTGGTGGATACAGATATTTGAAAATGTCATAAGTTTCACACATTTAACCAGACTCTGGCATGCAAAATATAGGTCTCTCCATGGCTCACTGAGTGACCGCGAGCCTTCTTATGAGGCCCATAGTGAGCGACCACATCTCGGATCCATATGTCATCACTGGTAACACAAATTGCTCGAAGGTTTTTCGTTTTAGGCACTGAGGAATTTTGGAGGAGAAGACGAAATATCCCGAATAAGCTTTAACCTAATTAAAAAATTGCAAATCCATCATAAAACAAATAAAAACAATTTCCCATAGAATAGCCATTATCCGATGTGTAGGCCCGGGTTAAATGTTAAGTAAGTAGATATTATATAGAATTAAAATCATTCAAAGTTTTATCTGCCATTGCATTATTTATTAATGGCCATTTGAGAACGCCCACGCCAAGTTTTCGCACCTCGTCTCGTAGTGTAGGAAGGCGGGAAGAGAACTTTGTATTTGGAATGTTATTATTTTTCATTTGTTACAAAAAATTTTTTTTTCAAGTTTTGGTTTCTGCTTTCTTGTTCGATGCATTTAGCCAGCGTCATGTAATATGGTAATATTCATTCATTCAAATCAGCGTATTCGTGCTATCTCGACTCAGTAATACAGCCTCTGAGTCAAGACGTCCCGAAGAAAGACGATAGCAAAATAAAACTTCAATCATCTATGCACTTTAACCAATGTTTGCTTTACATTACACTATCAATACTATGAATCAAACGTTGAATGAAACACACAGAAATCCGCTACATAACGCTATCGTGTTGGCGCCAAAATCCATTTGTTTCTAATTCTTCTTCTTCTCTTTGAAGTGCCACCAGCAGACAGGCTACTAGCAGTAGGTACTAGCCATGGAAGTAATAAGTACTACGTATAGTACTTATTACTTCCATGGTACTAGCAAATACTATAGACGAGTAATACGCACAGCTTCGGAAGAATTCGGGCAAGACGCGACACTAGCGCCCTTACGGCATGAGGGCGGCATGAGGTGAACGATTTCAAAACTTTTGTATGCAAAATGTTATAGCGCCCCTAGCGGCATGAGGTGAACTGTGCGTTTTGTATGCAAAATATTATAGCGCCCCTAGCGGCATGAGGTGAACGGAGGTTGCCAAGTCATTGTATGAGAAACGTCAAGAGCTGTGCGTATTACTCGTCTATAGTATTTGGTACTAGTTACCGGACGAACTTATTTTAAACTTTGACGTACAAATGTATATGACAAATTTGACATGACATTGCTGCATTGTAATCATCTGAAAGCGAACAAAGCGTATCAAATATGGAACCCTACACTGTACGTGGTCCGACATGCACCTTGTCCGGTTTTTTTTTTGTAAATAAATACATAAGTAGATACTTATTATATATAGAAAACATTCAGACCATAGCAAACAGATTTGTTCATGCACACAAAATTAAAGTTTGCCTTTCGCAAGATTTGAATCCCTAACTCAGAATAAAGTGACCATTGTTAGCCATTCGACCACCTATCATATAAGCCCTTGATCTTTGATCTATATAAGTCTTAATGTAAGTCACAAAATATTCCACTTGCATAGTTATAAAATGCATAAATGCTAACGCCAAACCACCTGAGCCATATTGAATAACGGTATACCTCGTTATCCGTATTGTAGTCGTTTGAGTACAATACTATTTTTAAGCATAATACATCTGCACTCTCACGAAGTTTACCGAAGTTAAGCGAAGTTTTAAACGAATATAGAAAAAGAAAAAGTGTTGGCTCGTTTCCTTTTGTTTGCAAATCACACAGATTGTAGATACAAATACATATATAGATAAACATCCAGGACCCAGGCTAATCAGAAAAAGTTCTTTTTTCATTAAAAAATCCGGGTTCGAATCCCGGTCGGGTAATGACCCGACCGGGATTCGAACCCGGGACCTTTTTTTTTATACCACACAGGTGGCAAACAAGTACGGTCGGCCTGATGGTAAGCCGTCACCGTAGCCTATAGGCGCTTGCAATATCGGGCTATCACTCACGCGTTGCCAACCCTCCCGACCCTGCCAAGTGAAGGTCTGGAGACCTTACTCACAGTAGGAACACAACATGGCCGAGACGAGACCAATAATGCTATTTGGCTACGATCTTCTGTAAGGTTGACGGACGGGTTGCTCCGATTTGAGCGGATTATCCGCTGTGCCCTACCTCTCTTAAAACCCTCCTGGGTGGCGGTCTGGCGTGGCAACCATTACGCCACGGAGGTCATCCAATTAATTTATTTTACCTTTGTTTTCACCATCCATTCTTCATTTTCCTTAACCTTAGTGTCACGTTTTTCGAACAAATAAAATTTAATGCCCCGATCATTTCTATACTTTACTCCAAATTGGCGATTCCTAATTTTCAAAGGTCTATTAATCAGACTCACGTATTTTGTGTAAATATTAAAATTTCGGGTTTAAGATATTTATTTCTTAAAAGAACTTAAACAAATTCACTTACATAAGAAATTAATTTCTACATACTCGTAGGTTTAGTATTTGATGCATCAGCGTAACTTACAGACAGTAACAGTTTTTTCACATATGAAATAACACTGCACTGTTTTTTTTTTCAATTGTTAAATTTCAAATAAAATCTGGTGATAATTCGAACTAAATTGTTCTGTCTAAAACAAAAATTGATATAAGAATATTATTAAAATATATATAGAATAGTTTTAAAACTAAAATGTTATAAAATAAAATAAAAAAATTGTTATTTTAGAAATATTCATATTGAAATAAGTGGTCGACTCTCTTAAAACAGTTGAAATCCAGTCTCAATCTCAGTGCAAGATGGCGCTTGAGATAAGAAATTGAGTATTTTTTATGCCACAAAGTTGTCAAACAAGCATATGGCCCGCCTAATGGTAAGCATCACCTTAGCCTATAGACGCTTGCAATACCAGGGGAATCACTCACGCGTGGCCAACCCTCGCAACCCCCCAACTGGAGCTCTGGAGACCGTACTCACCGTAGGAACACAACATGGCCGAGACCAATGCTATTTGGCTACGATCTTCTGTAAGGTGGAGGTCCTTCCGATTTCCGACGGGCTGCTCCGATTTAAGCGGATTATCCGCTATGCCCTACCTCTCTTAAAAGATTAGATTTTAACTGTTTTTATTATGAGAATAGACCTAGCTGGCCACAATTATGCTCTGACAGGTCAGTCTTCCTCTCCTAGTCATATGTACATAGACTCAAAGTTTTGGACGGCTACACAAAGTAAAGTAGGCCACACTCGCAAAGACAAACTTACATGTACTTACTTATACAGTTTGCTAGTTAGTCTATGCTCTTGGGGTCACACGTCACACTGCAATAGTAATTAATCTTATAATTTATTCAATCAGTAGTTTTGGACTGTTGGCTATGCAGTTGACGAATATGAACGTACAGCGAAAAAGAGTTTCTTTTGGGCACTAGGGATTATTTTTTAAAAGACAGTAAAAAGGCCCAAACACTGTCTCTGTACACAATAATAAAATTATACGCCCATTGGTGTCGCGTTTGGTGTTACATTGACCTCTTTGTATTGAAGACCTCACGATGATGATTACAACTCCTCGATGGATGATACACGACGAAAACACGCCTCGAAATCGCCCTTTCTGGACAAGGTTTTTAATTTTTTGCCGCAGCTATAGACGTTTTGGTGATTCTATTTTGTTATTACTTTACTGTTATCGAGAAATATCAGTTGTTAAGCCAAGTTACTCTCAGTTGGCACTAATTCCGGGAAACGCACGAAAAAGGAAAATGATTCAGTTATTAAATAATACGCGCAATGAAGCCTTCAGTCCCCACAAACACAACACAGGTAATGCGTACTATAGTTATCTAAAATAATTGTATTTTAACTTATGTGAAATTCAATTTAGTCAGTTTAGTATCATGGGCGTTAAACTCATGTTAAGTTTTAATAGAACTTGCGAAGTTGGATCACTTACTATGGCATTACCAATGAATATCGTTTAAAATTTCATTAAGAAGATTCAAAGTTCTGAGCTTTTGCAAGCTTAGAACTAGAGCTTGAAATAAATTGTACAGTCGGCAACAGAAATAGAACACTTTGGTACAGTCGACCAATGTTAGAGGTGACCAGGGTAAAGAACAAAGGTTTATATGTTAATAAAGCCACCGACTAAGCTTAACGACTGTTATCCATCAATAACCGTTTTTTTTTTTTTTTGAATGGACTTATCAGTTTGGGTGTACTGACACCCTTTACTGAGACATCAAACTTTTTCTTTAAAAAAAATACTAAACACAAAAAAAAATACAGCCCGCCTGGTAACCTAGACGCTTGCAATACCGGGGGTATCAGTCACGCGTTGCCAATCCTCCCAACCCCCCCAAGTGGAGCTAAAGTGGAGACCTCACAACATCGTTCGGACACAGCAAGCAATGTTATTTGGCTACGATCTTCTGTAAGGTGGAGGTCCTTCCCCAGATGGGCTGCTCCGATTTGAGCGGATTATCCGCTGTGCCCTACCTCTTCTAGAAACTACTCTAATAAAAATATTGTGCTGTGTATTACCAATTGGGAAAAAAGGTGTATGTTGTGCCACGCACAGTGTAGGGTATTGATACGTTTTACTTGCTTCCAGATGAGTAGTGCCTACAACTGTTACGTTTTAATTTGACGACCTCTTTGGCGTAATGGTTACCACGCCAGACCGCCACCCAGGAGGTCCCGGGTTCGATCCCCGGTCGGGTCATGATGAAAAACGAACTTTTTCTGATTGGCCTCGGGTCTTGGATGTTTATCTATATATGTATTTGTTACAAAATATAATATCGTTGAGTTAGTATCCCATAACACAAGTCTCGAACTTACTTTGGGGCTAGCGCAATCTGTATGAATTGTCCCTATATATTATCTTTATTATCTTTATCTTTATAATTAAAGAAATTCCTTGTTTTTATTTTTATTTCTAAACACATGACTCATTTAGTATTAAGCAGGAAAGCGTCGCAGATGAACGGACGGATGGATCGGAGAACATGGCAAAACTATAAGGGTTCCTTACTCTGGAAACTTAAAAGGGGAAATAAATTAGCTCTAGTTTTCTTAACGTGACTCATTCGGTTTCCTAACCAATAAGAAACGGGAAATTATATTACATTCTCGAAGCAATTAGTTGCATAATAAACAAGGAATGCGAAAATGTTCGTTTCCATACGTATGCATCAAAGAACTACTTTGAGAAGACTTACTTTTAAATTGGTATATAATTCTAATAAACTGAAAGTGGGGTGGTAGAGCAGTTATTATGAAATGGGCTAGCTCGACCGAGGAAGTGCCACCCTCTCACAGAATATCGACGTGAAGCAGCAATGCGTTTCGTTCGGTGAGTGAGAGATCCGGAAGCCCAACTCCTTCCCTATCCCCTTTTTCCCCGTCCTTCTTTCCCTTCTTCTCTTCCTTCCTTTCCTCCAACCTCCTTGGTGCACAACGCATTGGTAGCGCCACTGGTGTTACTGATGTCCATAGGCGGCGGTGACCGCTTTCCATCAGGTGGCCCGCTTGCTTGTTTTATTTATTTATTTAATTATCTTTATTGACCACAATACACAAAGTACTGATACAACAGGCGAACTTAATGCTAAATGCATTCTCTACCAGTCAACCCTTGGGAGTGCAGAAATTCACGAAAGCGGCTTGTTAAAATTAAATATTATTATATAATAATTTTATATAATAATTATTATATAATACTTGTTTGTCTACTCTTTTAATAAAAATTATAATAATACTATTTTAACGAAAGATTCCTGTTTTTTTTAATATTTTTTTTTAATGAATTTTTGTTCTGTTTGTAAAGTCCTGAGGAGCACAGAGATTTAATAATATAAAATGCTGAGGAGCTTAAACGTTAAAATCTTCTTCTTCTTTTCGTGGGCTTTCCGCAATTGCTGGTACATACAAGTCACCTAACGGCCAGTGACTTGACTTACCTATCGCCAACAGTAGGGACTGACGACAACTTAACGTCAACTGCGAGGCACGGAGGATTTCGATATATTTTTTAAATGTTCAAATAACAAACATAAATAACAACTTGGGGGGGTTGGGAGGGTTGGCAACGCGTGAGTGATACCCCCGGTATTGCAAGCGTCTATAGGCTACGGGGCTGCTTACCATCAGGCGGGCCGTATGCTTGTTTGCCAACTTTGTTGCACAGAAAAAAAAACAATAATTTAGAGGTGATCCAAAACAAACCCAGACTCCGGCGCAAAATTTTTGTATTCCAGATTTTAGTGGATATTTAATAATAATAAATAATATCTCTAATTCTCCCACAATGAAAAACATATACAGGCATAAAAAAAATCAGATGTGAAACATGTTAGAGCGCAAAGTTAAAAAAAAAAAGCAAATACAATCAATAGTGGGAGACTGGTGCCTAAGCTAGGCATTTGTAAATACTATAACTCTGTATTTATAAATACAATTCTAAACCATCACTATCTCTCTATCGGGTGGCTAACACTAGTTTTTTGCTCATAAAGATTTGTAGACGTTCATATTAAAATCTTCGGGTCTACTATGAAAGTGTCCATCCGAAAAAAACGAAACACGTAGTCCTGTCAAATAAGACATAACTAGTTAGAGTAAGGTTTAAAACGTCAGTCTGTATTTTCGGGATTTCCTTTCATGGTTCGCCCGCTTATTGTGTGTTTTTGTACTAAGGGAATTGTATCAACTTCTTTATCACGCCGCTGATAAGATGGAACAATGTTGCATTTGGTACTTTCACCCTACGATAATTATTCGTAACTAGCTGCCCGGCCCGGCTTCGCCCGGGTACTGTTTCGTTTTTTTTTTCAATCTTTCTGAGAGATTTTCTTAATATTTTTTTCCGTAAGAACCTTGTACAGAGTATTAGAAAACTACAAAAAAAAACAGCCAAATCGGTCAAGCCGTTTTCATGTTATGTCGTGACAACGGAAAACGGGTTTCATTTTTATATATATAGATTAATACAAAACCTTTGCAAAAAGAGATTTTATATTTATTGATAAAATTAAGGGTTTTATTTATTCAGGATACAGTTTAACCCTAATTAATTATTGCAGGGCGTGTGCAGACGTCGTGTTACGTATTTGAAATAGAAGTATTGTGGCCTTATTTATTGCTATTCGAGACAAGCGCACCACAAATTCCCACCGTTGCGTCTACTGTATAGCCAAGATCAACAACGGCGACCTCAGATTGACAATAAGCTGTGAAGCTTATTGACGTCCCGTGAGATAAACCACAGCGCTGTCTTGGAACTCATTACAATTTAGAGTCCGTTCAAACAGACCGGCTCGGAGAGGAGAGCAGAGTTTGTAGTAAGGTTTATTTTTGCATGTGCTGCTTTTGTCATTAAGAATGCTTGAACGCGCTTGGTGTGAAATAATAAGAAGAGCTGACCGACTCCGAACGCAACCGTCCGGTTACGATTGCATGCATGCAGGACTCTTCCAGCCGGTCTATGTGAAATAGTTGGCGGCTCCGCTCCGACCAACTCCAAGCGTATACGATCCGGTCTGTGTGAAAAGAAAAATGCGCGCCGATGCTCTCCGAGCCTTTCTGTGTGAACGGACCCTTAAAAAGAAATTGGACGAAGTAGGAAGTACTGAAAGGTATAACTCCTCTATCACCGGCGGCATACCATTGGTCCTACCGGAACGGGACACCTGTATATTGATACGAATTTATTGACGAGTAGATACGCGGATTTCCTCCGGGACGCATATCGTCTAATTTATGACGCATGTCGCCCACAATATTGATCTCCTTAAGTTGCGTTGTTGTTACAACGTAACATTTTAAATCGTTTGTAAATAAGATTTACTCACTTAGGCACAGATTACTTAATAGTTACAACTGAGGTTTGATTAAATTGAGCTAACTGCAATATCTACAATCCAGTGAAGAGCGCCTTCATTGTGACCTAATGTCACAATCACAAGTAGTGCGGCAGCAGCGGATACCTTCTCATTACAAATACAGCCGCGCGACTTGCTTAAATTAGGGTGGCCACTGTGGCCAGTTTATTTCAATAATGGACTCCAACGAGGAAACATCATTGTTGCTCCTGATTTTGTTGGTTCTCCTTCGGCGCCATCGACGTCGCATTCATAATAAATGCAATTGCAATACTGGCTCGAAGCCGACTAACCGCAAGCGGCCGCCGCGCTGCCGCCGTCCGCTATGAAAAATCAAGTGTCGAGCGGCTGTCGCGCTGCTATTGTCGCGCTGCTGCCGCACTACTAGCGAGCGACCTAATGTGAAAGCACCCGAAAAAAATAGACATAATAGGTGAGCGAGAAAAAAAAACCACCACAATAGTTTGGGGTGGTAGAGACATGATGTTTCAGATATAGAAGCCCGCTAGCCACGTTGCCACTGAAAGTGCAACGTTTGCATTTCCAACCTCAACTGTGTCCCTACATTTTCTTTAGTCTGAGAGAAATAAGGAAATATCGAATTTTCCGATAGTTTCATCCCAACGTAGATTCAAGGTCAAATTAATTCATGTCGCAAAACAAAACCCCTGTAATTATTAAATGGAAATTATAATTACATATAGCTAAAATAATTAAATAGTCTATCATTCATGCTTTTTCAAAGAATTATTTCGTAATTAAAATTCTAGATGTGGCTAAGTATAATTTATTAACCCGAACGGGTTGAGTTGAGCATCAGTGTCACCCATGGGCCATGCTTCGAAACGGTATCTTTGTTCGCTCAACAACAGTATCGACAAATCGAATGATTAGTCTTGTCGTGAAGCTTGGAGAGTGAAGGAATCCGATATGAATCCGGAGTGAAAAAGGGAAGTAAAAAGTTTAAGAAAATTTATCTGAGAAAAGGTCGTGGGAGTGAGAGAGATACGAAAATTTACATAGGAAGGATAGGTACTCTGGAGAGGGAGGGACCATCTCCACGGGGAGCGAGCGAATCGCAAAGAATCCAAATTTTCAAGAATCAAATCAAGAATCAAATTTGACGACCTCCGTGGCGTAATTGTTACCACACCAGACCGCCACCCAGGAGGTCCCGGGTTCGATCCCCGGTCGGGTCATGATGAAAAACGAACTTTTTCTGATTGGCCTCGGGTCTTGGATGTTTAACTAGGGTGCCCTGAGAGCGACCGACACTCCCGAAATATCTTAAGAGGTTTATACATCTACTTTATGCTCGTGAAAGATTTTTTCTCTAAGTGTAATAGTTTCGGAGTAATTGACTAACAAACATTCCTTGAATAACTGTGTGTTTTCATCCCTAAATCAGCTGTTCCTTACGTACAGGCAAGAGCAGGTCGACCTTTACATATTGGACTTTGTACCGTTCTTAAGTTCTATGACATAGGAGCCAAAATTGTATAAAGCTCGACGTGCACCTGCTATGCATAGTAATTGTCACGGTTACCATAGTGACAAATAAATAAACTTCTGTCAATAGGTAAAATACTAAAACTAAATTATGAAAATTTCTAGTTTTATTTGTTATTTGTTAAATGGATTAGGCGTTTTGAATGGTGTTTAGTGTTTTACGAGTTCTTTAGTGGTTTTGAGTGTTGTGTGGCATAAGAGGCGCTCGTACACATCGAGCATTGTGTGTAGTAGATACTTTCCGGTACGTACTTCGGTTTTTAATGTAAAAACTTAGATTTTTTTAAGTGATAATAAGAATTTCAATGAATAGGTAGGCAGGTATGTGTGTGTCGTGGCCTACGGACTGTCCGTAGCGTAGTAGTTTCTGTCCGTGTAGGTATTTTTGCCGTATGCACTGTTGTTGTGTAGTATTAGGGATACCTACACGTAGAAAATTAGCAGGTCAGTGCCTTTTTTTTCAATAAACTATTTTTAAATTAAACTTGCACAAAACGCATGTATGTAAGGTACATATCATCAAACTTTCGGCTGTGTTCGTCGTTTTTTTCCTCCCTGTATATGTATTAAAATATAATATCGTTGAGTTAGTATCCCATAACACAAGTTTCAAACTTACTTTGGGGCTAGCTCAATCTGTATGAATTGTCCCTATATGTATATAAAAATAAAATAAAAAATGAAAATCGCTGCGATTAAATCAAATTGGTCGCTGATTGTGCGTCGACAGTATGTAGTCGACGACGTACGAACAGCGACGAATTCTATCAAACGTGCTGTTTACCAAAAATTGACCAATTCATTAAATAGTCGTGTGAAGACACTTTCTAAAACAATGTATAGAATTAAGTGGCATGACGATATTATCGTCGCTATTTCTCTCGATCGTAGAGATTGTCCCTAAGGTTAAAAAGTATAGTTAGCTTTTCCATGGATCTAGCGTATCTAGTGACAATATATCTTTTATTCCCTTAGTCTATGGCAGCTAATCATCCCATTGGTTGTAATCAAGACATAGATAATTAATAAGTAGTGAAGCGTGGGTTTCAACAACCTCCTGTACTGTCGGTAATTAAGAGGATGTACAGTCAAGTACTGAATAAGGTATCCAGGGTCAACATACTTGAGGGTCACACTTTTTTTTTAAATGTCAGACCGCAGGCAAACAAGCAATCGGTCCTGCCTGCCTGATAGATAACCAGTTGCTATAACGCGTTTTAGTTTTAATTTATCTTTTAAGTTTTTTTGTTTTTTTTATCACTTTAAGTCTCAAGCTTGTTTCTTCTTTAGTTTGACAATGACAGTGTCATTAACTTCAAAAATGTGTTTCAGAAACTGGCTGAGGAAGTGGTTATACCGCCGCGCCGCCTATGAATATCATCAATTTTAAGGTGCTAACACGTTGTTATAAGGAAAAAAAATGTGCTTCACTTCATTGTGCGCCGTGTGGTAGGACTTTTATTTAAGGGGCTCCAAGGAGCCGATGACCTTGAGGATTTGACCTCTAAGTAACGTTACTTCACCCCTTCACCCCGCTTTAATATTACGTAAAATGCCAAAAACTTGACATCTATTGATCATTTTGTAGTACTAAGTTTTGATAAAAACCTTGCCTTTTTCACCACTAGAGGGCTGGCAATGACGCGCGGCGCGGTAATATTAACGACATCTAGTTGAGAAACCAATTATTAAAATATTTGAACACTTTCCATAGACCTCTAGAACTAAACAATATCAGTTGACACTTTTAAAATGATATATGAATTATGATAGAACTAAATATATATTATTAAAAACAAATCTTAACATTGCAAATGAAATTTTGCAGGCGATGTATGTTATGTCCTATTTGGTTGGTTACACAAAATTATTTAACAAAACCCGTTTTTTTGCTCTAGTTGTACCATACTATCTCAGGAACTATAAGCCCTATCAAAATATGGATTAGACAGAAAAATTGGGTATTTATCTCTAATTCACATTCAATGAAAAAGGTCATTTTGCTACAACTCGTTTTGTACCGGTTTTCACAGATTTTTTTGAAATATTGATCGGCTGGATTTTACTATCGATACAGTACCAAAATAGTCATTGTCAACAAAAAAAAACTGTACGTCTGCGTGTTATACCGTATCACGCAAAAACCACTGAATTTAAAGAATGAATTTTGATGAAATTTTACACGGAGATCTCGAGTCAACATTTAGAGTTGTGCTTTTTATCCCAGAAATGCGTAAAACTAGAAAAACCAAACTCCACGCAGGCGAAGCCGCAGGCACCCACTAGTATGGTATGAAAGGCACTATTAGTCAAATAAATGACGTAATCTATATCATAATTTTATTTGCGACATACAATACATAGTTAAATTTCGCCACATCTCTTATTGTTCACAAATCCACGTAACCAATAGGAGAAGTGGCGAAATTTATGTATTGTATGTGGCGCTGTAATGAGCCACAATCATTATCGTGGATAAAATAATATACGTCATAATATATAATTCAACGTATTTGGTTTGACGACCTCCGTGGCGTAATGGTTACCACGCCAGACCGCCACCCAGGAGGTCCCGGGTTCGATCCCCGGTCGGGTCATGATGAAAAACGAACTTTTTCTGATTGGCCTCGGGTCTTGGATGTTTATCTATATATGTATTTGTTATAAAACATAATATCGTTGAGTTAGTATCCCATAACACAAGTTTCGAACTTACTTTGGGGCTAGCTCAATCTGTATGAATCTGTATGACGAAAATATCCAAATATAAAAAATATCAACTAAAAAAATACAATAAATGCATGAAAGTTATTTATCTTTATAAAATAAATATTTTATTTTTAAAAAGATAAATAACTTTCATGCATTTATTGTAATTTTTTTTAGTTGATATTTTTTATACTTTCATGCATTTATTGTATTTTTTTAGTTGATATTTTTTATATTTGGATATTTTCGTCATAATAATAAAAAATCGAGAGCATGCATGGTGCAGCGAAAATTTGGCACACGTCCATCCATCCGAAAGCGTGGGAGCGCACTGATTACCTTGTGTCCAGTCACCCGCTATCCAGAAATTACGTAATTGACGGAAAATTGCTTGTGACTTGTGGAAATACACTCAAATTCAAAAACCAAGCTACAAATAAGTAGATAATATTATTGCCTATGTATTAATGTAAATTTTACACGAATCGATGCATAAATACCCAAGTTGAATCGCATTCTTTCTTTGATTACTAGGTTCCTTAAATATTTTATTACTCCATAAATATTCAGTAATTTCAAATTTCATAAATGTAGTACAATGATTATAGCACAACATATATTTTTTTGGTGGTTATTCGTTATGGTAGCTAGGAGTAGAGACAACTTGAAAAACAGCAAAATTTTAGCGAAATTTGTTGGTACGGCCTTAAGACGAAGTTTGGCTATGCCAGTCACCTTCGCTCTCATAATCGAATTTGTTAAGGTTCGCCATAGACGGATACGTCAGGGAGGACTATTATTACTATTATTATAAGGAAAAGGACAAGGGAAAATAGGTGGGCTTCCGGATCGACTCACACTGCTTGACGCCATCGACATAAAGTATATAAGTCACCGTATTGTAAAAACCGTTAGATTATAATTCATCGAAAAAATTGTCAGCGTAAAATTGTAAAAATTACACTAAGTCGACGAAGTCCCGCTGCGCGGGGCTCCTTTTTCTGGGTTTGGTTGGGGCCGCAAGGTAAACCTAACGAACCTACTAGGTAGGTACTGTCTTCACACTATGATGTTACGATGGCAGGTTAGCAGTTATGTTACGTACGGTTCACAATCTAACGGCGGCTTTTACAATTGTACAGTGACAAAATACATCAATGTATTTTAAACACTTTAATAATAAAAAAAAAGAATGACAAAAAGGCCGTAACGTACATAACTGGGTTTCGCCATTTCTTTCCCCCAGTGGTCATTTTTCTTTGTTTCCGAAATGATAGTAGTTTATAGAGTAGCTTATTTATTTTATATATATCACTGAAGGACAATATGTTGTAAATGACATGTCTAAGTGCCCGCAAGGGCTTACAAAAGAAAGTATTTATGATTTGATTTGAATGCTTCACACCAATATTTAATGATTGTGATACACATTAGATTTCCTCGTCGAACTAACCCATTCCATAAATGCTCTACCACTAAAGAAAACAACAGTTCTAAGAATGAAGAATGCATTTTAATACAAATTCAATTAATTTTACGTAAAAATAAAAGGTCACTTTTTTGTTGAAGGGAATTGTAATGAAAATATTTCTCTGGAAGCCACACAGTCTTCGCGTTTGCATAATCAATCAACCGGGATTTCTATTTTAGGTTACAGGAAAAGCAATAAAACAATATTCAAGTTACAATATCTACACTAATATTTTAAAGAGGAAAGATTTATATTTTTGTGTGTGAGTGTATGTATGTAACGAATAAACTCGAGAACTGCTGGACCGATCTCAAAGTTTTTTTGACCGTTGAGAAGCTACGCTATCCCGAGTAACATAGGCTACATTTATTTTATTTTCAAAAAAAAAATTGGGTTCCCTACTCTTTAGTAGACACACAAAACGCACGATGCTGTACAGCGGTGCGCAGCTACGCGTCGTACGTTTGGTGTGTACTTTCTCATAATATTGCATAGATTACAACGCCATAAGCTGCAACGCGCTGTGCTGCGGTGAGCTGCGCTGCATGCGGTGTGCTCCGCCCTTAAAACCCGTTCGATGCCGGGGCGGGGCGCTAGTCCATAATACAGTCAACAAATGAAAGAGGTGAGCAGGGCCGTAAATATGATATCTATTCAAAAATGAAATGGTCCTGAATGAGTGACGATCAACGCACAGCCTAAACCACTGATCGTTGAGATCTGAAACTTGGAGGGTGGGTTCTTTGTATGACGTATGCATCCGATATGAAAGGATTTTCAACATTCCCACGGGAAAGCGGGATACACGCAGCGCGGCTTTTCCAAGTACTTATATAAACTGCTTTGTTCTTTATGATAATGATTGACTGAGAACCAACGCACATCCTAAACCGCTGATCTTTAGACCTGAAACTTGGAGGATAGTTAAAGTAGACGTAAGTACAATTCCATGACGAGTGCGTAGTTTTCAGTAAACAACGAAAATAATGACACAAAAACGATATTCTTGTTACACATAAACAATGTTATGCAAGTTATTTGAGAATCGAGTTTCAAATAAAACGCTTGTTATTTTTTTGCACGCCCAATCTTTATGTAGGTACTTATACCTACAGTTTCGTATACTTACATCAGCGCAGCAAACCTAATATATAACTTACATACAATACTTACCTTCTTTTGTTTATTCCGTATTAAATTCAATTTACCTACTTACTAGAAAATATATAAAATTTTATGTACATAATAGATTAGACAGCGAGAACTCTCCGACTCTAACATTTTGTGTACTGAAACTGAACTATCTGTTTGGCTATCTATTTATTCTGATCTTAATGCAATGATTTAATGTGTCATTAACTTTATAAATCCGTTTCAGAAACTGGCTGGCATACAGACGGACAATTGTGATCCTGTTCTTGATCCTAGTCCTGTTATGAGTGTTAGTTTCTTTTGTCGAGTAAGGTTTTTCCTTTCGAAGTACGGATCTCGAAATAGGCGCCATAAAATAAACACTATTTTCCTTTTCCGTCTAATCTAATTTAATCTATACAAAGAATATGTAGGTACAAGATGGGTACAAGAAAGTTTTTTATTTCTTTCGTTTGTCAATCGGACTTCCGACGAAGATTCCATTGTACCATCTTCAAATTTTGTTTGTGTACGTAAATACAAAGCAGCGTATTCATGCTATCTCGTCTCGACTCAGTAGGTATACATACAGTCTCTGACTATCTGAGTCAAGCAAGACGCCGCCGCCCCGAAGAAAGATGATAGCAAAATTTTTTTCAGAACGCACTTAAAAGTTCCTGACCTGATCATAAACTGAAATCACTATGCATTTTAACTAACTAAATTTTAACTAAATGCAGTCTCTGACTATCTGAGTCAAGCAAGACCCCGAACTCCCCGAAGAATGATGATAGCAAAATATTTTTCAGAACGCACTATTAAAAGTTCCTGACCTGATCATAAACTGAAATCACTATGCATTTTAACAAAATGTTTGCATCATAATAAACTATCAATGAAACTATGAATCAAACGTTGAAACGTGGTGAAACACACAGAAATTCATTTCCTACCGTTTCCTAATCACGAGGCCCAAGTCGGGCGTATCGTAGTTGGCGCCAAAATCCGATTTTAATATTTTTATGACTATTATTAAGGAATGTTACTACTTTAAAAAAATGGATTGCCGGCGTATTTTAGTTTTATTTCATTCACTCTAGATTAGGGTTGTAAGCCTTAGTTTGAATAAATTACCTAAATTAATATAGTTCCGTTTAGGGTAATACGGGCTTTACGAAGTTGACCGAAGTTAAAAGAAGTTATGCACGATGTTATAAGTCAAAGGAAAAGTAAAGACGAAATTGACAGCCCGGTAGCGCGTTGGTGGTGACGGGTGCGGGTTCGATCCCCTCACGGGGCAAACATGTATGTCATTGTAATGGTATATATGTCTGTCTCCAGCCTTGGTGTTTTTTATGTAATTATTTACGATAATTTATATCGGTTGTCTGGTAGGTACCCATACGGGTCCCGTCCAAAATCAGATTTAAGCCTAGTTCTTTGGGATTTCTGCTGCCTAGAGTGTCTAGACAGAGACAGGGAATATAGGTAAACAACTTGTTAGTTGGAACGTTCGGGTTCCAACTAACAAGTTGTTTACCTATATTATAGAAAGATTTAGAACGAACGATAGATTACAGAATATTATTTTATAGAAAGAGAATAGAACCTCTGTCATATTCTGACTTATTAGTTACAAAAAGACAGGTCTTATTTCCTTATTTTTAAAAAATACGAGTGTTTTATCCAGTTTTATCTATAACTTCATGATACAGCGTTATAATAAATTATAATATATTACTGGTTGTTACCCGCGGCTTCGTCCACGTAAAAATTAGCCTATGTTGGACTCTATTCTATACCCCTGACAACATGTACACGAATTTTTATAATGATCGGCTGCTTGGAGAAGCCGTGTACGAATAACAAACAAACATACTCACTTTCTCATTTAAAATAATATTATCTTAATATTTACATAATGATACTACCAGCCACGTATTTGATGTTTTCTTCCGCTGGCAACATGAAATCATTCATGAAATAAAAATGAATGAATAAGTACTAGTTCCTAGACTGGTTCACATTATTGTCAATGAGAAAATTAAAAAAATGTATTTCAGAATAATGTACCTTTTTTTTCAGTAAATACTTACGTACATGGAACTTTACATCACAAAAATGTGGAAAAATAAACCGACTTTAACCTCAACTCACTGCGGATAATCCGCTCAAATCGGAGCAGCTCGTCTGGAGCCTGGGCAAGGACCTCCTTAGCCAAATAGCATTGGTCTTGGCCATGCTGTGTTCCTACGGTGAGTAAGGTCTCCAGAGCTTCACTTGGGATGGATGAGAGGGTTGGCAACGCGTGAGTTATACCCCGTTATTGCAAGTGTCTAATAAGTATCAGGCGAGCCGTATGCTTGTTTGTCACCTTTGTAGCATTAAAAAAATTTTTTTTTAACAACAACGCTACTTAGGTAAGTAATAATTTAAATACACAATAGATTCAAACACAATAAACTTCAGTTAAACATAATGTTGTGAGGAACGAAACGCACGTGTCATTCGTTCATTACTTGTCTTGTTACCATCGACTCATTCGTTCGTCATTCACTAAATGTGAACGCAATCGTGGAAACATGTCCGCCGTTTGTGTTGTTTGACGTAAATATTGGCAATTTTATTGTTGTGTTCTCGTTTATGTGGTGATTATTGGTGCTACAATAAGTTTTATAATGTGTGTGGTTGTGCAGTGAAACGTTCATATGCGGCTGTTATACAAAACTGGTCCGATGGAGTCTCTCAGAAAGTGGTTCTACAAACCAAAGGTATGTCAAAACAATTTTTCTATCGTAACATCCTTTGTGGCATATTTATATAATTTATTTTATATTTATTATTGATATGGAATGTTTTTTTATCTAAAGCACTAAAGATAAGAATTGTAGATATGTTTTTTGTGGAGTTAAATAACAAAAAGACATTGTCATTCTTTGTTGGCCTACTATGGGTGATTCAGTGTTTCTAAAGATTTTCCTGCTTCATGCTATTGTTATGGCCGTTATGAGGCTTGATAGGTATTTATTTTCTTATTACGTTCAAGAAACTATAATAAAAACTTGGTATTATTATTTTTCGCCTTACGTCACCCACTGTTTAGACACACAGCCTCATATCAGTTTATGTAAATGAAGCCATGGTTTGAAATTCGAATTAATTTATGTATTATTGAATGCTGTTTATTTTTAAATAATGTTGACTGTATCCAGGCTAATTTTATGATAATTTATTCTCTAAACTTGCAAACATAATGTAGAATTTTAAATGTTCTTATATGTTTTAATCTAATATGACTATTATGACTGCTCTGTCCATGTAGATAAGATAAAAAGATTAATTTGTGATAATAAGTACAATAGTTTTTCTTTCTTTCCAATTAATATAATCATACTAATATTATAAATGAGAAAGTGAGTATGTTTGTAAGTAAGCAATTCCAATAATCCAAAAAATGTTATAGGTAATTAAAATTGACTATTTAATAATTAATTTTACTTCATACTGTTCCGTAAATATCAAAATGCAAAAAAGTTTATTATCGTGTTGATAACATATGTAAGCTTATCATATTTTGTTTAATCCTAAGCCATATATATCAGACTTTTGATCAAATCCTACGAGAATCGCATACTTTTCGTTAATCCAAAGTATCAGCTACCTTCATATCAAATATCATAAATATTGGCCCAGCCATTTGAGCGTGGAGAAGTAACAATCATACACATCAACTTTCGCATTTATAATATTAGTAAGGATGGCAGACAATCAAACGAGCAAGCAAAGCATAAGTGAGAAATTTGATACACAGGTTTATAACCTAGTAACCTAGATTAACACAAAGGATGGTTTCTATTCCATCCACAAGGTCTGGAATAATTTTTGCAGGGGAAACTGCAGGCAACAATTTATTTATTTAAAACTTTATTGACCACAATATTATGAGTACAAAAGGCCGACTTAACACTAATTGCATTATCTACCAGTCTTTTGGAAGTGCAGATATTCACTAATGCGCTTTTAAATTATAATATGACATACAACAAAATAAAACTTAATGTAAAACATGTTTTTCCATAATACTAACAGCCTAGTAAAGTAATAATTTAAGAATAGTATTTAAATTGAATTACAAAACACAATCTAGTAAGTAAAAAGCTTGTCTTGTGTATAATACAGAAGAGAATAAAAATACTAATATAATAACTAGCGAAACCAGCGCAACTTCGTTTATATGAATCTCGCATTCCTGTGGTTTTTCCAAATTTCGGGTAATCCTTATTGGTAATCCTTATGTTATATTACACATAAACCTTCCTTTTTTAATCTGTATCTGTTGCAGAAAATTGCTTTAAAACCCATTGAGTAGTTTAAAAGATGTAAGCGAAACAGTGGAAGCGACTTCATTTTATACCATGTAAAGATACACAGACAAATAACAATTTAATTAAATTAGTAAAAATGATTTAATGAGAGTAATATTATTTAATGAGTCACTCAGAAATGGATTTGAATCGAACATTATTAATAATTATCCTCTACATATTCCATACAATTATTGTTTTGATTGAAGTATGAATGGTTATAATATTCATGCCATTGTTTTACCCCAATGAGTGTGATTTAATCAAGTCATTTAATGAGTCATTGTAGGTGTGAAATAGGTTACAATTGGCTAAGTGATGACTTGTGTCAATTTTTTTACTTTAGCGGTCATTCGCAGTGTATGCATGATTATGCTGTGGGAATTTAAAAAAAATAGTGTATTGAACTATTATAATGCAATTTGGGTTATATTTTTTTTGAAATATTCATTTTAAAATGCAATGAAAACTCACACATTAAACAAAATGGAATTTTCAAAAGATCTACTAAAACTAATTAGGATTTGCTGTTAATTTTAAATTGAAGTTATTAATACCACAAAGTTGGCAAACAAGCATATGGCCCGGCTGACGGTAAGCATCACCGTAGCCTGTAGACGCTTGCAATACTGGGGGTATCACTCACGCGTTGCCAACCCTCCCGACCCCCCCAAGTGGAGCTCTAGAGACCTTACTCACCGTAGGAACACAACATGGTCGTGACTCGTGACCAATGCCATTTGGCTATGATCTTCTCTAAGGTGGAGGTTCTTCAGATGGGCTGCTCCGATTTGAGCGGACTATCCGCTGTGCCCTATCTCTCTTAAATTATATAGAAAATTAAAATTAAAATCGCGATTTTGTTGCAGAGAAACATAACTAGAATTGTTTTCTAAATGAATATTATCCTGTGTTTGTTATATTATTCCATTTCCAGTAGACCACCATATCATCGCTACTCAGCATAAATTTAATACTTCTAGGTATTGCGCCTATACCAAGATGCATAACTAGGGACCTACTTAGTTGCAAAACACGACAACAAAGTCGTTATCATGGTTATAGCTGATAACAGTTTTCTTTGTATGGCATATCAGTTTATTTTCATTCTAATTACTACCTAATTGGGACCACAAGAAAATTGATAATAATGTACTTGTCATAGTTGGTCAAAAAAGTATTTCTTGTTTTAACTTAACATTGACATTTTACAAAAAATATTTATTTATTTTTTGTTGTATTTTTGAAAAAAAATATGGCACTTTATACTAATTAAGTTTATTAATTAAATATAAATCAATTTTACAATGGCTGTCACAGGACAAATTTTAACAGAGAGAATGAAGCTACTTAATACAAGTGTGACCATAATAATATTTTTTTTTTTTTTGTTTCGTACTTGGAAGGCGTAGATATTTGATTCTAACACTCCTCCGAAATTCTATGCCTTTCAAGATTAATATATTTCACAAACATTTTACATTTAAAATTATTTATTTAGAACAGTTATTTATTTATTACAGCTTGACCAAAACTCCTCCGAAATTCAGAGCCTTTCACAACAATTTTTTTTTTTTTTTTTTTATTTTATTTACTAAGAAAATCCTTTTTACTTTACTTTATTTATTTATTACATCGTAAGCTTTAATTCCAATTTTATGTTTTAGATGATTAAACTTAACTTTACTCAAAGGCTTTGTAAATATATCTGCGTATTGGTCATCAGTACAAACATAGTTTAAGTCAATAATTTTAGCACAATACTTTTCTTTAATGAAATGAAACTTAATGTCTATATGTTTGCACCGTTTGTGAAAGTTAAAGTTCTTAATTATACTTATAGCACTTTGGTTATCTATATTTAAACACACAGTTTTCTGATTAAATTCACTGATATCACATAAAAGTTGTTTAATCCAGATAGCCTCCTTAGTGGCTGCGCATGCCGCCATGAATTCAGCTTCAGTAGTGGACAGAGCTACTGTCTGTTGTTTCTGACATGCCCAAGTTACTGCTGCTCCATTTTTGACGAAGACATATCCTGTGACCGAATGTCTCGTGTTGGGGTCATTGGCATAGTCAGCATCACTATAGCCTACTACTGTACTCGGCTCTGACATTGCTGTGTAATAAATACCATAGTCTTTTGTCTCTTTTAAATATTTAAAAATTTTCTTCACAGCATTCCAGTGACTCTCATTAAAAGAATTTAAAAATCGACTCACCAGGCTTACAGCAAAAGTTATATCTGGTCGGCTTACTGTGGCAAGGTGCATCAAGGATCCCACTGCTTCTCGATAGGGAATATTCTTTTCTGATTCTCGGTCTGCTTTCTCCAACCTCACATGTGGATCAACTGGAATGCTTATCAGTTTCACAGGATAAGCCTTCAGGTACCTTCATATATATATCTTCCTCTAGTTCACCATAAAGGAAGGCTGTCTTTATATCTAATTGAATTATTTGTAGATTGTGCTGAACAGCTTCTGTTAATAATAAACGTATAGAATCATACCTTGTTGTTGGAGCAAATGTTTCTTGGTAATCAATACCTTTGGTCTGTGAGTACCCTTTTGCACAAAGACGAGACTTGTAGCGTTGCCCGGAAGGTTCGTCCTTGATGCGAAACACCCATTTACATCCAATTAATCTCATATCGGTAGTCTTGTCTACTAGTGTCCATGTGTTGTTCAGTCGATGGGCATCGAGTTCTTCATTTATTGATTTTATCCATTTTGGAGCATCAACACACTTTATAGCGTTTTCGTAATTATCTGGAACATCATTAGCTAGTAATTGTGTGTCATAACATAGGTAAGAACCCTCTTCTTTGTTTTTATCAATTGAACATTGTCTTCTTGTTCTTACTCTTTCAGTGTTATTATTTTCAGGTGAAGATTCTGGTTCATCGGGGATGTACTCACTGTCGGATTGTGACGGGCTTCCAGTCAGCGTGTTAAATGAGTCATCGCTTGAAACTTCTTCTACTTCTTCATTAATGGTTAATTCAATCGGAACATAATCTCTTTTAACTGTTGACTCCAGAAATATTGCGTCTCTACTTTTAATTACTGTTCTCGAGTTAGGTAATATGAATCGGTATCCTTTAGTGTTCTCACAGTAACCAATGAAAAGTAGTTTTTGTGATTTTGAGTCAAGTTTCTTTCTCTTTTCTCTTGGTAGATGGACCATTGCCTCACATCCAAACGTACGCATATGACTGATACTGGGTTTTTGTCCTGTCCATTTCTCCTCCGGTGTCTTGTAAGAAAGAGATCTGGTTGGAGAGCGGTTCACAATGTATGCGGCTGTGTGAATTGCTTCAGCCCAATACATTTTAGGCAAGTTCGCGTTCAACATCATACATCTAGCTTTTTCTATCAAAGTCCGGTTCATGCGTTCTGCTGTACCATTTTGTTCTGGTGTGTAAGGAGTGGTTGTTTGATGTATTATTCCTGCATCTTTGAGAAAGTTTGAAAAATTTCCATTGACATATTCAAGCCCATTATCTGATCTGAGAATTTTAATTTTGCAATTTAACTGATTCTCGGCTTGTTTCTTAAATTCTTTAAATTTTTCTAAGACTTCAGACTTGTTATACATAGTGTATACAAATATTCTTTTTGAATAATCATCTAGGAATGTCACAAAGTATCGGGCCTTACCTAATGACTGAGTCTCCATCGGTCCGCAAACATCTGAGTGTATTAATTCTAATAGGCCTTTACTCGGAGACCCCTGACTTCTGAATGGCAGACGTGTTTGTTTTCCTTCCTGACACGTTATACACTTTATGTTCTCTTTGACTTGGTTAAGTTTTAAATCAGCGGTATTCTCAGTCAATTTCTTCATACTTTGAAAGTTTAGGTGCCCCATTCTCTGGTGCCACAGGTAAGTATCTTGCTCAATAACATCTGATATGCATGCATAGCCACCAGGCATATTCAATCGGTACATATTATTTATTAAGCTTGCTGTCGCTACTATAATATTGTTTCTGTTTAAAATAGCACAGCCATTCTCATTAAATTTTACTTGGCCACCATTATTAATAATCTGACTTACTGACAGCAAGTTAGTAGCAAGTTCTGGAACATATAACACATTTGTTAATAGAATATCATTTTCTTGGCCCTTTTCATTATAAACACACAAACTTATTTTTCCGCTGCTTTGAACAGGTAATATATTATTGTTTGCTACTTTAATGCTTTTTATGTGTGGAATCATTTCTTCTTTAAATAAGTTTTTGTGCTTTGTCATGTGTACAGAAGCGCCGGAATCAACATACCAGGCATCGGAGCAGTCAGAAGAAGCTATGAATACTGCAGCGTAAGATGAACTGTCTTGTTTACTCACGTGAGACTTCTGATCCTTGTTAGGTTTTGATTTGCACTCTGGACTCTTATGACCATATTTGTTACATGAATAGCAGCGAGGACCTTTTGAAAATTTTCTGAAATTGTGTTTGTTATGAAACTTCTGATTTGTGGCAAAAGCTGAAGAGTCACTTCCTGTTTGTTTGACATCTTGTAGTATCTTTGATTTTACAGAATCAGAACTGATTTTCATTGCAGAACTTTCTATTGCAATTATCATTGGCTTATAACTTTCTGGGAGCCCGGAGAGCAGCAGTGTGCCGAGCCATTCATCGTCCACATGAAAGCCAATATTCCTTAATTTATGTGCTGTCGTCATTATTTTGCTCACGTATTCTTCTACATTTGAACATCCAGCCAATGTAGTATTGCATAAGTCTCGCAGGAGACCAACCCGGCGTGTAAGTCCCGAGTCGTCGAACGCACGGGACAAATTTTCCCATACTTCCTTTGCCGTGCGCGATTCCTGTATGTGGATGTAGTTGACAGGATCGACAAGTAGTATTATTTTCGATCGCGCTTTGGTGTCACGCTTTTCGTCAATATTCTTTGGATCTGTGTTTTCTATACAATCCCATAACTCTTCATGCTGAAGGTATGTTTTCACGGCAAATCGCCATGTGGCGTAATTATCGCGGCCGGTTAATTTTTCTATTAATGCCAGCGAGTTGTTCGACGACATTGTGAAGATTTTATAAAACACAACGAAACTGCTCCGACAAGTCGAGCACGTGCTTGGCAAAATGTGTTTCACGGTAAAGTCTTTCACAATATATATTTTGTCACTTTTTCATTTGTGGGACAACCTGGGCCCATAACCTGTTGTAATTTTGAAAGAAATATGGCAGTTTAAACTTATTAACTTTATTAATTAAATATAAATCAATTTTACAATGGCTGTCACAGGACAAATTTTAACAGAGAGAATGAAGCTACTTAATACAAGTGTGACCATAATAATATTTTTTTTTTTTTTTGTTTCGTACTTGGAAGGCGTAGATATTTGATTCTAACATTTTTATTGAAGACTAGCGAAACCCGCGCAGCTTCGTTTGCGTGTATCCCACTTTCCCGTGGGAATTTTTAAAAAAAAATTCTCCCTAAGAACCATCATTCCTACAAGGAATATTCTAAAAAAAAGAATTAGCGAAATCGGTTCAGCTGTTTTCGAGATTTGCGGTTAGCAACATATTTAGCAATTCATTTTTAATATTATAGATTATAGAAGATGTACATACATAATTTGTTTAAATCAACATGACCCTGAGTAAGGGTATTGCAACTTCGGTGCGCCACCGTATGTAGCTGTATGTTTAGTTTACAATGTTTTGACAGGTGTGGTGGTCGAGTGGCAACTAGCAAGCTTTTTTTCTCTCTTCATTATGGCACAAACAGTCATAATTCATAAAACAGTATTTTAACATTACAAACTAACAAAAATCGAGTGCCGAAAACAAGATTAGCGCATTTTCAACCAAACAAAGTAACAAACTCTTCAGCTTTGACAGCTTTATAATTTTTGTATAGACCAACCAAACGATATCAGTTAGTGGTAATGCCACATGCTTTGTTTCAACAATTTATCCTAGATGTGATAATCGAAGTATTGAGCCACTGGACCCACTAGTGACGATTTTATCCACTCGACTAATGAGTTTGTTATTTAACTTCAAGGAAGTGATTTTTAAACTCAAATATAATTTTATGTATTGACATTTATACGTCTTATAATCTTATCGGTGAGTCGTTATCAGAATGTTCCATCCTTGTCGCGTACGTATGCATTTTGCGTCTCGCTCGCACACTTTCACTTTTTTTCACCGCTTTCCCAATAGCGGGCGAAACTCGGCCACTGCCAAATCTTTTGCGAACATTTTTATAGGTTCCGCTACTCAATTGTAATGCTTTTTTGATCGAGGACCCATGACGTAGTTGTCAAACTGAATGAACAAGCAAGTCAAGCAACAATCACCTCAGTCAGTATTTAGATGGGTATCAAGTTAACCCGTTAATTTGTTGGTCATAGCTGTTATCGATAGTTGATAAGTTAAGTCCGTGACCTTTAGGAAATTATTGTTCATAGGATACCGAAGTAAATACATAAATCTCAAGCTATCTCTTTTTCTGCCGGTGGGCCAAGGGTCGGTGCACATCTGACGGAAGATGCGTCGCGTATATTTATGTTACGCCAGATCAGACAAATTTAATAAAACATTCGACCTTGCACACTCGACCGATGATGCGTTTATCTAGTGCGTTGGCATACAAACGATAATACGCTCGACGGTTCTTCCGTCAGATGTGCACCGACCCTCTCTTTTTCTATTCCTTTTTTTCCAATTCCCACTTTCCTTGCCACTTGGTGATGCTGATATGATATGATGTATAAATGGCGTCGGTAACCAAACCACTTTCCAGGCTGTTTGTCTGTCAGCAGGAAAGTTTATCTCTTTCCCGTTGACAGACAAAAAAAGCCTGGCGCTTCAATCAATAAATTCAGATGGCGCTGATCGTTTTTCAAATCGCGGTGTGGTTTAGTTTTCTCAAATTAATCCACGCGAACAAAGCTGTGGGCCAGATCTACTCAGTGATTATGCAAAATCGTGTACAGTTCGTTAACATTCTATAAAACATAAATATTTTACATGTTTTATGAATATTCAATATGGTTTTGAATACAGACATTATGTAGACGTAAATTATGTTTAATTATTGGAAAGAAAGAAATTGGCCAATGAAACGGTGTGATGATACCCCAGAGGATAATTGACCAGGTTATCACAACGCTAGGATAAAATAACCGACCAAGTGCGTGTTGGGCCACGCACAGTGTAGTGTTCCGTATTTCCTACGGAGGGAACTTTAGGACTATTTAGAAAATAGTCCTAAAGGTCCCTCCGTAGGTCCTTGTAACGAAATGGCAACCTCCTGTGAGCTGTCGCATAGTTATGTAAACCTTACTGGCTGTAACAGTTTATTAACACTTAACAGGTATTTTTGGAGGCAGATTAATTTGGAGGCAGATTAAAAGTGTTACATTTTCTTCCTGTTTTACGTCGAAAACATATATTAAAAACCGGGAAAGTACGTGTCGGGCCACGCACAATGTAGGGTTCCGTATTGGCTACGCATTTCTTGCTTGCAGATGAGTACAATTCCATATTCTATTACATTTGTACGTTTTTTCAAAATTTTATTCTACCACTTTGTTAGCATTGTTAATATGAGTATACATACCAAATTACAGCTGTCTAGCATCAAGCGTCTAGGCGCTAGACCGCGGACGGACAGACGGACATGACGAAACTAAAGGGTTCCTTGTAGTTTACTACGGAACCCTAAAAACAGTGCTCAAAACACTATTCGGATACCAGTAAAGTCCCTGGTGTAAACAACAAATTACAGCTTTCTAGTAAAGCGCCTTGGAGCTAGACAGCGGACCGAGACGCAATGGCGAAACTATAAGAATTCCTTGTTGGTTTTCTACGAAACCCTAATAATATAATGGACCTAGGTTAGGAGGCTTAAGAAGACGATAGTATTTTTTTCCAAGTATCATAATATCTGTGTATCACGTGAGTTATAGCAATTTTCAAAACATTACTCATACCATTATCTTATCATGGAACCAAACATGAATGACGATTAGAATTGATTATTAGGCAATTAGGGACATTGTACTTTGAGTGACTGACAGCCAAATTATTCAAGTGCATCCTGTTGTAATGTACTTTACTGACGTCTGCCAAGTACATTAAAGAATTGATAAGATTTTTCTGTTTTGATGACCACGTACCGGAAAGCGTAGCGTAGAACGGCCTGCAAGGTGGTCAGACGACCTAAGGAAAGTCGCAGGAAGCCGCTGCGCTGGATGCAGACTGCTGCCAATCGGTCGTTTGAAGCATTTGGGGGAGGCCTATGTCCAGCAGTGGACTTCTTGTGGTTGAGATGATGATGACTGTTTTATTTTATTGGCTTTTATTTACCATTCAATGTTTGTTGGTTCACATGATTTCTTGCTGTTACTTGTAAACTTTACCCCGGCTCTACATTCTCACGAAATTAGGAAAATAGTGTGGAAGGCTCTTTGTCTTCTTTTTTACTTCGTCTAACTTCGGTTCGTTCACGAGAGTGTAAAGCCAGGGTTAGTCTACCAACATTAGGGAAAGAGTTACAAACTTTTGCCACGTTTCTGTGTTTAATAGTATCAGTTTGTGGATTATTATACTTACCATGTTCAAGATGGCAAATCCAGGTGACCGGGATGCTCGTTTGCAAACCTCTTTCAAAAAATAAAGATTAAAGGTAAAATAATATTTTATCAAGTATCGAGAACGAATGAGACTGGACATTGAGACATCATTGACACTTTGACATAGAGATCGGCAAATTTCACTTTCTATAATACGAAATTCGCATACCGGTTTGTGTTATCGTACCGACAGCACATTACCCGTCTCTGCAGCGCAAGGGAGAGGTTATGTATTCCTCTCTTAGTTTAAAACCAATGTAGTAATACGTGATCTGAGGTGTACATAGCCAATTATCAGCCCCATAGGCTTATGACAAGCTATTTCGAATCGTCACATTTTTTTCCTACTGCCACAGAAAACTCTGGCGCTCTCTAGTTTCAGAGGCCAAGATCCACTTTAGGCTACTGAGCCAACGGAGTAAGTAAGCTCAGACGACAGATTTGTGGACTAAAATATTTTTTACAAAACTTGTAAAAAAAATATTTTATACCACAGTCCACAAGTAATAAATTGGGATCGTAAATAATAGATAGTACCACAAGAAATAGGTTAGGATCTCAGGGGTGGTTGTCGGGATACCTCCACGTGGTCCACCCCGGGCAACGCCGGCGCGTCCTTGCCGGCGGCTGAAGTCCCGACACGTGGGTCCCCCCCTCCCTGCGCTCGAGTTGCGGCGAGCCGCGGGTTGAGGGGGACGAGCGGGGTCCGGTCCCTGCGTTTCGCCGGGTGCGGGTTGCAGGCGGACGGGTGTGTCCACTCCCTGCGCTCGGCTCGCGGGTTGACGCGGACGCCCTAGTGGGCGCCGGCCTTACCAGCCGGCGTGCGGCGCATACCGTAACCCGTGGGTCCTCCACCCACGGGCCGGGGGCCTTGGCTTAACCGCCCGGGCCGCGAGGAAGACAACCTCTATAAAAATCACGAGCGGAGCTGACGGCCGCGCCACGCTGAATAAGTGTGGTGTGGCCGTTGGCTGGCGGTCGGCACAGTGGGTGCGATCGCCGAGTGGACGGGGACCATAGCCCAGCCGAGACGGCGGGCCGGGGAAGGCCCGTCGTCTTGAGGGAGCGATGGTCCTCGGTGTCGGCAGTGCACCTGGATGCGGTGTACTGCTGACGGAGCGTATCGGGGGCGAGCGGGTCCGGCTGGTACCTTGGCCGGACGGCCCTGGCGGGGTCGCGGTTGTATCCCAGTTTCCCGTGGCCCCGCCACACAGGGCAAGAGGCATCCCGTCAGTTTTTTAGTGGTAAGTTCCACAGTCCCCACCGCGTGCTCCCCGGGCGGTGGGGCTGCCACAAAGCATTTTTCTGACGTAAAAACAAAAAAAAAAAAAAAGGTTAGGATCTCAACAGAAATAAGAGTACCATGTCACTTCCAAGATATAGCCAGTCCAGTCAGCACCATTTCATCTCCAACAACAACTGCATAATAGACTTACCTACATTGTAACTTATTTGTAATTTTGTATATTGTACCTTAACCTTATGTAAAATGTGTAATTGTTGGAATCTTGTTTTGATGAATATGTTTTTTTCCATTCTATTTTCTTTTTCCAAAAGATGCAATACAATTTTAACTTTTTTTTTCGAAATCTAATAAAGATGTACGGATGGCACACGTGACTAAGACACGTGAGTGTTCCATCCAGAACCACTGACGTTAACATTGCCACCCCACACACATTGAGGGGGTGTAACTCATACATACGTTGCGCTAAACTACGTACCTATTAATCCTTACTAATGTTTTTTTTTATACCACAAAGTTGGCAAACAAGCATACGGCCCGCCTGATGGTAAGCATCATCGTAGCCTATAGACGCTTGCAATACACAACATGGCCGAGACCAATGCTATTTGGCTACGATCACGCTACGATCTTCTGTAAAGTGGCGGTCCTTCCCCAGACGGGCTGCTCCAAATTGAGCGCATTCTCCGCTGCGCTGTGTGTGTGTGTTATATGCGATAGCTTGTGAGAATGTTTTGTTTGTTACTCTTTCACGCAAAAACGTCTTGATAGATTTGCTTTGAAATTTGGTACACGAGTATTTTATAACCTGGATTAACACATTGGATGGTTTTTATCCCGACTATCAGTCCAGGATCAGGAATAATGGGATTTCGCGGGGAAAACCTCGGGCATCAACTAGTATCCTTATAATATCGGAAATCGGAGTCGCAGATATTATAATACCGTATCGTAATTTCGGGATGAAATAAATTGTTCTTTCTAAATTAGGTACTTACTAGCTGATCCGGCGAACTTTGTTCCGCCTTTGAGGCACTACCCTACTCTACCCTACCCTACCCTACCCTACCTACCCTATGTCCTTCTCCTGGTTCTAAGCTAACTCTCCACCAATTTTCAGCCAAATCGCTTCAGCCGTTCTTGAGTTATAAACGACACACGAACTTAACACGACTTTCTTATAAATATTTTAACGTGTATTATCTCATAACTCACACAGCGCCACTCCCATAGTAAGCCTAGCCACAGACAGATATTACAATACTTCACTAGCCTAGCTTAATTTGGTACCAAGTGACCCTGTGCGAATTGTGTAGATTTTATAATAATATTAGTATATTATAAAGACGAAAGTTATGTTTGTTACCTTCTTCACGCTCAAATGGCTGGGTCAATATTTATGATATTTGGTATGTAGATACACATAGGGTACTTTTTACCCGAAAAATACGCGATTCCCGTAGGATTTCAAAAATAAATACTTACACGCAAACGAAGTTGCGCGGGTTTCACTAGTTTATTATAATAAAAAGATTGGCATTAGTCATGTAATACTAACCGATTACAGCTCCGACAGACCTATTGACGTAGGTATAAGAACGCATTTACGCAATTTTCCTTCATTGTAAATGGAGACCTATATAAATGACTAGGATTTCCTGCCTTATTCACAACAGTATGCAACAGATAAAGAAATAAATTCAAAGCACGTGTCGATAAATGCATTGCAAAATAGGCATTAGTATGTTTTGAAAGAATATTATTAAAATGTATTCAATAAAATGCTATGTATGACGGGTCAACGCATAGCCTAAGCTAAACCGCTTATCTTACTGAAGGCTGTGCTGAAGGTGTGTTTTTTGTATGATGTAGGCATCCTAAGAATGGGGTTTTCAAAATTCTCACGGGCAAGCGGAATACTGTTTCGCTAGTAATTTATTTATTTATGATTATAAATATTTTAAGAGAGGTAGGACACAGCGAATAATCCGATCCAATCTCAAATCGGAGCAGCCCGTCTGGGGAAGGACCTCCACCTTACAGAAGATCGTAGCCAAATTACATTGGTCTCGGCCATGTTGTGTTCATACGGTGAGTAAGGTCTCCAGAGCTCCACTTTTTACAGGGTCGGTAACGCGCGAGTGATAGCCCTCTTGGTATTGCAAGCGTCCATCCATAGGCTACAGTCACTGCTTACCATCAGGCGGTATGCTTGTTTGCCACCTTAGTGGTATAAAAAAAATATTATATACGTAATAATGTTCCTAAAATACGTAGGTATTTGTCTAACAATTCAATACGGTTAAAGTATTAGTCATAGATTCCTACGTGATATTTTAATATTTCAGTTTAAACTTAAGTAAAAGTCAATGTCGAGGTTAACGCTTTTTGTTATTTCAATAATAATTATAACAATAATAAATTTATTTTTGTATTAGGTACTTTGTTTATGTACCTATGGTTTAGAAGTGCCAGCAATTGTGAACTGGTGCGTACTAGGTTTCCGAAGATACTTTAGTCTTTTATTTAGGTTTTTAAGTGAATACGTTAACAAAGTTATCTAAGTGATAGATTCTAATAAAATTACAACATATTTATGCCGCGGTCTGTACCAGTCGTATGAAACGTTCTCAAATTAATCAAAGTAAAAAAAAAAGGTACTTGGAAGAATATTGAATTACGATTACCTATATATCATAGTTCGTTTTTTGTGTTGCGTGTAATGATTTGAAATACATAATACGGTAGTAGTCATACGGATCGAATTCAAAACCTTTTTGTCGGTTTTTACCGCAAGTCACACCAGGAGCGAAGCGAAGTTCGTGAAGCACAGTTGGACATCATTGGCATAGAAAGAAAAGAATCTTACACCGTCGTCGTCGTATTAAAATAAGAATAAAATCATTTCTTTCAAGGTGGGTGTCACTGTGAATTTCAAAAATTAATAATTCCGACAGAGTCAATATTTCGTAAGCCAGTAGTTTGAAACTCATTACTTCGACAAAACATGATACCTGAACTTCGTTTTTTTTTCGTTATCGAATTAATTTTCGAATTTCAAATTAAGTGACACTTTGACAATTATGAAGTGACTCCCATTTCAAGTTAAATATACCCATAAAACATTATAAAAACGCCGCTGGGTAGATCAGCACCACTAATAATGAACAGTAGTGGCCCTAGTATCGATCCCTGTAGAACTCCTTGCTCGACAGGTTTAGGAGTCGAGGGTGCATGATATTTGAAGACGATTATTTCTAGATAAGGTGGATTGAAGTTTTGGTTTGGAAGGTGGCCTGCGCTCGAAATAATACAAAGTCAAACAAAAATAATGGGTATGGCAAAAATAACAAGAATCACGTAATACCCATATTATTATAATAAATGCGTGTCTGAAATAGACAGACGACCTTGTAATATTTTGTCTGTATATGTCGTACTAATAAAACAAGCATAAAAAAGTTTTTCTTTGTATTCAAATGTCAAAAAATATGTGCCAAATTCTAAATAGAAGTACCACACGCAGAATTTCATTGCTACATTTTTTAAATACTTACTTGTTCTCAAGAATTGAGAAATCCCAATCTATTTAAGCGATAAATCCACCACACATTCCCACCTATGTTTCTCATGTAGACCCAGGATCAACCACGGGGATCTCTGACAATAAGCAATGAAGCCTATTGAAGTCCCGGGGCAGATACTACCTAGTGTCTTGGAACTCATAACGAATTTAATCAGAAAGAATTTGGATGGAGTAGGAAGTTTTGAAAGGGCTGGCGACGCGCGACGCAGTAACAGATTTTCATCTTCACCATTATTTTGTGATGGGCTTTAGTGCTAGATGTGCTTTGTGCACACCAAAATCTTCTCAATTTGACCTCCAATGACAAAAGAAAAAAGAAAAAAACATAACTAAAGGTCAAATCGACATGATAAAATTAGAACAGGAAACATATATTTGCAAAAGACACGCAATTAGTTACAGGAAAACTGGCCGTTTAATGAGAAGCCCTACAGATTAATGGTAATTCCGATTCGAACACGAAATTGCTGTTACAAGGAAACTAACGAATTAAGGATATTCAGGTTACCATGTTGTTTTATGACCTTTATGATCAACTAGCGAAACCCGCGCAACTTCGTTTGCGTGCACAGTAGCGACATCTACTTTATAACGCGCCATTGACTATCAGATTTTTTTTATGAAATCCTACAGGATACCTTGGATTTAACACATAAGGTACCTACTTTTATCCCGAAAAGTACGCGATTCCCGTAGGATTTGATCAAAAGTTTGATATAGATGGCGCTGCTGTGCATAAATAAATACATGCAAACGAAGTTGCGCTGGTTTCACTAGTAAAAATAATTATGAACAATAAATGTTTCAAGAATGATGATTTAGTCAACAAATGAAGAAACATAGACTTCGGGCCTGTGATTACACGCCTCACAAAATAGGCCATTGGGCTACAAAAATTGGTTCCATTTGTACAAATCACTGTGCCATCGATCAACTATGAATAGACAGCTCATAATGCTTTGTAATTGGTTTGAATTATTTACTGACACTTTTGTGTCGTGACGAGTCAGAAGCAAATCGGTTTCATACAGTTAGTATGGTCAGAAATACAAGCACAATAGATTTGCAAAATAGTTTGGCTGTGGCCTCATTAGGCAAACAGTGAGCTCTTCGAGTCCGCTGGCTCTTGGCTTATTGTTCGTCGACTGACTATCAGAGGCGGTGTGAGCGTAGTAACATTGAAGAAAACTGCATTATATAATTTGTAACCCGTTCTGTTATAATTGGCCGCTTATTGCATACTGTAGAGTCGTCAAAAAATTACCAAAAGTGTAATGAATATTTTGTTTAAAATCAAGGCAGCGAAACCAACCTTAAATTAAAGTTTTCTCTCGTCTAAATGTGGTTTCGTTACACGATTTCTTAGGAATTAGTCGCACTTACGAACACAAATTTTAAATAAACGTGAAATACAGCGAGGACGGTAAGGACCGGGCATAATTCTATTCCGTATCATTATACATTATGAAAGTCAAAAATACGATCGCGTCAATTTATTTGAAACGCACCGTCCTGTGTGTTTCGCGTCTAAGTTTATTTAGTTGATCCATGGACCGTGCTCTGATTGGTTGACACAATGGTTGTAAACGTTTGTCCATTTCATTATTTAGTTTTGATTGCATACCTTTTCATAATTATGATAGGAAATCTTTTAGTTTTATAATGATTAGCGCACTCTAGCTAGGCCATAGTGACCAAAGGTATTTCGTTCAAATCGTCATTTAAGAGATCAGAAATCTTGTTTCCTTAAGCTTGGGTACAGCACATAATGTATATAATATTACTAGCTTTTCCCCCCGGCTGAGCTCGCGGTTAATTTTATGACATAGATCTCGTTTGACAACAAAACAACCGATAGCGCGACTTGTGGCGCCATCTTTTGGCCGATACAGCGCCCTATATAGTAGAAAAAAATATTTTCCCATTGGAACGACATACTTTCACCGCTTTCACGGGATATGGCCATTTAGCCTATGTTGGGCTCTGTACCCCACAATATGCATACAAATTTTCAAACAAACTCACTTTCGAAATGAAATGAAATGAAATCGTTTATTTCAGAAATTAGACCTTCACAGGCACTTTTTCTTGTCATTTACAACTTGTTTAAATAAAGAAAATAAACTACGTTATATACTACCACCATTCTCATTTATAATATTAGTAAGGATTATAATGAACGTTCCTAGATTACCTTTGCAGGCATATGAAATTTAACAATGCTTAGTTTATTATTTTCTAAATCTATACATTATAAAATGCCTTGTCCTGAATGACTGACGAATCAACGCAAAGTCCTAAGCCGCTGGTCGTAGGGACATGAAACTTGCATGTTCTTTGTATGACGACGCGACGTAGGCATTCGATAAGAAATGATATTCGGAAATTCCCACGAGAAAGCGAGATACACTCGTGTTTCGCTAATACTATAATAATAAACGGTATTTTAATGTGGAATATAAAATAAATTATAAGTAAAAAAATATATTTAAAGACAAGCTTTTATTTAATTGCGCTAAAAAGAATAAAATAAACTTTTCTTTTAAAATTTTAACTATTAACTTATAACGTCATTACACAATTTATATGACATAAAAGCTTGTCGCGAGATTTAATTACTAACATTTACTCGTAGTACGAATAAATGTTAGTTCGATAATTATGTTTTCCTAAACAGGTAAATCTCGCGACTGGACAGGTTTCGCAGTGCCATCTATTGTCGAGTACTTGTCTAATGAATTTATTTGTTATAACTAGCACCAGCAATTTGAATACCTATATAATTTCCTGATTTTTACTACAGTCACCCTGCGACAAACTAAACGGGTTTATGTACCCATCAAAAATAAAATACCGACCAAGGGCAAGTAGAACTCGTGCGTGAGGGTTCCTTCCCATAATCATACTAGTCATCATCATCATCATCATCATATCAACCCATAATCATCCCACTGCTGGTCTAAGGTCTCCCTTCAATCGAAGGTGATTAGAGCGTACTCTGCCACGCTGCTCCAATGCGGATTGGCAGAGGTCGGTGTTTTCAAACCGCCCTAAGGCCACCGACTTGGCTTAACGACTGTCATCTATCGACAACAGCCGGGACCGACGGCTTAACGTGCCCTCCGAAGCACGAAGAAGCTCGAGATAACGAAACCCATCCAAACGCTGGCTAGGGTCGCCGTCGCTTAACTTGTGTGTTCTTATTAGAGTGTGACACACAGCGACGCCATCGAGCTCCTCTGACACACAGCGACGCCATCGAGCTCCTCATACTAGTCATATACTAATATTATAAATGAGAAAGTGAGTTTGTTTGTTATTCCTTCACGGCTTGACTAATCAGTTGATCATTATGAAAATTTGTATATGTCAGGGGTACAGAGCCCAACATAGGCTACCTTTTTACCCGTGAAAGTATGTCAATCCAAAGGGAAAATATTTTTTCTACTATAAAGGGCGCTGTATGGGATGCTATCGGCCAACAGATGGCGCCACAAGTCGCGCTATGGGTTGTTTTGTTGTCAAACGAGATCTATGTCATAAAATTACCGCGAGCGAAGCCGCGAGAAAAAGCTAGTAATAGATAAAATACATTTTAATTCATAACCGGTATAAAAAGAGCCATGTACCAATGTAAAATGTACCAAGGGTAGGGTCAAATTATACTGGTTGTTTAAAGAAGAAGAAGTAACTACAAATTCACGATTTTCAGATTTATTCCTGTACTTGTACTACATCATCTTGCTTCTTGCCAAATTTCATGATTCTAGGACAACCGGAAGTACCCTATAGGTTTTTGGTCGGAACTGTTTTGTACGAAAAACGGAACACAAACGGCTGTATCGTAATTTTGTTATCATAATATTGTATTGTCATCTGATCTACAGTTTTAAGCAAAATTTCAGCTCAATCGGTCTTCGGGAAGTGGTTCAAATTTTCGTTCCAAGATTCCGCCCTTACATACATTCATACATACATACATACATACAGGTCAAGTTAAATAAAAGCTTTTAAAAAAACATACTTCAGCTATAATAAAATTATAACATTACTTTAAAATTTAATTACATATTGACTTAACCAATAGTTTTAAAATTTTGTGGCGATTTGTCTTTCGAGTAAGTAATTCATTGTTTTTCTACCATTATGAAGTAGTTACTGCCCGCATTCCAATACGCAATTGTTGAGTGACCTGGGTTGGGTATATTGTTCGTTAATTCCGTGTGCAGTGTCAACTATCGAGGTAGGATGCGTCATTACATTGTATGCGCTAACTCGAGTATTTAATAATAATGGTGCTAGCACAAAAACATTTTAAAGTTGATGATACTTTGCACATATGCGTTACAGGAACTGACTGTCAATCCATACTAATACTAATAAAAAGACAAAATCTTTCATCTTTATAAAAAGATGAAAGATTTTGTCTTTTTAATTGTACATATAAACTCAAGAACCAAGGACCGATTTGGAAAAATTCTTTCTCCGTTGGCAAGCTACACTATTCGTGTGTGACATAGGTATTTTTTTTTTTCCCAAAATTCTGACTGGTCATTGCAGTTTCTAAATTCTATGACATGAGAACAATTCCAATGGAATGGACCCCTATTACACACATAATATTTGTGTTGGAATTGGAATTTTATTTAAATAACACTATCTGAGTCCTAATAAGACGATGTTTACCTCAATGGCGATTATTTTAATCAAACTTGTTTGAAACATCTGTCAAGGAAAAAGCTACTAAGTGATTTCTGGGAAAAGGTTGAAAATCGTACCGCAAAAACGTCGAGAGTGAGGGCAGATCGACTGAGTGTGACGCGGTCACCTTGGTCTGCCGTTCACTTAATAGATGTCATGAAGTTTAATCCTAAAGGATTAGGTATATAAATATATAAATAAATATTCTTTGACGAATCACACAACGCCATCTAGTCACAAACTAAGCAACTAAGCTTGTGCTATGTGTACTAGATTGCTGATCATAGACCCACTTATATACTTTTTTTTTATAATAAATACTTTTTTTTTCAATCGACTTCAAAAAAGGAGGAGGTTCTCAATTCGACCGGTATGTTTTTTTTTTTTTTTCCATGTTTGTTACGCGATAACTCCGCCGATTTGAACAAATCTTTTTTCGGCTTATAGGTAATACCTCAAGGGTGGTCCCATTTAAATTTAATAATAAAAAAAACATTTGAAGTCGGTTTTTTTTTTTTTTTAAAGTTAATTATGTTATTTTTTTTTGACAATGTGCAAGCTAGTGAAGCGCTAACGGGATACGCTTCACCAGCAACATTGGTTTTACGTGGGCGAGGTGTCAACCCGCCGCACAACCCCCGAAATGCTGGAGGACCACACCCGTCGTTGGTCAGCGAGTCCATCGGACTTAGCCGGTTAGTGTAGCTAGGCTGTACTACCGACCATTCCCCTATCCGCCACCTTGGGGACGCTCCCCTACGCTGTGAGGGCCAGCGCGGGGAATACTTTTTAATTAGAAAATATCCAGACCAAGGCAAACAGACACATGCACACAAATGTTTGACTTGCGCAGTATTCGAACCCGCGGCCCTTGGGATAAAGTGACCATTGCTAGCCACTCGACCCCCGGGCCTGTCTATAAATAAGACTGTATATAATAAGACTATCTATCTATAAAATATAAAATTCTTTGTCCTGCCTGAATGACTGACTGATGGATCAGCGATATGAAACTAGGAACTTCGAAATTGCCACAAGATAATTAACTTTAAAAAAAAAAAAAAAACGACTTCAAATGTTTTTTTTATTATTAAATTTAAATGGGACCACCCTTGAGGTATTACCTATAAGCCGAAAAAAGATTTGTTCAAATCGGTTCATAATTGGCGGAGTTATCGCGTAACAAACATAGAAAAAAAAAAAAAAACCATACGGGTCGAATTGAGAACCTCCTCCTTTTTTGAAGTCGGTTGAAAATGGAATACACGTCAGCAAGAGTTTTAAGAGAGGTAGGGCACAGCGGATAATCCGCTCAAATCGGAGCAGCCCGCCTGGGGAAGGACCTCCACCTTACAGAAGATCGTTGCCAAATAGCATTGGTCTCGGCCATGTGTTTCTACGGCGAGTAAAGTCTCCAGAGCTCCACTTGGGGGGGTTGGGAGGGTTGGCAACGTCGTGAGTGATACCCCCGGTATTGCAAGCGTCTAGGCTACGGTGACGGCTTACCATCAGGCCGACCGTATGCTTGTTTGCCACCTGTGTGGTATAAAAAAAACAAAGTGATACTGGTTTCCCTAGTCTAACAATAATAAGAAAATAGACTGCATTAGCAAATGACTGATTTATCAACAAATGACGGAATTCATTTATTTACATCCATTTACACAATGAGCAATACAAAAAGAAAAATGTCGATCTTCTAATAGAATAGTATTAAAACAATATGTGTGTTACTGAGATGCAAAAATCGTCGAAGGGTCGTCGAAAAGAGAAAACTTGAGACTTACTTTAAAATTTTGTGTTCGTTTGTTTCCTAATTTAAAAAAAAACATGGTGTCAGGGTTTTCAGAAGTTCGAGGTAAAATGCATTACTATTAAATCTTTGGCAAGTCGTTTTTTTTGAGGTCGTCAATCCGACGGCCATTATTCTAGGCTCGTTTAGTGCGAATGTTCACAATTAGCAACTTGTCAAACAAGTCGCTACGCTGGCATGCAAGTTGTCATGGTAATGTTCCAATTACTTGCGGTAACAGTAATTAACGGTCTTTCTACGTAATAATAAATCAATTTAGCGTTTAATAGCTTGTAATAGTGTTTTATGTGAGAAATAATAGTGTTAGATATATAATATTAAATGTTTTATAATATTTTTGAAACTCATTTTAATTTGAATTGAACATAAGTTTCAAGCTATTTCTTTTTTCTTCTTTAGATTGACAGCTATAATTTAATTTAATGTGTCATTAACTTTAAAAATACATTTTAAAATGCTTTTAGTCACTGTATCATTATTTTATGGATAATGTCAATTTGGTGTTAAATATTTTGGTCATATGATGTAACTTTTTTATGATTTTCCCTATTGACTAGCTAAATGCAAGTATTTGTGTCCATGAACATTTTTTCTAGGTAATCTGTCTTTTAACGATATTATAGCGATAAACAAAACCCTAACCTTTGTGGTATAATAAAAAAATAAAATAAAAAAACATATTAAAAACTTAATAAATATTTGGTACACAACCCATGTAAAAAGAAAAGAAACCCAAATATGAGATGGTTCGATATCAGAAGTACCTAATCAGAACCTCTTTGACAAGAATCAAATCAAAGAAAGAAGAAATCGGGATATATTGAAAAGAGCAGCTAAAATGTGAATCTTAAAGGCTAAAATTGATGGTCCGGTCCACGCAGTAGTCTCTAAAGGTTCTCCTTCGCCTGTAATGTAACGTAACAGATTCGAGCATTACACAGTACGTCAAGTAAAGTAGCGCTGTAACGTATCGAATCCGAAATGTTAATTTGTTCTATTTTTTTTATGAACAATATTCTAAAAATAATTTTGTTATATCCAAACAAGTTTTGACTCCAATGACCTTACTGCGACGGTAATGTAGATGATAGGTAAATACCCTAGAAGACAACGACTAATAGACAGACTAAATGAATTATGGATTAATCGTAAACGATAATATGATATGTTATGTAATTAGCATACTATCAGCTAGTTGCAGAAGCGCACTTTATTCTTAATTCCTTAAATTTCAAGTTGATTTTTTTCTTCTTTAGTATGTAAGCGACAGTAATATTTGTAACCTTTTAATGTCCATTAAAGGTTTTTGTGCAACGCAACATATACCTATTTATTTAATAAACATGATAACCAACATGATATATTATGTAGTTACTATAATAATATTTATATTGTATTTTGATACACAAAAAATACAAAGGAGCGAAGTTGAGTGAAAACGAGAATAAATTTCGTCTTACTTCGTCTGTACTTTTTCTCTGCCTTCTAACTCCGTGCCTACATTTCGTTCAACTTCGCGAGACTATAAAAATCCTTAAAGGTCGCATAAAATTCCTTCTGATGATTATGTTTACAAAATCGATGTATAGATTATACATTTAAAATGCTTTGTCCTTAATTGACTGATGAATCAACGCACAGCCTGAGAGAGGTAGGGCACAGCGGATAATCCGCTCAAATCGGAGCAGCCCGTCTGGGGAAGGACCTCTACCTTACAGAAGATCGTAGCCAAATAGCATTGGTTTCGGCCATTGTTGTGTTCCTACGGTGAGTAAGGTCTCCAGAGCTCAACTTGGGGGGGTTGGGAGGGTTGGCAACGCGTGAGTGATACCCCCGGTATTGCTTACGTCTATAGGCTACGGTGACGGCTTACCATCAGGCCGACCGTATGCTTGTTTGCCACCTGTGTGGTATAAAAAAAAAAAAGCCTAAACTGCCGATCGTGGAAACCTGAAACGTGTGTTATTTGTATGGCGAGAAGAAAGGATTGTTCAAAACTGCTACAGGAAAGAAAGATTCACGCAAACAAAGTTGCGTGGGCTTTGCTAGTTTGAAAATAGAGCGCGTGTTACTCTGAACCAAATTACTTAACACTCGACTGCGACTCGCTTCGCTGGCCAGTCTAAACAGAGCACGAATCTTCGTTTGGACGTTATTAGTTCTTGTCCTTGTTGTCCTGACTTGAAGTAACCTGCAATATTAATTTAATTTTAAGTGTAAAATTTTACTATTTATTTTTAGAACAAACAGTGGATTAAATACATTATACCTACACGGATTTATAATATTGTTTATTTTCAAAAAGTCTATAATGCTATAAAAAAAAGTTTTTTTTTCTCGGCTGTTCTCTCACAGAACGAAATGCATTGCGGACTAGGCGACAACTTCTTGACTCGACTCGCCGGTTGAGCTATACCATTTTATAATTGTTCTACCACACCAATATTCTGTGAAAGGGTGATATTAACTTTGATTGTAGAAGATCGAGGAAATTTAAATACATGAGAATGAGAAAAGGTTCTGTTAACTTGCTCTGCTTTGTACGTGCGACTTTGCCAAAGCGCCCACTATTTACCTTAATACCCTAATCAAATGACCCCATATGACCTTATGCAAATGTCACCAAAAATATTTTCAGATTAAGTATTTTAACTTTATTCGTTGGTATAAAATATGCGGCATTAACGGGGTTAACAGCCGTACGTTAACCCTATTATAAAATATTAAGGTCCTTAGCACACCTACGATACCCATGGATAGCGTGTTTGTGTGCAAAACGGGCTGACCCCTGCCAGCCTAACATGCTTACACTCGAGATAGTTTCTCGCACGCGACAAGGCTTCTTCACCAATAGCAATGCCTGTTTTGTCTACTGTAGACATAACCGAAATACGCTATTGGCAGAGCGGAGCGACAAAATTTTGTCGCGTTTGTCATGTTAACCCGGCTGGGCTGAAATAGTACACTATGAAAACTATTGATAAATACATTGCCAAGTAAATCCCTTCACGCAATATTGAGAAATTTTAACCATAATGCAGGGAGGGGGGGGGGGGGGGGGGGGGGTCAGCCCATTCTTTTGTTGACTGTACGAACACTAAAGTTTTATGTTGTTGGATGGACATAGATATGTCGCAAAGAAAATTCGTCACATTTTTGTACACTACGTAAATTGAAAGTCATTTCGTGTATTTAAAAATATGTGTAAATTCGTCACGAGTCTAGGCCATCAGAATTAGAAATTAAATTTGCAAAGCGTGATGCAGTTCTGCATTTTCGAGAAAAATTGTTCATATTCAAAGTGCCATAGTTTGGCTCCTTTAGAGTCAATAGAGCTGCGATTATGCTGAAATTGTAAGGAATTTAATATCTATATATATAAAAGAGAAAATCACTGACTGATTCATCACGAAATCTGCGAAACTACAAGTGCCAGGAGTCTCAAATTTTGCATGGGGGTTCCTTTCGGGGCGTAGGTGCTCACTAAGAAAGGATTTTTGGAAATTCATCCCCTTAGGAGGTAAAACGGGGGTGCAAAGTTAGTATGAAACTTTGCCGTTTTTGAAGTTATTCGAATGAAATTCAGCATGAAGGTTCTTTACTGAAAAGCATGAAACATGAGTAAAATATTGTTTTCAAAATTCATCCCTTAGGGGGTTAAACGGGGGTGCAAAGATAGTATGAAATTTTGCCGTTTTTGAAGTTATTCGAATGAAATTCAGCATGAAGGTTCTTTATTGAAAGGCATGAAACACGAGTAAAATATTTTTCTCAAAAAACATCCCCTATGGGGTTAAACGGGGGCGCAAAGTTAGTATGAAACTCTGCCGTTTGTAAAGTTATTTAAATGAAATTCAACATTAAGGTTCTTTATTGAAAGGCATGAAACACGAGTAAAATATTTTTCTCAAAAATCATCCCTTAGGGGGTTAAACGGGAGTGCAAAGTTAGTATGAAACTTTGCCGTTTTTAAAGTTACTCGAATGAAATTCCAGCATAAAGGTTTTTATTGAAAGGCATGCAACACGAGTAAAATATTTTTCTCAAAAATCATCCCTTAGGGGGTTAAACGGGGTGTCAATTTAGTATGAAACTTTGCCGTTTTTTTAGTTATTTGAATGAAATTCAGCATGAAGGTTCTTTATTGAAAGGTATGAAACATGAGTAAAATATTTTCTCAAAAATCATCCCTTAGGGGGTTAAACGGGGGCACAAAGTTAGTATGAAACTTAGCCGTTTTTGAAGTTATTCGAATGAAATTCAGCATGAAGGTTCTTTATTGAAAGACATGAAACACGAGTAAAATATTTTTCTCAAAAATCATCCCTTAGGTTAGGGGGTTAAACGGGGGTGCAAAGTTAGTATGAAACTTAGCCGTTTATGAAGTTATTCGAATGAAATTCAGCATGAAGGTTCTTTGCTGAAAGGCATGAAACACGAGTAATTTTTTTTTTCAAAATTCATCCCTTATGGGGTTAAAAGGGGCGCAAAGTTAGTATGAAACTAGCCGTTTTTGAAGTTATTCGAATGAAATTCAGCATGAAGGTTCTTTGCTGAAAGGCATGAAACATGAGTAAAATATTGTTCCCAAAAATCATCCAGTAAGGGCGGTAAAACGAGGATGCAAAGTTAGTATATAAAACAGAAAATCACTGACTGATTCATCACGACATCTCCAAAACTACGTGCCAGTTGTCTCAAATTTTGCATGGGGGTTCCTTTTCGGGCGTAGGTGCTCACTAAGAAAGGATTTTTTTAAATTCCCACGGGAAAGGGAGTAATAGGACTGCAAGTGTATTTTCGCAGGCGCTCAACCTAGAAAGCTGAAATTTTGTATAGAGGTTCCCTTTATGATGTTGACAAGGATAAAGTTGGGGTTTTTTTTAATTCCCACGGGAACGAAATTATTGGCATTTTCGCTTGACCACGCGGGCGGAGCCGCGGGTAACAGCTATTAAAATAATAAAACAACAGGATTTTGTACACAGTAGGTAGCCAAACAGCGGCGAGCAAATAGACAATGAGCAATGAAGAACACTGACGTCTCGGGGAAAACTACAGTAATAGGAGACTGTTTAATCCGTCTATACGATTTAATTAGTCACAAAGTCACAAGTCCAATTCCACGCGGGCGAAGCCGCCGGCACAGCTAGTATTTTATATGTGTAGTAAACATCGTTCGCAAAAAAATGCATATTTTTGGTCCTACAGACCAGTCTAGTTAGGCTCTCACCGCCAATAGAGATGTGCTAGCCAGTAAAGAAAAGCTAATAAATAATAAGTTTGCTGTTACATAACAGAGACATATCGTCACACCAAACGAATAAAGCAGTAATAGCACGTTACCAAAAAAATTTTTTTTTGCTTATTTAAAATCTACGGACCCTAATACATCACCTGAATTTTTTTCAGATTTTTTTTACTGCAAATAGTGTAATTAAAAGCGTTTGACGTCTTTTTTCTACCGAAAAATATAAACAAAAGCTTAGGCGAACAAATTAATTATTTTACCTTACGTCCCGAGAGAAAGTCATTGATTGGAAGAATAACAGAGTATCATTCTAATACAACTTTATTCGTCCGAAATCCTACGCAAAACTAGTTTCAACCTTACCATACCTTACCAACCTTAGAATTAGATTCAAACTGTTTTATTCTTATGAAATTACAACCATCATTGTAATGTAAGTAATCAAACAATTTTATATTATTTTGATCCAAACTGTAATGTATTATTAAGTAATCTATAATATAAAATTCCAAGTCCTGAATGACTGATTTAACTATATATCAACGCACAGACCAAACCGCTGGGTCTAGAAATTTCATATTTGGAATGTAGGTTACTTACGACGTCTAGGGGTGTACTAAGAAACGATTTTTCAAAATTCCCACGGGAAAGCCAAATATACGCAAACGAAGTTGCGAGGGTATATCGACGCACAGTGTAAACCACTGGGTCTGGAGATTCCAAATTTGGCATGTAGGTAGGTTCCTTATAAGGACCGGACCGTCCGGACCAGACCGACCGGATGAGACTGAACCGGACCGTACCGGAATTTGTTTCTGAAGAAAAATATGCTACTTAATTGTTAGTAGGCCACGCGGGCGAAGCCGCAGGCACAAGCTAGTCGTGTATGAATTGCTAATGAAATAATTATATTATGATATTGCACTAAGGCTCCTAAGGCCGAGTGGATGAGTGCAGTGGCATGGAACAAAGTCAATGGCGGGAAAGGCGCTCAAAGAAACTGGCCTGAATACTGACGAGCACCGTGCCTTGTACGCTGAAGCGCATAGAACAGCTCAGAGACTATGTAGGATAGACAGGAATGCCTATATTAATAACATCTGCGGAGAGGTAGAGACATGTTCGGAAACAGCCCGCACTAGAGATAATTATGTTCCGTAAAGTCAAGTGCCTTGCAAAAGACTTCAAGCCGAAACACTGGTCTATTCAAAGTGACGCTGGGATAACTGTTTTCCGATAAGATGGCAGTCCTGGAGAACAGTATGATTTGATTTAGTATGATTTAGAATATAGGGACAATTCATACAGATTGAGCTAGCCCCAAAGTAAGTTCGAAACTTGTGTTATGGGATACTAACTCAACGATATTATATTTTATAACAAATACATATATAGATAAACATCCAAGACCCGAGGCCAATCAGAAAAAGTTCGTTTTTCATCATGACCCGACCGGGGATCGAACCCGGGGCCTCCTGGGTGGCGGTCTGGCGTGGTAGCCATTACGCCACGGAGGTCGTCAAACAGGTAGAGAATATATTGTCAAAATCTATTTTGTGAGAACAACGCGGAGAGGAACTTGTGGGATTATGCCGTTAAGGAACCTGACATCCTTAGACAGGAGATAGAAGAAGCAATCTGCAAACTGAAAGCTAAGGCTTGCGGTGGTGACGGGATAACAGCTCAAATGCTGAATCTTATGGGGGAAAAAAGAATCACTTATGCATTCAATATGCCAAACCGTCTGGCGAACAGGACAATGGCCAGAAGACTGGACTGAGTTGATTGTGGTTCCTCTACACATGAAGGGATCGACACGCAAATGTGAAAACTATCGCACCATTTCACTTATTTCCCACGCCAGTAAAGTCCTCTTGAGAATCCTGAATAGGAAAGTAGAAGCATTTACAACTCAGCAGGTATCCAAGGAGCAAGTAGGATTTATCAGAGGTAGGGGCACAGGAGAACAATATTGAACATCAGACAGTTTGATTGAGAAGTGCAGAGAACATAACATCAGCGATGCCCTCTGCTTTATTGACTACGCTAAAGCATTCGATTGCATCAATTGGGGCAAATTGTTCGGTGTTATGAATGACATGGGTATACCGGATCATCTCACCTTTCTCGTGCAAAACCTGTATCTGACCAGCAAGTCGAAGGTCAGGCTAGAGGACGACTCGTCACACCCTTTCATCCTGAGAGAGGAGTACGTCATTGTTGCATTTTGTCACTGCAACTGTTCAATTTAATCGGTGAACACATAATGAGAAGGGTATTGGACAACTGGGAAGGAGGCATACGCGTAGGAGGCTATTTGCTTAGTAACCTGCGGTTTGCCGACCACAAAAATAGGCTCCTCTGAGGCGGAATTAGCTGAATTCGTGTCCAGAATCAGCAAAATAAGTTATACCGAATATGGCCTACTCATCAACCGGTCAAAAACAAAACTCATGTTCGTGGATAGAGCGGGAACACTACAACGAACGCACGAACTGCACGATCTAGAAGTAGTGCACAAATTCGTGTACTTGGGATTGCAAATATTTGACGATGGTGATTGTTGATTGGAAGTTGTCAGGAGAGCCCAAATAGCAAAAACAGCGGTTAACAGTCGCAACACCAAAATGAAGCTAATGCAGCTAATAAAGCTAGTTTAGTTAGTTAGATATGTAGTCGATCGTGGTAAAAAAAACATGTCCCTTCACTATAGCAAAAAAAGTTTTGGCTTCCCCATACAAAATCGTAATGAGCTAGCTGGTCGGGTCACTCGGGTCCTTGTATGGGGAAAGAAGTTTTTTTGTGAGATTTTGATGGTTGGTCAAATAAGAAAAGTTGTTGTATTTGAGCAATGGAATCATCCCCTAATAGGTCGTAAACATTTTTTGAAAGACTCTATAGTATAATTTATAGTATTGTGTAATCATATTTTTAGCCAAAAACTATGTAAGCAATAAAGTTGAGCTTTAGTTCATTGACAAATTAGGGACCAAAAGAGTTGTTGATTAAACTTATCCTACTTAAAATATAAGCTTTTCAATAAAAGTATTATATAATAAGGCTTTTCTTCTATTAAAGTGTGAAAAAATATGTTTTTCTGAAAAATAAGTAATTTATGAGTAATCTATGTTTAGTTTCAGATTTAGCCAGTTTTGGCTGCGTTTTTTTGTTTTTGAACAAATATATATGTTAAAATAATAATTAGTGATTATAATAATAATAAAATAAATCACTTATATGTTGTTTTACTTAATTAATTTAAAAAAAGCTAAAGGTTACCCGACTTTTTGCATTGTTCTGCTGACAAACTTTGAGAGAGTAAAAAGGAGGATAAACATTTATTATAACATTTTGTGATATCATATTTGTACACGAATATCAGCGCATAAGTTTATTACACGGTGTCATTAGATTTAAAAATACCTTTAAAAACGTCGATTTGAATTTATTACAAACAGCACCTTGCTAACATTTCAGACGAATAAAGCCGTAAGTGAAGACAAAAAAAACAAATTTATAAATTTTGGCGAATATAAAAGTATTTTAGTTTTTCGTGTTTATTAAAATTATTATTGTATATTTTTCAGTATTATATATGACATATTAAAGCACAATTTTTTCCCTACCCAACGATACCATCTAATTTATAATTGCTCAACTACAAGAGGCGTAAAGACAATTTTAGTGTTTTTTGGCGTTCCTGTAAAATTTACTTTTTGCAATAACGGCTTTATTCGTTTGGTGTGGCGATATTTATTATTACTTTTTAATTATTATTTGACATTATTTTATTTTATATTTTATTTTGTTATTCTTATTTAATTGTAATTGTAGTAATTTGTTTGTTTTAATTTTATTTTCGTAATTTTAATTGTAATTGTGTGTTTTTATTGTATATGTAAAAATGTGTTATTAATTCAAAACTATTGTAATATGATTAATAAAAATTGTATTATGAAAAGTATTGTAATACATAACAGAGTAGTTTAGCACTATAGGTTCCAGTATAAACAGACCATACTGAAACGAAAGAAACGAACTTCACTCCCATTGGACTTACTTAATGGTCTCCATATCAATCTTATCAAAAACAGTAAATTGGTTATGTATTTACCTACCATAGTATAATTAGGTATGGAATGCCTAACTAACTTTTATTTTACAATTAGTGATGCTTATTATTTATTCGTCTCTGGAACGACTGAAATACGTAGTTGTGAAGCACTAACATAGTTTTTGTTTCGAAGAGTGAGCGAGTTGTCTGATGGTAAGCATGGATACTTTTGACCTAAACAGAATCACCTAAAGCCATAAAGTCGAATATAACGAATAAAACATAATTTTAAGTAAAATATCTTTTTTTTTCGAGAATCGTGTGATTTAACCACAAAATGGTCTGGTGTACCCTCCGGATTTTGCAGGGCTAAGGGCGTATTTAGACGACGCGCGACGTGAAATTTTTTGCCTTGATTACCCTCGCTCCCGACCCGAGGTTGCGCACACTAAAACAATGTGCATGTTCCAACATTCATAGCCAAACCGTATTCGTGAAACATACTAAAATATAATGTTTTTGTTACAGAGGGACGACCGGTCGTTGTTGGCACAGTTCTTCTTCGCTGACGATGCACTCAACATGGTCGCAGCCGAGTTGGACTCCTTCGACGGACGGAAGGACCCGGAAAGGTGCTCCACCCTCGTCAATCAGCTTAGGCACGCTCAGGTTGGTATACTCATTCAATTCGTATGGAATAGAAAGATAGCACAGACAAGCTGCCGCTCCAAGCTAGGTAAGAATTTAGTTTTCTCAATGTAATTTTCAATGTATTTAATCGAAATTTAACAAAAATGTACATTTTGACGACTAGTATTCGACGTTGAAATCTGATATAGAGTTACTTGAAAAAACCTAATTATTACTTCGTTTGGAGGGTCAGGCTTCTTCTGCAGCTGCCTGTATTACTCTTCTACTTCGGCCATTTCTCTTCTTCTGCCCAATGAATAAAGAAAAAAGAGAGGATATACCATACCTACAACAAAAAGAGTTATACCTAAATATTGTCACAAATATGGCTTCTATGAGCCGACCAATCACGAGCCAGTGTTAGAGCTGAACTGACAGCACACTGACAGTTTGATTGAACTGACAGCTTGAGTATTTCACCCAATCACCACAGTTGTGACAGTTGTCACAAAAATTGCGTCAGATGCCACATGTCAAAACTCGCATAGAATATTTCGATGTTGCCTGAAATAGAAATGTCAATAAGTTAGTCATCCCCTTTTGTCATACGAGAGATGACCCTTTGTTAAACAGAGATAGATTCGAGATCGCCGCCTTGTCAACGAAGGTCGTCAAGATGGCGACCTCGGATCCTCACCGTACCACGTTGCTTTTTTAAAGTGTACTTTTTTGATAAAAAGTGTTCATTTAAATACTCGACATTGGCGAAATTGTCAATGTGTCGTCAAGACACGACAGAAACGCCATTAATTAAGAAAAGAAAGAAAGAAAAAGAAGAAAGAAAAGAGATAAACATATGTCACATTATGCCTTTCGTAAAAGCACGATATTTGTACAACCAGTTATGATATAATGTATAGTATGTGTACTCCATATAGTTTGAAAGCTCTTTGCTTCTACCGTTCTGAAAGCCTGGGGCCCGATTCTACTAAACAAATGCACCAATGGACTCTCAATGGCGTCTCAATCGTGTCTCAATAGAATGTCGATAGTGTATCTGTGGAATAGTTTTTGACATTTGTTATGGACTTAAACAATAAGTTAAACATTATGTTATTGTTTAAGTCCATAGCAAATGTCAAAAACTATTCCACTGATACACTATCGGCATTCTATTGAGACACGATTGAGACACCATTGTGAGATCATTGGTGCATTTGTTTAGTAGAATCGGGCCCCTGGTAGTGCGTTGGTAGTTATCCTACATTCGGCACCAGAGTTCGTCTCGGGGCAAACATTTATATGATGGGTGATTGCATTTTTGTTTGCTCTCGATTCTGGGTGTTTTACGCCTGCTCTACACGTAGATAGACTCATTTGCAGATGCATCCGCAGATGGATCACTACGAACATTTTTACATCGTTGATCGTTTCAGTCTTCACGCCAAGACGATGTAATTTTTTCCGTGACAAGTATCATAATAAAGTCGTCAAACAGTAAAGTATAAAAACAACAGCTATTGACTATTTTACTTCAAGGATATATTGGCCCCCATTTTGATTAATTCATTGTTACATTTCATGGTCTTTCCCCGATTGAGGAAACAGAACTTATTAAAAGGAAAATACAATTTAATTTATGAATGATCTAGGAAATTTAAATATTATTTTAAATATAATACAAAGTACTAATACATTTTTATTACGTCATTATTAAAGTCAGCGAAAAATATGTAGAGGTTTCGAGATCGATTTTAATGAAACCTATAAGCGCATAATTAGGTACCTACACTAAAAACACCCGTTGTATTTTAATTAGTTGTAATGTTTGAAATATATTATGTATAATGACTGTTTGTGTCATAATCCTACTAATATTATAAAGGCGAAAGTGTGTGTTTGTTACTTCTTCACGCTCAAATGGCTGGGTCAATATTTATGATATTTGGTAAGTAGGTAGCTGATACCGTGGATTAACACAGGGTACTTTTTATCCCGAAAAGTACGCGATTCCCGTAGGATTTCATCAAAAGTCTGATATAGATGGCGCTACTGTGCATAAATAAACGAACTTGCTCGGGTTTCACTAGTAAAGAATAAATATCGTAATTAAATATTACAACTGGTGTAAAATATCATTAAAAACTCACAATACTTCAATTTGGCTTATTAAAAATAAAAAAATAAACTTAATAATTTTTGGTTTCGTTCGTGCGAGACGAAGTTTTACAACATGATTATGCAAGAAAATCTACAAGCAAGAGTTAGTTTAATAGTTGTTAAGGGGATATGTGAAAAAAAGAAGGGTCCTTAGAAACCAAATATCTTCTAAACTACTAAAATTTAGACCTAGATTTTTGGATATGTATTAGTTCATCATATAATCGAAATTTTGGAAAGAGCCAAAACACGATTGTGACACATTTCCTCGATAGAAAAAAAATCCGAAGTAACCTCTGTTTTTTCTTCAGAACTCTTGTAACTTCTAAACGGTAAATAGTAGAAATTTTAAACTTCATATAAAGAAAGACATTAATGTTTTCTAGAGACTGTAAAGACAAATTTTTAAAAACTCAATTAATGAATTTTAAATAAGCCTAAATGTGTTTTGGCGCTTACGACGTTAAAAATTCGCCGTGTTCACAGTGTCCCATCTCTGTCTCTCGCAAGAGGGATTGATATATGCGTCGCACGGGTGGGGCGGGCTCAGTCGGCCGCTTACTCTTGTCTGGGACGGATCTACGTTCGTCGAGATCTCGCGCGCAACCCATCGAAATAATATTATTACGTATAGAAATGACAGCGCCTTCAAATTTTGGCGCCGCGTTCGGCCGTGCGGGGCGCGCCCCTCCCTGGCCCCGCCCCCAACCGAGTCATAGAATATGACATTACTACGCAGGGGCGACACTTTGTTTATATTCTGCCTATTGGACATCTAACTGATTATTTTATTTTATTACAATATTTTATTTTACTTAATAGAATAAACTTAATAGAAAATAGGTATAATATTAGCTTTATAGGTAGGAAGCTACATTACATTTTTGTTCTTAACTTAATATTAGTCAAAAATAAACTGAGATTAAATCAAAACTTTATAATGAAGCTATTTATATATTGAAGTATTTTGTAATATATGCAATAACTAGGAGACGGTCGCCTGCCAGACAAGACAACTCCTCTTGTTGAATGGTAACGTATCTTTACTCCGAAACTTGTTTGCCCGAATTTCATTTGTTCGAAAATGGTTGGTCGAAATTTAAAATGCTGTTTCGTTTTCCATCTTTTTGTTTTCTAGAAACTATTTTTTTTACTTAGTAACTTTATCCATATTTACGTATTTTTTACCTACTATATAAAAATATTTTGGAAATATAGTTTAAAAAATCAATATTTAAATTACATATTATTTTAAAAAAAGAATTATGAAAATCGGTCCAAAATTGAAGGAGTAATCGGCGGACCTCCAAAAAAAAACAATGAAACATAGAACCTCCTCCTTTTTTGAAGTCGGTTAAAAAAAAAGCAAAAAATGAATATAGACATTAAGCAATGTGGTTTGTTTATAGACGAACAATATCCGTTTTTAGGGGCCACGCCTGATGGAATAGTTTTAACCTCAGAACACAGAAAGAAGAGAAATGTAATAAGACAGTTTTTGTACCGGAACCGATGTCGCCACTTACACACACAGTTACATTTTAACACATTCATAGAATAATCTCCGACAGTCACACTCACACAAATCGTAAGCCCGTGATTTGCAGTTCGATTACGAACACAGAAGTAAGAAGTGTATTATAGTGACGGCACCTAACGAAAAAGGGCGACAAGCATTATCGATAACTTTACCTCTCTATATTTTACAATAACAATTATTACGCACTACAACTATGAACGAGATATGGTTTGTGGGCGGGGCGCATGTCGCCATTTTTAACCGACTTCAAAAAAGGAGGAGGTTCTATGTTTCATTGTATATATATATTTTTTTGTATGTCCGCCGATTACTCCGTCAATTCTTGACCGATTTTCAAATTTTTTTATTTATATGAAAGTGCATACTCCCAGGTTGGTCCCATTGTCACCAAGTCAGGATCTGATGATGGGATCCCAGGCAAATCGAGGGCAACCCTCAGATTTTATAGGCACGTACAACGCGTTACTTATGTTTTCGTAAGCTATTCAAGTTTTTACGTCTGGAAGTCATCATCCCATGTTGATGAGGTGATGATGGAAGGTACAACTCCTAAACGGATAGGAGTTAGAGGATGATTCTTTAAGTATTGTAGGTATGTATTAGATTAGACCATTTGATTTTTTTTCCATCATAACTTGTCACCAATCAGGATCTGATGATGGGATCCCAAGTAAATCGAGTGCACTCCTTAAATTTGATAGGCACGTACAACGCATTACTTATGTTTTCGTTACCTATTCATGTATTTAAGTCTGAAGTAATTAATAGTATTATAATAGTAATTTTTAGTTTCAAACCAATTAAATTATAATAGTAATTTTTAGTTTCAAACCAATTAAAAGAAAGAACTTAAAAAAATTAGTACATAATAATAAGCGATTTTTTTAAAACTAATCAAATGAGTTTTTAGTTGAGCTACTTTCCCCTTGAGTTTGATCCAATACTTATGGGACTGGGACACCCTGTACAAGGAATGCACTGTAGTAAAAGTTTCAAATTATTATACTTTCAAAAATTAGAAATACAAAATTATCGATACTAAAATATTCTACTTTTGGCAGCACTACATGGCTTGTGCGACGGCCATTATTACTTTGACAGATCGCGGAAGCTACAAGCGGCGGTACCACGATATTTTCACAACATTGTAATTATCGTTACGTTTGCATTCCATTGTACGTGCATACCGCAAAACATTGAAAAGCGCGTATCCAAAACAAGCAATGGACAATATTTGTAACGGAAGTATCGACTATGCCGTATATTGTTTAATAATTTCTATGCCTCAAAAATATTTCGTTAATTTGTCATTTATATAGAAAAATATTAAATAAATGACTTACCTATGATAAGTAACACCACTATTACTTAAATTTACCGTATCACTGCGATTTTTGCACGTAATTAAAGCACAAGCCGGCATTTTTGTTGACATTCACGGACGTGTGTTCGCGGAAGCGTTGTTTTGTGAATGACTTAGAACAATCAAGTTCGCAGGAAGTGACGCCATTTTCTGCAGACATTTGTGCAGAAAATGGCGTCATGTGCCCCGCCCACAAACCATATCTCTTGTATTCTGATATCTGTGGTTTTAACGCATAATATGCTTGTAGAAATTAAGTGCCCCATAGCACCGTTCAAGATTGGGATTGATAGGGCTATATATAGCACTAAACAAAAGCATTTTTGGAAAGAAGACAAAAATACTGGAAAAATATACATTAATAAAAAATCTGATTGGTTCTTTCAAGCACAGGGGCAAATGCATATTAGTAAATTTCCAAAATGTTTATTAGCTGTGTGGTATGGGGAAAATAAACTAAAAACAGAAATACTCCATAAAGATGATCAGTTTTGGAAGACGAAAATGGAACCAAAATTATTATCTTTTTATTATGATTGCTTGCTACCAGAGCTTGTAGATCCTCGGCATACAAGAAATATGGCAATTCGTGAGCCAAGTTATGTCATTCGTAAAGGTAAAGAAAATAAAAATGTTGACACAAATGAGACAAATGCGGGTTGTAATAATGAGAAGATTATTGCCTTAGAGAAATTTTAAAACTATAACTTTTAAAATTTCTCTAATGCTTTATTATTAGTTCTTTTATAAATAAAACGATTTAAAAAGTACGTGATTTGCATCTAATTAGAATTTATTATTAATTAATTATATTCTAGACAACATTTTCGTATATTTCAAAATTGGCTCAGCCTGTAGTGTGGTACTGCATATGCACAGTCTTCAGAAGAAGCCACAGAAAATTTTCATAACATAACTTTGAATAAGTATTTGAATGAAACGATGAACATTCCTTATTATAACAGCTTTAGTATGTAATCCCATTGTTTTATCATTTTACTAAAATATTCCTTACAATGACATTAGCTCTTAGACTATAAAGTAAAACGCAGTGTGTGTAATGTTTTATTCGATTGCAAAAAGTATTTTGTTTGTCTGTAAAACTATTTAAAATTTAATATGTACTTATGTAAGTAATTATTTTGCTTATTTATCAATATATTTAGTTATAGACCAAATATCGACTGTCTTGTATTTCATAACTAATATTAAAATAAATAGACACAGGTATTCATTTACTTTATTAGTTAAGATAAACTTAAATAGCTACTAAACAAACAATAACAAGTGAACAGCGAAACGTATCGTATTTCCGACGAAAGTATTTTCAAAACTTCGCGGGAAAACGGCGGTCCGGCCGGCACGCGCGCGAGTGCAGCGCCGCCGCGGCGGCACTCGCGCAACTTTTGGCTAGGCCCCGCCCCTTTCGTTTCAATTATTTTACGGCATAGCGTCTATAATGTATAGAGATAATATTCTGTTCACGCTCCGCTTGAAGGCTGCTTTAATTTGATTCGGAAGTGGACTGTAAAAATCTGAAAATGTGGTGGCATGCAATGCATCATGTATGTACTCATCTTGACAATTTGAGCCACCTGTCACACCGAAACGTAAGGGAGATTTACCAGTGATTATTGCAAGCAGTTTAACGAAGGTACCAATAACAATTGTATCACGTAAAACATTACACTTTGCTTTGTACCACATTAATTGCACATTTTGAGACAGCGGTCCTAGATTGAACTCACACACAGAAAGGAAAAAGGCGTCATAACCTAGACTAGAGATGGTAAATAAATAGTAGTAGCAAATATAAGTGACAAAAGAAATAAGATTTAGGCCTCGGTCGTCCCTCGAGACTCGTCCTCCATAATAAATATCCCAGGTCGTTCCCCATAATTAAAGTTAAAATAAAATTCATTTAGTTAACATTGATCCATAAAATTGTTGAACATATTCAATCGCAGTAATAAAATAAAAATATGTTGAATGGAATTAAAATTTAAATCAAAACAATTTTCATTATCATAATTAAAATAAATAAATAAAATATATCGAATTAAATTAGTACTTAATTACAATAAATAAAATTCAATTAACATAAATAATAAATATATAGGGACAATTCATACAGATTGAGCTAGTCCCAAAGTAAGTTCGAAACTTGTGTTATGGGATACTAACTTAACGATATTATATTTTTATAACAAATACATATATAGATAAACATCCAAGACCCGAAGCCAATCAGAAAAAGTTCGTTTTTCATCATGACCCGACCGGGGATCGATCCCGGGACGTCCTGGGTGGCGGTCTGGCGTGGTAACCATTACGCCACGGAGGTCGTCAACATAAAATGAATGTCCGAAATCAATACCCTCTATCAGGAACAGCTACTGTGACATGCCTGTCATAGCATTTCCTGAGGTAAGAGCAGTCCGATCTTTCGACAATCATTTTTGACAAATCAATGAATCGAACCACTGTAATACAAGGGACGTAACGTAACTAAAGTGTAAGTCGATAACGGTGTGACATCGGGACAAGCCCACCACACATTCGCACCGATGTGTCTCCTGTGTAGCCAGGATCAACAACGGCGACCTCAGATTGACAATAACGGTGTGACAGTCGTCCGTGGATCGACTAGGAAATATACCTTGAATATGGATTTGCGTAGTTCATTTCAATGACTCACGCCAATGTGCGTGGAGGTCGGGCACAGACATGCCACAGATAATGTAATACGCAATTTTGTTTCGTTTTTGGTCGTGTTGGTTGGTTTCATTTTTTTTTTTAACGAAACCACAGTATTTTTGTGCAATGTGTGGTCATTGCTTGAAATTACTGTGTCAATTTTATTTCATTTTATAACACATGTTATAAATGAACACGCTAGATAAGCACCGACGGAACCAGCCAGTGTTTGGATGGGATTAAAAATTTCCGAGTTTTTGTTTGCTGTCGAACCAGATTGTTGTTTATGGAAGAATCATTAATACTAGCAGATTCGGATATTCAACTAAATTTTTATCCTTCCATCCTAATTTCCCTTTTAATTTTTTTGTTACTATCAAACTAAAGAAAAAAACAGACAGCTCTCAAGCTGTCAATCAACTTAAATGTCACATTAATATTAAAATGAATTTTGGAAACTAGCTGTTTAAGCGTCTCGGAGAAGGCAAAAACTGGACAAAAATAACACAGTCATATTATAAAAGTTATTACCCCTTTTACATATTCAATTTAACCGTATTGAACTTGACCTCATTATTTCGGATTCACAAAGGTCAAAGGGGTCACTTCAAACAACCTGTGATTTGGCAACGGACGGGATTGAATGTCTGGGTTCCATCATATTTTATATAGAGCGGCTCTCGCAAAAACGTTTAGGTCTAATTAGGTTTTTGCGACGAATTGAGGGTTTGTTTTATTTTATTTTGTACAATTCTTTGGACGAATCACACGCCGTCTGGTCTCAGACTAAGCAATGCTGCAATAGTCGATTGCAGATAACAATACATATATAAATACTTTTTTAAATAAATACTTGAATCATCCAGACCAAGACTAAGACACCATGTTCAGACGATTGTAGACACCAATGAATGACCACGGTTCAACGCACGGCCTAAGCTGCTGATCGTAGAGACTTCAATCAATCAAAGAATTCAATCGCCGTCTCACTCATACAAAATAGGAATGGAACGGGGCAGCCAGTGAGTTTGAAACGAAATAGAATCGGTCTTTGTCACGTGAATTGCACCCCCTACATAACCTTTGTTAGACAAATCCAAAATTTCATGATGATCGCTTCAGTAGTTAATGTGAAAGCGTAACCGTAAACGTAACCACTTTTACATTTATAACAGGGATAATTGTAAAATAATTACTACCTTTTATTAAATCTATATCTATACTATCCTTATCCTTACTTCCTTACTTCCTTACTAATATTATAAATGAGAAAGTGAGTTCGTTTGTTTGTTTGTTTGTTATTCCTTCACGGCTTGACTAAGCAGCCGATTATTATGAAAATTTGCATACATATTGTTAGGGGTACCAGAGCCCAACATAGGCTACTTCTTATCTCGTGAAAGTATGTCGTTCCAATGGGAAAATAATTTTTATACTATAGAAGGCGCTGTATCGGCCAACAGATGGCGCCACAAGTAGCGCTATGGGTCGTTTTGTTGTCAGACGAGACCCATGCTATGTCATAAAATTAACGCGAGCGAAGCCGCGGGCAAAAGCTAGTAATAATACACACATATTATCAATGCTAACAAAGTGCTGGAGCAAAATTTGAAAAAATATTTTTTTTGGGGCCTCTCTTACATGTAAAGTGGAAATGTTTTTTTTTTTCACGCCCACCCCTTGTTTTGGGTTATCGTTAGATAGGTCTCTTTAAAACATTGAAGGCATGGAAAGATAATTTTTTCGATACAATGATCCATTTCTGAATTATTTACATTTATCGTGTCAATTTTCGTTTTGCACGGTGGTCGCCCCCCCTCTACCTCCGAAAGTCTTATGTTTAAAAATTTGAAGAAAAAAAACATGGTAGTAGTCCATATGCTGAACCTTCAATGAAAACTATAACGGTTAAGTAGACTCTACTAATTACAGAGTAATAGCCGACGAACTTATAAAATAAAATTTATTTGATGAAAACGTACAAATGTCATAGAATATGGCATTGTACTCATCTGCAAGCAAGCATATCGTAGCAAATACGGAACCCTACATTGTGCGTGGCTCAACACGTGCTTGCCCGGTTTTTTGACAGATATAATAATGCTAGCTCTACATATAAAATTCAATTGTTTTTATGATATTAACTTTTTAATAACTTATCATAATAATATAAATATTATTAAACTGTTATCGTACATCAGTTTTATATATACTTGTAATCTTATCACTTGACAATGAAAAAAACTCTGTCTTTCGCAGAATTTTAAAAATATGATTTGTTGCATATTTTTATGTTTTAAGTTTGTTTATAAGTATTGTAATCTAATAGGAAAGGTCTAGTTCACTCTGTAGTAGGTCAGGGACCGCGATTTTTTTATTGAACTTTTAATTACAAAAATGCGGTTACATGCCGTGCAGATTTAAAAAAAAATGATTTCTAAATATTGTTAACTAGCGAAACCTGTGCTCCTAACCCCAGCTTTACACTATCCGCGAAGTAAAGCGAGGGTAGACGAGTACGAGTGCGGGATGCACTTATTCCTATTTCGTAAACATTTTCCTTGGTCTTCTAACTTCACCTCGATCAACTTTCGCCTCGATTAACTTCGCGTTGAGGAGCTCGATGGCGTCGCTGTGTGTCGCAATATGAACACGCAAGTTAAGCGACGTCGACCCTAGCCAGCGTTTTAATGGGTTTCGTTATCTCGAACTTCTCCGTGCTTCGGAGGGCACGTTAAGCCGCCGTTCCCGCATGTTATCGGTAGATGACAGTCGTTAAGCCAATTCGGTGGCCTTCGGGCGGCTTGAAAACACCGGCCTCTGCCAATCCGAATTGGAGCAGCGTGGCAGAGTACGCTCTAATCTTCGATTGAAGGGAGACCCGTATCCCAGCAGTGGGATGATTATGGGTTGATATGATGATGATGAATTTCGCGTTTGTAGAACCGGGTTAATGGTAAAGAATACGGGATAACTAGGATGTAGAAATACGCTCCTACTTTGAATTATTCCTACTAAAGTTGTATTATTGTAAATACAATGTAATGTATAGTAATCGAGTGCACCACTTTCCAACCAGATCGGCTTTCTAGAAAGCCGGAACATGTATCAAGCGTTTATATAAATTGATTAAACTGATGCCCGAATGTTTTGTTATCAAGATAGGATTACGTCTGTAATCATTGAGAGGGTAGACAATATTATATAAACCCTGTTTTTCTTAAATTGACCAATGTAGTAAACAATCTTAGCACGTCTTTTTAACGAAAATAGGCAATTAAATTATCATTCACACCCAAATAATAATAATATAGTTAAGAAATGGCATTTAACACAACACTCTCATTATTCTGGCGATTTATCGATTTTACACATGGATAATTGAACAAAAAGACACGCTAAGATTGTTTACTACACTGGTCAAGTTAAGAAAAACACATTATTTATTTATTTATTAAGGATCACCAACATTTGTTTACATTGTTACTTAATTTAAAAAATACAAGAACAACAATAAAAATAAATGTAAAAAACCAGTTACTGGTGAACACAACATGCACCAGTTACAAAAACACATACATGTGGAAACAATAATATTTAAGTGTTCAAATAATGCTGGCCAGATACTTGGCCAGGATATTGCGGGATGCATAATATACGTCCAAGAGGTCGCTAACTTCATTAATCACCTTACAAAGTCTCGGAATCGGAGAGTTGTATCCAAGAACAGTTCTAAGCAGTGGTGGGCTGAAAGGAGTCATCCTGCTACGAGTATACTTAAACGGTATTCGAAATCTAAATTTAGAAAGTAGTTCAGGACAATTGATTTTGTTATTGATAATTTTGTGGGCAAATAAAAAGTCATTTATCATTCTACGATTGGCTAACGAATTAATTATAAAATAATTTTAACGATAGGATAGTGCGTTCTTTTTTCATTCCATTTCATTGTAGGATAGCGAAACTAGCTCATCATCATCTCAAGACTCATAAAGTCCACTGCTAGACATAGGGCGTATATCTTACTAGCCAATGTTCGCGGTTTTACCCGCACCTTCCCGTTATTTCCGTTCCCGAGCCGATAGCCTGGATAAAATCTTATGTGTTAATGCAGGAGGGCTACTACGAAACGTTAATCCGATATTTCGGCCGAAGTATCGGAAGAATTTTAACCGTGAAATACAAGGTATTTCATGGTTATTTTAGCAATTCCTTGAATTCTATCCATGAAATACCTTGTACTTTATGGTTATTTTAGTAGTTCATTGAATTATAATCATGAAATAACTTGTATTTCACGGTTAAAATTCTTCCGATACTTCGGCCGAAGTATCGGATTTACGTTTCGTAGTAGCCCTGCAGGTTACCTATCTGTTCAAGCAAATCGGTCCAGCCGTTTTTACGTGAAAGAATAACAAACATTCATACATACATGCTCACAAATTTTCGCATTTATAATATTGTTAAGGATCTATTACTATCTCATTCCGCGTCTATGACATTTTGCGTGCTTGACTTTCTGCGATTTCGGACAATATGCGTGTCTGACATTTTGCGTATCTGACACAGGGCTTATAAATCTTATTTTCTTTTTTCAGGACCGAGTGCTGAACATCACAAGTCAGATTATGGATCAGCTGCTGGGAGACGAGAGAGTGGCGCGCGGTTTCCGAGTGAAGTTCCCAGAAGACGTACTGCAGGATAACCTAGCTGGCCAGTTATGGTTTGGGGCTGAGGTACCTACTTATTTTTATATATTATTAGATTTCGCGCGCAGCTTCTCTCGCGGTTTGGATTAATTTTTAAAAAACAAACCTATAATGCGACCAGCCAGCGTCATCTATTAGCACACATTAATTATTAGAATTTAGCGATTGCAGCGCCATTAAGGTTACAGGAGAAAATATGATTTCGCTTTTCTTAGAATGAGCTAATATAATTTAGAAACTCGGTTTAGGTTTCCTGTAGACGACGCGACGCCGGAGACGCGCTGAAACCGCACCGGCGCGGCGCCGGAAAGCAAAATGGTGTATACGAAAAAACGCCTTATTAAGGCTCGGCGCCACAAGTGGCGAGTTGCGGACACTGATGTAGCGAGTGGCTGTCACCGGCCACACGTGTGCGTCGAGTTTAAACTAAATGTATGAAAAATCGTGTGAACTTCTAATCGATGGCTCGTTTGCGTCAACACTAATAGTAGCGTAGACACCTTGACTACTACCACAGGACTTTAAATAATTTTATCTAATTTCTTCTTTACTACAGTGCTTAGCCGCCGGCTCATCAATTATGAACAGGGAAGAAGAATCAGCCGCAATGAGACCCCTAGCAAAAGCCCTCACAAGGAGTTTGGAGACCGTGAGGTCTTTACTGCGGGAACAGTGCTGTGTTAGGCCGAGGGAGCACGCTCTGTCCCATACCGACGACATGCTGCATGAGAGCTTGAGGATATTTGACAGGTATAGTCAAAGTGAAATATTTATAACAAATACATAAATAGATAAACATCCAAGACCCGAGGCCAATCAGAAAAAGTTCGTTTTTTATCATGACCCGACCGGTATTCGAACCCGGGACCTACTGGGTGGCGGTCTGGCGTGGTAACCATTACGCCACGGAGGTCGTCGTATTTATAATTATGTCTTGCATTACAGGCTGTTCGCAGAATTCGAACTGTGCTACGTCAGCGCCATGGTCAACGTGAAGACTCCACACGAATTTGAGGCTCAGCAATTAATATGTGTGTTGTTCTCTGAGAGTCTGAGGAGGGCGCTCAAACAGAGCTTGCTTACTCAGGAACAGGTATGTACAATAATGCGTTTTTACCTATAATACATTTGCACAAAGAGAGGCGCTACTATTTATAATTTATATGATGATTATTCATATGTTGTGTTTATACTCGCGAATCGTATTCATGTGAATGTGTAATGAAAGATTGAGCTACAATTTCTTTTCAAGCCCACCACACATTCCCACCACTGTGTCTCCTGTGTAGCCAGGATCAACAACGGCGACCTCAGATAGACAATAAGCAATGAAGCTTATTGACGTCCCGGGGGAGTAAACTACAGCTGTCTTGGAACTCACAACGAATTTAATCAGAAAGAAGATAGTCGGAGTAGGAAGTATTGAAAGGACTTCCCATCTTAACAACTACGTGAGAAACAGCAATTTGAAGCAAAAGGCATTATACCCTAGAGAGATGGCAAATCAAGTGAGGCTCGATTGCCGAGCACCAATTGAGCTACAATTTGTTAAAAACGTAAGGAAATTTTAATGTCGCTCGCCGTGCGGGAGCAACTACCTTAAATCTTAGAGAGGTAGGGCACAGCGGATTATCCGCTCAAATCGGAGCAGCCCGTCTGGGGAAGGACCTCCCACCTTACATCGTATCGTAGCCAAATAGCATTGCTCTCGGCCATGTTGTGTTCCTACTGTGAGCAAGGTCTCCAGAGCTCCACTTGGGGGGGTTTTGGGAGGGTTGGCAACACGTGAGTGATACCCCCGGTATTGCAAGCGTCTATAGGCTACGGTGATGCTTACCATCAGACCGACCGTATGCTTGTTTGCGACTTTTGTGGTATATAAAAAAAAAACCTGAAATCTGGGTCTATTCATTGTTTTTTTCTATTCAGAAAATTGTGAGGTATCATAGTTGTAACAAATAGAAAAATAAACAAAGAAAAATTGTATCATTGAAGCATCTTTTATTTTAGAAAATCTCAATAAAAAATTACAAAAAATCACACATAACGGTGATGTTTACCATCAGACAGGCCGTATGCTCGTTTGCCACCTTAGTGGTATATAAAAAAATAAAAAAAACGATTTCATTTACAGGTGGATTCGTACGACCCGGCTTTGATGTTCGCTGTACCGAGATTGGCGATTGTCAGCGGTCTTCTCATATACTCGAGTGGACCGTTGAGCATAGATAAACCACCAGGTAGTATTCCTAGTATTACGCAGTTTCCTTCGGTACCAGACGGCGCAGGTTCGATTCCCGCTCGGGGTAAAAGTTTGTAAAGCATTTGTGTTTCTTCTCGTGTCTGGGTGTTATGTATTTATCTTTATAAATAAAAATCAATGTTTGTTTGTTTGTCCTCTATGCGTTCCCAAATTATTTATCAGATTGTGATGAAACTTAATTAGGGTGTTCTGGGAAAGCCCGAGAGGGTTCCTGGCTAAAAGAAATGTATAATTTTTTTTAAAGGTTAGGGCTAGAGTAGGGTAGTGCGTCTAAGGCGGAACAAAGTTTGCCGGGTTAGCTAGTAAGTCTATATTTATAATATATCCATTGTTTGGTACATATATACAGGGTGCCCTGTAAATAATGGTCCAGGCTTAAGGGGCAGATAGCCTACATACAATTTTTTATTATTTCGATTTTACCATTTTTACTGCCCTGGTTCAGATTTTTTGAAGCTGTCGCTACAAATGTTAACATTTCTTAGGTCAGATTTTTGGTAATGTTAACATTTGTAGTGACAGCTTCAAAAAATCTGAACCAGGGTAGTGAAAATGGTCAAAATAAAAAAAAAAATTCTTGGCAATCCTACGATTAATTTTTTTTTTAATTCAAATTAGTTTTAGGTACTTATGTAGGCTATCTGCCCCCTTAAGCTTGGACCATTATTTACGGGACACCCTGTATATTAAAGCAGGTTAAGCCTAGCTTACTTTAGGACCAGATGACGCTGTGTGAGTTGTGTAGAATTAATTATTATAATATAAAAAAGAGATAATACAATAATAATGAAAAATTGTCTACATTTTATTACAGAGGAAATGTCAGACATGTTCCGCCCCTTCCGGACACTCTTACACAAGATTCGTTCTTTATTATGGACGTTGGAGAGGCGTGAGCTGGTGGCCCTGGAACGTCTGCTTTGCTCCAACGAAGACGTGTCCAGTCTGGCTGGTTTACGTCTGCCTTCAGGTAAAGAAAAGTTAAATTTAAAACAAACTTATTTTTTTGAGTAAAGTCCGTTCGAGTTGTATAAAAATGTTTTTTTAAAAGTTATTGAGGTTCCTGTTGGGTAAAGGTCTTTAATGCTTCTAATGCCCGACGCTTCTGACATAAATTATGTCATATAAATTTATGATAAATTTTTGTCATCATCATCATATCAACCCATAATCATCCCACTGCTGGGATACGGGTCTCCCTTCAATCGAAGGTGATTAGAGCGTACTCTGCCACGCTGCTCTCGCTCTCTAGCGCTCGATTTATATGTCATACACTTATTAAAAAGAAGGATTTGGACATGGAGAACTGCTAACAGATTTTAAATTTTAAGAATTGTTGGTGAAAACTTGCATTAGCATCCCTGTCGTTCGCCTGTTCACCTTAATATTAACAAAAGGCAGTCAAGTCGCCCAGTTCCATTTAAATTTATTTGCGACTGTTATTTTAGTAATTATTAGTTACTAATTAGTTGGCGACCTCCGTGGCGTAATGGTTACCATGCCGGCCCGCCACTTAGGAGGTCCCGGGTTCGAATCCCGGTCGGGTCATGATGAAAGCGTAATTTTTCTAATTGGCCTCGGGTCTTGGATGTTTATCTATATATGTATTTGTTATAAAATATAGTATCGTTGAGTTAGCATCCCATAACACAAGTTTAGAACTTACTTTGGGGCTCGCTCAATCTCTGCGATTTGTCCCTATATATTTATATGTAATAATAGAGTGTAATGTCTACTTAACTCGATCAAATTCAAATTCAAATTCAAAACTTTTATTCAGAGAATAGGTTTTCACAAACACGTTCTCTTGTCAGAGTATACAGTAATAAATGATTTGTATAAATTAATCTACTCTATAAACTACTACCATTTCGGAAACAAAAGCAAAATGACCACTGGTAAAAAGAAATGGCGAAAGAAAACCAGTTGCGGCCTTTTTTGTCATTTAAAAATATATCGTAATTTTCTTTTTTCTTTTCTTTTTCAACATAGAATTTAAAACTAGGTACATACATACAACATTACGTACGCGGAATGTCAATAAATAGTGCCATTAATTTGTCTCAACATAAAATTAAATCTAAAATATAAAATGCTAAATCGGTGTTAAAGATAGGAGCAGACCGCCCGCAAGGCAGATCTGATCTGTGATGTAATTGTTAATATTTTTATTTAATTGCAACAGCAGACCCAAACGACGAGTCGTGTCCGTATCCTGACATTGGCGAGTTCGTATCGCGTTTCTATGCAGACCACGCACATTGCAGAGACCTCTACACGCAAAGGTAAGCACACGACATAGCAAATTATCATTATAGTATTATCTGTGGCCAACGGAGTTTGTGCCACGATATTAAATAAAGTTTGTAGCACTGTACGAATTGCATAAAATCGTACAGTACAAACTTATCAGTGCCGATGGCGGGGGGCGCTAGTATCGAAGTTATTGGAGATAATTTGTCAAGGTATTCAAGGCGTATTGATTAGTTCTAGTTTAGGCCACCGGCACAGATTATTTTAAGTTCGTGTACACTGTTTGTTGATCCTAAATAAATATATCTATAAATTATTGCTCATACAAAAAGAAAACATAACACAATTTGATGTAAAACTTTAATTTAATCGACCAACATTGTGCGTCTAACTATTTGTTGTTGTTATTAGCCTAAACTGTCCCACTGCTAAGCAAAAGTTGCTCTTCCATGAGTTGTTTATATTTATTAATATGAGGGAAGGGTTTGGACGTGAAATTTCACAACGCTTGTCCAATTTGGGTTGGTGGATAAGCAGTAGGCCGTCTAACTATATACTTCAGAATACAGTGCTAATAAAATATTCTTGTATTTTCAGCTCAAGTGAACCGACAATAACAGACGGTGACTACCTCCCAGATAACATCGAAGTTATGACCCCAATTATCGACGGCCTCCGACGTTTGAGCGACGAAACGGACGATGAAAGAGATGACGATATGCCCCAACTCTCAGACACGACAAGCACAGACACATTCCATACAGATCTCGATACAAGAGTTAGGAAACCTAGTAGAGAGAATGATTTATCCTCCATAAGAAATCTATCGACAAATGGTCTTATGATGTTCGATCCCTTAGTTATAAACGCAGCTGCATCAACATCAGCGGAAAATCGACAAATACCAGACCAGGATTTAGTTACATCACTAAACGAACAAGTGACAGAGATAGCTGATCGTCTATCTTCAATAGTAACAAATGACGTTGATCATAATCAAAAACATTCGTTCTCAACTAATGATGTGCCTACTTTAATTAATGATGAGACGGAATATTTGGGTCCTAGGAACGAACAACTAAGTTGTCTGCCTTCTACCAGTCACGGATACCTAATACCTAATGCTATTAGCCATGAACCAGTTGTTATGTCCTTATCTCACAACAATTCTGCTGTGTTCAACCAAGACGAAGCTGATATGAATTCAATGAATACTGATCTCCCTTTAATGATGCCAGACATTGACACACAAATTGTAAATACTAATATATCTATAACAAACGCTAATTTAAGTTCACTATTGTTAACTAATGAAGAGTTTAGACATGATTTTCCTGAAAATGAAAATACTAATATACATAATAATATGGAAACAGACGAAGACAGGGTTAAGTTTATGTTAGGTTATGAAAGTGATCACGAATCGCCCGTAGATTCTGGTGTTAGTACAGAAAATACTAGTTTGGATAGATCACCTGACACAGATCAGAGTAAAGATTTAAAAGAGAATCATTATATGCAACAAAACAGGGTTCTAGATAATCCAGATGAGAAAGACACCAAAAATACATTAGAGAGTTCCTTTTCAGATGTTAATAATGACAGTGTAAATATTAATTATGTTGAAGCTGACAATACAAAGAATGAAGCTGGTTCGTCTAGTATCGATGTATTAAATAGGTTAAGTGACGAAGAAGGTTTGAATGAAGCGACTAATTCTAAACTTCAAGACTGGGGTGCTAATGCTTCCGAAGACGAATATATGACGATAGATGAGGTAATATTAGAATTGAGAAAACATAGGAATTCTGATATGAAAATTAGGGCGTTAGTTGAAGACACGGAGGTCCAGGCGTCACAGAGTACATCAAGACAGAAGAAAAGAAAAGAGAAAAATGGAAAAAGTAAAAGGAAAAAGAGCAAGATGTGGTCGCCTGGGATAGTGCTGCTCGATAACCGTTCTACCCAGAACAATAGCAATCCGTTGAGGTTGAATTTGGACCATTTTGTTGATGAGAGGTAAGAAAAACTATTTGAACTAATAATATGTAATTATTTGATGATCTTTTGTACTGTAACTTATTTATTTATGAAAAAAAATCAGTGTTACAACACATTACAATTGTTGTATTGTACGGCCTCGAAGATAGGAGGACCATTTTAGAAAAAATTCGCTTGCACATCTTGTAAGCGGATTTTTTGTCAGCTCCGTTCTTTCCTTTGTTACCAAATAGGGTTTTTGTTTATTAGAGATGATAGATGATAGATGTTGGATGTTGTAACCAAAAAACATCCTAAAGGTGTTTCTGCTATCTCGAGGCGACTGTACCTTTAAACATTATTAGGTTTGTGTAGGTACTCATATTCGTCATAATAACAAAATAAAATATTCACTGCCTAAACCGGATTTAGCAAAGAGAATATGTATCTGTTATTATTAAAAAACTGACGTTTTTCCTTGAATTATTTTGGCCATAATTGGTGTAAAAATTGATTCATACAGGCGTGGCCAATTTTATTTTTAAATGCAGGAAATTCCTTAAATTTATTATAATAACCGCAGCACACCTTTTGCGAAACCAAAACGGCGATAATGCCGGAAATAGTCATATCAAGAAGTGGTGGAATCGGAAAGTGGTCATACGGGAAGTGGTCATACGGGAAGTGGTCATACGGGAAGTGGTCATACGGGAAGTGGTCATACGGGAAGTGGTCATACGGGAAGTGGTCATACGGGAAGTGGTCATACGGGAAGTGGTTATATCGGGATGTAGTCGAATTGGGAATTGGTCATGCGGGGAAGCAGCCCTAACGGTCCGAAAGGCATAGTTACACCGTGAGTTGTATTTCTATGGCAGGCGAAACAGGAAGCAAAATTTCCCGTTCCATACGTACAAAACTGACTATAACTTTGTTTCTTTTTAACTTGATTTTGCCCATTTGTTTAGACACCCCGGCTATATTTTTTGCATGCTTGCCTTCATACTCTTGCATAGCTTGCATCTGGCAATATTGATTCTAATTTTACCTAAATAATGTTTTTATTTTCATTGCTAATTTATTGTTTTAGTTTTTTTTTTGTAAATTATCAGTTTACAAAATAATATTAACTGATATGTTGGATTACATATCATAAACCACAGAGGTTTGTAACAATATGCATACACTTTGAAATTTAAAGTTAAATGTTAAACTAAATAAATACAACTGAAACTAACATCACCCATCTTTATGAACTGGGCACGTATTTATTGCAATAAACAAATAAAATAAAATAATAAATTTGGTATATCAGGTCACCACTCACCAAGCTATTCATATTTGCTAAAAAGTTTTTTTTATATTTATATTTTACTACCTGTTACCTGCGGCTTCGCTCACGTGGTCCAGATGATCTGACAAATAATAACAAACTTTATTTTTTTCCCGTGGGTATAAAATGTTTTTCTGAGGTAATAACTAGCCTATGTCTAAAAATCATGACAATCCGTTTGTTACTTTCGACATTAAAAAAGGACAAACCAACACACATTCGCATTAATAATATTAATAAAGTTTTTTTAAATGTTAATGTTGTAAATATGTCAATGTTATTTCAGCGGTACATCGTGCGGCGCGTCAGAATGCGCAGACGACGAGCAGATCGCATTAGCTCTGCAGGCGCAGGAGCTGGCGGCCAGGCAGCAGGCGAGGGGGAAGTTCAAGTATGTCGTTCTATTTCTACTCGTGAATCGTTATATTGGGACACTGTTAGAGAAAAAAAAATACACAGTGTAGATCATAATGCGCTTTGCTACAAATTGTATGCGAATGTCAGTAAATTAAACGTCAAAGAACCTCAAGCCCTCAAAAGAACAGAATCCTTTGCTTGGGAGTGTATTTAAAAAAAGTACGGATTCGTGAAGTTAAAGTGATAGAGTTCAAATGTACAGATTCGTCAATGTTGTGACCAGAGAGATCACGCTCACATTGCCTATCTATTAGTTTCTTTTATCTATAGAAAAATACAAGACAAAGAATAGACAAAAATCACAGTTATATAAAAACAAAACAAAAAGTATTTTCTTCCTTTGGAGTAAATACTTTTTGTTTTGTTTTTACTTACTTTGGAGTGGTAGAGCAATTATTACGAAATGGGCTGGCTCAACCGGGGAAGTACCACCCAATGCGTTTCGTTCGGTGAGTGAGAGATCCGGAAGCCCAACTCCTTCCCTATCCCCTCTTTCCCCCTCCTTCTTTCCCTTCCCTTCCTCCAACCTCCTTGGTGGACAACGCATTGGTAGCGCCCCTGGTGTTACTGATGTCCATAGGCGGCGGTGACCGCTTTCCATCAGGCGACCCGCTTGCTTGTTTGTCTACTGTATGATATAAAAAAAAAAAACTTCCAGCCTCATGGCTTGATGGTAACACTTTCCGTTATGGGCCTAAGCTCTGTTTATAACGATTTGTATTTGATACCATTGAATCTCGCTAGAAAGGGAAATAGACAATATAAAATCCTTTTAATTTTCAGATCAAGTGAAGACCTAATACATCGTCTGTTCGTCTGTATCGCGGGGGTAGCTGATCAACTCCAAACAAATTTCGCAGCAGATCTCCGTAACATTCTGAAGTCCGTATTCCTTATGAATCAAACGCCCGATGCTCCGGACGAACCCGAACCCCCACCTGAGAAGTCGGATAAGCAGCCTACTATTGAATATGAGGCGACTGAGGAACAAGTTATTCAGAATGGTTAGTATAATCTTTCGTATTTTTTTTCATCTGTACACAGCATTAGATCCCAATGAGATTGTTCTGAAATGACACCCACTAGGCGGCAGCACTGAGACGTCCGGTCCAGAATCCTGTCAAAAGTGACATAGCGTCCATATAATTCGTGTCAGATTTTTTTGACGTTAAAGCCCACCATTCATTACACGAACCCTCCACTCGAAGTATGGCATGTGGACCTGCGAGCCCGACGCCAACCCATTTGACAGTCTGGCGTACCGGTTCGTCGCTTCCATACACAGGCGGATTAGTCCGATGGCCGACCAATCCGCCGGACCAATCTACGTGTCCGTAAGGCGCGGTCCCACTGCTGCGCACGCTGTGCACGAACACGTGGGCCACGTGGCACATTACAGCTGCGTGGATGACTACGTGGGTCTACGTTTCCACAGCGTGCGCAGCGATGTGCACGCTTTGTGGAACAAGCTGTGTACCGCATTCACTGCGTGCATGGCGTTGACAGCGTTGAGCTATGTTGAGCAAGCCACGCGTGTATCAATGACGTCACTTGATGGTTAACGTGTCCGTGGGTTGCAGTGGACACTATCACGTACATCCTCTTGCAAAGCAAAGCTTAACACACGTGCGTAGCCTCTCCGTGCGCAGCAGTGGGACAGCGCCTTAATTCGTGTCAGTTTTTTGACATGTCAGATTTTTTTGACATTGACGCTTTTGACAGCGCGGATTACTGGGATGGGACCTCTTGCCAAAGTGGCGCCAACTAGTGGCATAAATTTTCGTGAAAACGTTCATTGTAATGTAACAATAGACCGAGGTGCTCGGCAATTAAGATTTGCCATCTCTCTAGGCTATAATGCTTTTTGTTTCAAATTGCTGTTTCTCACGTAGTTGGGAAGCCCTTTCAATACTTCCTACTCCAACTATCTTCTTTCTGATTAAACTTGTTGTGAGTTCCAAGACAGCTGTAGTTTCTCCCCCGGGACGTCTATAAACTTCATTGCTAATTGTCAATCTGAGGTCGCTGGTGTTGGTTCTGGCTATAATAATACAGGAGACAGCGGTATGAATGTGTGGTGGGCTTGTTTGTCCCGAAGTAAACATTGGGGTACCCCAAGGCACAATTCTAGGACCTTTTAAATTCAAATTCAAAATTACTTTATTCTGTGGGTCTTCGCGGGCACTTAGACACTTCATTTACAATGAATGTTACTTATTAGTATTATAATTCTTTAAATAAGCAACTCCATAAAGGAAGGAGTCTCCATAATTATCTACAATAAACTTAACATTAAAAAATTCTAAAATTGCAGGTAGTTCATTCGACAGTGTGTATTCAGCAGAAGAAGTATATCCGGACAGTACGTCAGAGTCCACGGGCTCGGAATCGAACTCGCGACTAGTTAGACGTAACACTGTGAACGCTAGTACACGTAACAGTGAACAATCGGCTGATACACGAAGAAAATCAGTTGATACTACTCCCAATTTACAAGCGTCTGTTTCTACTGGAGATCTCACTTATGGGTAAGAAAGCAGTTTAAAAAAAACTCGTTAACTACCGTTACCGTTACTTGACATACCTTATGGTAACAGAATGTGTCTTATTCTTATTACAAGTAATTGATTAATGTTCCATTCATATCGATTTATATTTTAAATCAGAATCTAATCTAATAATCTAAGAGAGGTAGGGCACAGCGGAGAATCCGCTCAAATCGGAGCAAACCGTCTGGGGAAGGACCTCCACCTTACAGAAGATCGTAGCCAAATACACTTCCGGACACTTGAATCGAGCCACCCAGCAGTTTCAACTTTGATTGCTGGTAACTTAACAAAAGTATATGATCAACGAAAAAGTTTTTATGCAATTTGGAAGCTGCTACACTTTACATTATTAAGGTATACTTAATTCCAAATTTAAATTTTAGTAACTTGATAAAATTACAATTTTAAGTGAAACTTGTCCTGTATAACCTTTCTCAAAGACAAGACTCGGGTTGAATTTTTGGAAAAAAAAGGAATTATTTAAAAAAAATAATTATTCAGTAACTTGTATTGCCTCCGAGAGCGTTTATGATTGCAGTCATGCGATTTGGCATGGAGTTAATCAACGTCATTATGAAGTGTTGTGGAATGTTCTCCCATTCCTCCTTGATGGCAACTCTCAGCTCTACCTAAGTTTGTGGTGCTGGTTGGTGAGCTCGAACACGCCTCTTTAACTCGTCCCAGAGACGTTCGATGGGATTCATATCAGGGCTCCTTGCTGGCCATTCCATTGTCGTGATTCCAACATCATGAAGGTATGCCCTGACGATTCCTGCAGTGTGCGCTCTTGCATTATCATGCATAAAGATGAAGCCTTGGCCTACAAATCCAGCATATGGCATCACATGAGTCTCTAGGCAATGGTTAATGTATCGACGGGAATTTAGTGTTGGTAGACGTGGTCCTGTCACAACCTCTAGCCCAGTTTTACCATCGGCAGATATTCCTCCCCAGACTATCCACGAGCTCCCGCCATAACTCACTCTCTCTTCCATACAACACTGAACAAAGCGCTCTCCCAGCCTTCGGTAGACCTTCCTCCTTCCATCATTACCATAAAGCATAATCTTAGTCTCATCAGTAAAGAGTACCTTGCTCCATTGGCGTTGAGTCCAATGCAAATGTTCGCGTGCAAACTGTAAGCGCGCCATTCGGTGAGCTCTTGTCAGTTTCGGCCCGTTGGCTGGCTTATGTGGGCTCAGACCACGTTCTTTAAGTCTTCGTCTAATTGTTCGCGCGGAAACAGCCACTCCATGAAAGTCTCGAAGCTGTTCTTGGATCTGTACAGAGGTGAGGTGACGATTTCGTAAACTGGTTGTCGCGATAAATCGATCCTGTCTTTCTGAAGTTACCCGAAATCGCGGTCTTCCTGGACGGCGCACATATCCACCAGTGTCGAGGTATCGATGGTTTACCCTTTGCACAGCAGAACGGCTTAAAGCAAGCTGTGATGCTACATCGCGCTGACTTCGGCCCGACTGTAGAAGCGCCACAGCTTGCGCGGCTAGAATAGGCGGTGTATCCATAATTTTAACGTTTAAATGGCTCAAATTAAAAAAAGCAACAATTTTACGATGTCTTAATTTCAAAACAATTACGGTGAATTCAAAATTATGGAGTTAAATAAAAAAATTACGTTAATTTAGATCAACTTTTATTTTCAAAAGAATGCACTAATTTGGATTTTGTTTCGTTTTTCCATTTGATAAATTCAAAATTGGAACAACAGCCCTTCAAAATCATTATGAATATACCAGCATCAAAACTGCATAAAAACTTTTTGATTAACTTAAGAATATTTTTATGTTCTATGTCATTACACATAAAAATGTAGGGTGGCTCGATTCATGTGTCCGGAAGTGTAGCATTGGTCTCGTCCATGCTGTGTTCCTACGGTGAGTAAGGTCTTCAGAGTTCCACTTGGGTTGGGAGGGTTGGCAACGCGCGAGTGATACCGCCGGTATTGCAAGCGTCTATAGGCTACGGTGACGACTTACCATCAGGCCGACGGTATGCTCGTTTGCCATCTTTGTGGTATAAAAAAAAGATGATTGTTTGGAGCGTTTGTGACAAGTATATAGGAATGGAAATTACTGTTAACCAAATTTCTGATTTAACTACCGATAAAATTTGTCTTTTAACAGTTAATCAATTATCTCACTGCAATTAAAAAATGATAAAGGTTTATTTGTTATAAAGGCATTACAACAACACAAATAACGAAAATAAACTATATCCGACTAATATTATAAAGGCGAAAGTTATTTGTATGTTTGTTACTTCTTCACGCTCAAATCGCTGGGCCAATATTTATGACATTTGTTATGTAGGTAGCGATTCCTATAGGATTTGATCAAAAGTCAGATATAGATGGCGCTGCTGTGCATAAATAAATACACGCAAACGAAGTTGCGCGGGTTTCGCTATTTGACTATAATTCTACCAAAAAGGTCCCCAATAAGCTATTGCCGCTGCGGAAGCCACCATTTTTTATGACAACATTGTAAAAGTTGTCATAAAAAATCTTCACCCGAGCGGAAGTAAATTCTTAGCTTGTAATTGTGTTGTCCAATCTGAAGCCTCCTTATGGAAACATCAAGTACCCGGGGATAGTCATCCCCGGAGTTTAGACCCGGGCAAGGAGTCAATACTCGAGGCCCGCACGCGCCGTATGGCGCACGACACCAGAGTCGAGTCGACATTGTAAAAGTTGTTCATAAAATAAATGTTTTAATCAATTCGCCTGTTTCAGTAGCAGAGAGGTGGCGGCCGTCGCGCCGGGAATCGAACGCGCGCCCGAGTGGGTGCCGGACATCGCCGCCCCGCGCTGCATGCGCTGCGCCGCGCACTTCACCGCCTTCAGGCGGAGGCACCACTGCCGGAACTGCGGTATTAACATTTATTCATATACTAGATGACCCGGCAAACTTTGTTCTGCCTTAGAGGCACTACCCTACCCTACCCCTACCCTCATTGTTTTTAAGATGTATTCTGCTATTCGGGACGGAAACAAATCCAACAAATCAAAAACCATGGCAATAGGTCCAGCCGTTCTCGAGTTATAAGTGTTGTAACAAACACGACTTTCTTTTATATATATAGATAGGGACAAAGTAACTTCGACACTTGTGTTATGGGATACTAACTCAACGATACTATATTTTATAACAAACATATATATAGATAACATCGAAGGCCCGAGGCCAATCGGAAAACGTTCGTTTTTCATCATGACCCTTACGGGATTCGAACCCGGGACCTCCTGGGTGGTAGTCTGGTGTGATAACCATTACGCCACGGAGGTCGGCAGTCAGTCAATATATCACTACCATGTCCTCCTCGCGTCGGTCTCAATGCCGAGAGACGTGATCATCTTCTTGACGCAGTACTTTGTTGATCATTTGCCGCCACCTTTCTTTATCAGAAGCAGGGTGAAAGGCGCCATTGCGTATTGGTCAGACCTTGCGGTGATCATGAGTCTCTCCAGGTTGTCAGCATCCTTCCTCGCGATGTGGCCGAAATCCATATCCATACTAATATTATAAATGTGAAAGTGTGTTTGTTTGTTTGTCCTCCCTTCACGTCGAAAGTAATTAACGGATTGATATGAATTTTTTATTGGGGATAATTTTAAAGTCTGGAGAGTGACATAGGCTTTTTTCCCACGGTATAAAGAGATTCCCATTGGAAAAATTATTGACATTTTTCCTTGACCACGCGGGCGGAGCCGTGGGAAACAGCGAGTATTCTTATAATAATTATGTACTTACTTTTTATTGCTTTTTTCCCTGTATTTTTTAATAAACTTTTATTTTTAATTGATTGCAGAATTAAATATTATTAACAAAATAACATTTCTATTACAGGGAAGGTGTTTTGCGCGTCATGCAGTTCGAACTCCATACCCTTGCCTCGCTATGGTCAGATGAAACCGGTGCGTGTCTGCGAGGAATGTTACCAAACCACCAACGGACAGCAGAATCAACGGTGAAAGACGATGTGGTAGCTTGGTTCCATTTCAGTATAGGAATGTAGTTTAAGGGCCAGTTTGATAACTTCTAGTTAGTTTATCTGACAGTTAAATGATGAAAAGTCGTTGACTATCCGATGAATAGATAAAGATCACACGTGACTCGGTTTCGTTCATTTGAATTATCTTGTCATTCGAAAAAGAACATTAATCTGTGTGTCGTATAATATATTTTATAATGCCAATAGCCGGATCCACAACAGATGATCCAACGCGATCCAAATACGCGCGGCAGGATCTCGATCTCGATCCAATGGAGCGTTTGATGTGGACTTGCGTCGCGCATTAACAGCCAGTGCGTTGCGCGATCTAAGGTCCTGGATCGCGGATTGAGGATCGCCGATCCAACTTGGATCGTATGGTGTAGATCCAATTAATACGCGTTTACTGCACGTCGTTCGGACAATAATTTCGTATTCCGTTTCAGAATGTCACGTCAACGTAATACATTTTATATACAAAATGTTGAGTATATCTTATATGGTCTTTATGGCAATAGTCTATTAGATGTATATAGATGCAATCATTTATGACAATAAAACCCCAAAACTACAGTGCCTAAACTGAATAACAACCAAGTTAGTTTCTATACTGCAAGCAAGTTTTAAATAAAAATCATTTTTTTCTAATCTGCATTAATGAAATTGCATTTCTATTTTATATCAATTTTAAACTTTTAAATATTCATTCACTTGCGTGTGATATAGTAGAATAATCAATTCAGATTGATTCAGAGTGACAATTATATTAGGTCTATTTGAATAAAAATATTTTGAATTTGAATTGTGAGAGCCGTTACATTTATAAGGCGATTTTCACCCTATTACGTGAAACAACGGTAGGTACAAGTATAAGGCTGGTTTTACAACCAGAGATTTTACAATCGCGCTGACCGTTAACGCGCTGACAGCCGAAAATGTATGAATTTCTAGAACCGTTTTTGATTAATTTAGTAATTAGTTCGAACGGCTGACATAGTTAGCGTGCGTTCAGCGCGATTATAACCAGCCTAATTCACATACGTTTTTTCACCGTTAAAATCTACGGTTAATTCGCAAGGCAATGTTGTATGGAATATTTTGGATGCTTGCAGACGGGAACGGTATATAAGATTTTACATTTTACGGCGAAGGGACAGTGTGTGCAGTCAAGCAATGATAGAGGTGACCAGGGTAGAAAACTAAGAACGGATATTTTTAAATTAATAATGTAAACATCGTTATGAAATATTTTAATATACGTATATGAATGATATTGATAAATAGATGTTTGTTCCTATGGTGAGTAAGGTCTCCAGAACTTCTCTTGGGGGGGGGGTTCGCAACGCGTGAGCGATATCCCCGGTATTGCAAGCGTCTATAGGCTACGGTGACGGCTTACCATCAGGCCGACCGTATGATTGTTTGCCACCTGTGTAGTCTAAAAAAATCGGGTAAATCCCTTCACGCAATATTTAGAAAACTTTAAACATATTCACGGCTCTGATCACCTCATTAGTTGACTGTACAAGAGGCCTAATGTGTAATTCTACACTACTGAATTTGACTTGGTTATAAAATATGACAATCTGAATTGATTAAAAATACCATTCGCCTTTCATCAACATCGTCCATATCCATGGAATTTTATACAAAATTACTCCGTGATATTTTTAAAGAAATGTTATTCCAAAATTATTTCTAAATAGTCCTCCTTAGATTGTTGATGCTATTTCGAAAGTGAACTGTATTTGATGTAAAATAAAGCGTGAGACACATAGAGGACGGATGAGAGTCGGGTGCCGGAGCATGTGAACATACGTGCTTCAGTTGACAGGTCCATCATCCACCATCTACGGGAATGAGTTCGGCATATTGAAACTTCGAATGTTGCGTAAAAAGTCTTAACAAAAACCGCGCAATATCGTTTGCGTGTATCCATCTATCCCGTGGAAACTTCTTTTTACTAGCCATTTATGTCCCACTGCTGGGCAAAGGTCTTTCCATCTCCAACTATCTCTTTTTATAAACTTTACCTCTTTAATATTAGTATAGATAACATTTTTAATATACTTAATCTAACTTAAACTAATACTACACTGTAATATATACCAAACGCAATACAGTTGCCCGCCACGCGCCCGTCCCACACCATGTCCTCATATGTGTTCTAAGCTTTAATCCTTAGAACTATAGCTTAACTCAAAATTCAAACCAAATTTTACAGTAACCTACTTAGAACTACGTTTATAGTATATTTGTGTACTCGGATCGCAGCAAGAAACCCGTACAATGACCCGCTATCACCTATCCTTGTCGCTCTCGCACAAGTTCACGAGTGTCACGCTCGCACAAGCGCAATGACCTCCGCGTCATTGTGTCTATGCGAGCAGGACGGCAATATAATCACGCGGGAGTAACAGAGACAGGCAAGCACTGGTCAACGTTCTTCGTGCTCTCCGATCCTAGTATATGTAAAAGTAATTTTGAGTTAAACCAAATTCTAAAGATGTGAAATTTCAACCCCAAACTGCCTCAGTTTATACCAAAAAATACTGACTTACAAATATTTTTTTACTTTGTAAAGGAGAATCGGCAAAAATATGTGACAGCTGCGTCTGCCTTCAATCGAAAGGATCGAAAATACTTTGATTCGTAGTTCTGCTGTGGATGCGACAAAAGTGTTTTTTAAACCTTTATGACAATGTGTTGGAGGTCAGATAGTTGCCTCCATAATTTGAATGTTACGCTGCAGAGATAAGGTTCAATAACAATAAAAAAAATCTCCAGTTAATGTGTTATACAATTTAACGGTGACTTTTTTGACGTTTATCAAAAAGTCATAATATATCGTTAAAAAATTAAATCGACATTGGTGAGATTTCTAAAACGTAATTTATGGATGGCCTCTTATTTGTTTGTAAATCATTTTGCCTTTACTCCTTTGTAATGTGAAAAACGTTTTTCTTCCAAATGCAGTACATTTCCGAAGATTTATTATTAATACATTTTCCATATTGACTGAGGATATTATTTTTAGGTAGCTCTCTAAAAATGTTAATAATGTTGATACATATTATTCATAAACAGTATCTTGTTATCACAAACTAGATATTGACCAGCCATGTTGCTTTTTCCCTAATGCGTGAAACACACTATAGGAGCGAAAAGGTAGTTTATACAAAGATTTTTATTATATTAGTATAAATTTTTAAATAAAACAATATTTTTGGTAAAATTTGTACGATTGTAACAGAAATTGTATATAACCTGGATTGACAAATAAACATTTTAACATGGGAATTCTTATTCTTTCGGGAATTCGGGCGGTCGAATACGTTCTACTCTGTCCGAAACCGCTATATGCGCAGCCCTCCTGCCTTTGGTGCCCTGGTATATGCAATGAGGCTGGGGGTAAAGGAAAAAAATGAAAAATATTTATTCCTTTCTCATAATAATAAATTACATTTTGATCAGAAAGGTCTTTGAGCAAATACTTGTGTTAGGAGTCACCGCTCTTCCTTAGTACATTACAATAAGAAGTTATAAACTAAATGAATTACAAAAGGAAAGAGATAAAGCTATATGTATTGACAGAGAGGAAAGATACAATAACTTGTCGCGTACTTAGGGAGCGGTATGGCGGCTACGGTCGAACTCATAGTTTAACAAATCAAGGTATTGTCTTCCCGTGATAGCTAGGTCACATGATTGGCCCAAGATTACGTCATCGGCTTTGGTGTGGTTCTAATAAGGTTCAATATGTCACACTGATCGTGACGTAGTCTTGGGCCATCGACGAAAGAATACCAGGCGCATTATATTATTGTTCCTTGTACACAACGAGGCGTGGGAGTGAAGGAAAGAGTTAAAACTATATGTATTGACAGAGAGAAACGATACGGTCTACTTGTCGCGTACTTAGGGAGCGGTATGGCGGTTACAGTCAAACTATACAATCTATTTTTGTGATAGCAAGAAAATAAGTGCAGTGTATATTTTATTTGACATTATGTCAGGCAAAATTATAACGTACAGTTAGCAACAAAAATAACATAACCATTTAGTGCTCTCATCTAGAACATTACTACCCGTCCGCCTCAAGTTTGCCGTTACCGCCCGCGCCGCGCCAAACCCCACTGCACCTCAAGGAGACTGAGCAACTGCGGATCTGCTTTGAGGTGCGGTGGGGAGTGGCGCGGCGGGAGGGAACGGCAAACTTGAGGCGGACGGGTTGTACATTACATTACTTTTTTTATAGACAATGTAAGTAGAGCACAAGTGACTATGCTACTTTTAATGGTGACCGTACTTATAACAAAAAGTTATTTTGTCATCTGAAGTGAGAATATGATTATTTGCCGGGTAATTTCAAGATTGTTGGCTTTAAATCAGCCGGTAAATCTTTAGACTATCCAACTTCTTTGCCCCATAAATGTGGAAAATAAAAATATTTGTCTTCATATCAAATAACATATGCTACTGCACAGAATTCGCCCCAAAATAAAATAAAAATCTTTTAGTATAGATAGGAACGTTCAAATAAATATATTTTTAAGACTTATTACAGGTTTCATAATGTCCCGAGTTCCTGATAGTCTATCAGACAGATAAGATGTTTATAAATCAAACATTGACATAATAGGCAGTTAGGATATCTGTATTCCTGATATATCTGACAGTTAAGATTTTGATAAATTAAACATTGATTAAAGGCGGTTAGGATGTTACCAGGACATTATGAAACCAGTATTTATTATATGATGTTTATATTTTTAACGAAAAAAAAAATACGCATTACCTTCGATGTTAAAATACCATTTTTTAAATATAATAAGTAAAAAGAAGTTAACTTTAAAAAAGATTCCATAATTTTTATAACCATTTGGTGTTAGATTTTTTAGGTTAAGTCCTTATATGTATGTAAATTTTGTAAAGGTAGTATGTATTTTACGGTTAGCTATTGTCCCATAGTTTTCTTAATAAATAAGTACTTGTAAATGTATCCCACGTTATAATTTCAATGTAAGTTGTCAGCCGTTACATATTTTAATCGTGTAAATAAATGTCATATAGAAATAAGTGGTTTTCATATTCAACTAAGTAGCTATAATGTCTCTTATCCCTCTCGCTCCCGTAAAGCTATCTCACTCCCACAGTAAATAAATAAATTTTACACATTTCACACAGCCCACCTGCTGGGTTAATCTGCAACTAAAACGCGTTTTTAATTTGAATTATGTATAATTTCAATTTAAAATTAACAGCAAATCCTAATTCGTTCTTTTGAAATTTTAAACTTTACTAACTAATCTGATTTAATTTAGTTTAGTATTTAGTTAAAGCTAGTTTAGTCTCTATCTCTTTTTTAAAGAGGGAGGGCACAGCAGATAATCCGCTCAAATCGGAGCAGCCCGTCTGGGGAAGGACCTCCACCTTACAGAAGATCGTAGCCAAATAGTGAGTGATACCCCCGGTATTGCACGATAATGCTTACCATCAGGCGGGCCGTATTCTTGATTACCAACTTTGTGGTATAGAAAAAAAAAGAGTACCTAAACGTAAAAATCCAATACCGATCGCTCAGGATTGGTTTCAAGATACTAAATCTATGGTTTCAAGAGTAGCCTAGCTGGTCCCAAAGTAGGCTAGACTTGACATGCTTGTGTTGTGAGTACCAAGACAACGCATATTATTATTGTAAATATATACTGCACCCCTGGTTTTTATTTAGTCCCTACTATCTACTTTTGTTAATAAAAGTGAAGAATTAAAGATAATGATAAAAAAAGAGATTATGTCAGAGGAGGACAAACAAACAAACAAAAAAAACTGTAAGCAATCACGATAGATTTAGTAAATACTAGCGTACCTATCAGTGGCGAAGGGTGAAATTTTACTCAGGGGAAGCCGGAGCAAAAAAAAACAGTGTTATCTTACCACAGGGATGGAGAATTCCCAATACCATATCAAGTCTTGAATCTAAGTTGAAAATTATCCATTACCATACATAAAAGCACTGATATAATATGGAAAACCAAAACAGCGTTTTAAGTTTACAACTACCTGTGAGCCACGAATACTTTTCGTACAAATTACAATGAAAATGTTTTGTAAAGCCATCTTTCCGTCTATAATCTATTTTCATAGAAGGGCAAGCACGGCCGCGCTGTATAATATCTTTTTTATTTTCAAAACTGTGTGTTTGAAAGTTATTATCTAATAAAAAGTCTGTGAGACAACAACCCACGTCTAAAATTGCAGCCATTACGAATGTAAACAAAACCAAAATAAATAATTAACTACTTACACCTGAATCCGATAAATTCTATAACTATAACACAATTCACACCGACCCCTGTCCAATTCACTCTAATCTATTCAAATTTACTAAATTAACAACAAACAAATTAAAAAAAAACTAACAAGCGAAAGCACCGGCGAAAGTGAATTGAAAAAAAAGTCATATGTTTGACAATTACAACGCGACAAAATTATAGTTGTTTTATTATTCAAGCACTAAACACATAATTAACTATATTTTTTACTTCTCAGGTTAATACCTCTGTTTATCTTTGTCGCACTAACGTAATCTGATATATGCCATCCTTGTCGTAACTCGGCGACTACCGGCTTTAATATGTTCATATGATCGGCGTGAGAAAGAGACCGCGCTAGGAACAAAATATTCGCGTAAGAAAGAGACAGCCGCTCCTAAAACTGTATGCGGCTACAACTCGAGAATTACCGGCTTTCGACGAACGCCTGTTCGTCGAAAGCCGGTAATTACAGCTACGCGATGTGTGATTGCTATTTATTATTGTATAGGCGTTTGGATATCATTATTATGTATGAATCGAAATCATGTTATTAGCAGAGTCGATGCTGTTAGATAATTCACTATTTTTAAAAGGGAAGCCGACAGGAATCGTGTTATTAGGACCCCTCGCCACTGGTACCTATAGATCGGCTTTGTTTGATTGAGGCGAGACCAAAACAAAATACACTAGTGTGCGTGGAATGTACATGTGTGCAAGCAAGATATATAATTTTGTGGATTTTCCTTTTAGTTTGAGTTACATCCAGGCACTGCACATATTTAATCACGTCGAATTAACACCAAAACTACACTTAAAAACCATAAATTTTGTAAAAATAAGTGGGATTTGTTTTAACATGACTGACGTTAGGGCGATACAAGCCCATAGCGTGTATAAGAAAAATGGTCTCTATCTCGCTCTAACAAACGCGTATGTTATGATCTATCTCTTTTGCATTGCCAATCTTCTTACGCTAGTAAGTTATAATAAATCTATGGCAATCACCGCTGTCCATGGACATTAAAGACAACAAGATATTAGATGCGTTGCCCACCTATTGGACGAATGAAAGAAGAAAGTGAAAAAGGGAAGTGGAAGCAGGAGAGGTCGCTTCCACTTTCTCATTCAAACGAAACAGCGGCATTTCACCGCTATTTCACGAAGCAGCTATAGAAACTGCGACTAAATACGTATAAATTGAAACTAGGACGAAATTCTCATTTCAGTAACAAGTTGCGACGCTCGAATAGCCCCGTGTCGACACACGTAATTACGAATACATATTGCGTCCGTGAAAGCCACGCATGACTATTGCAAACAAAACCAATGAAGCTTGGAATCAAAGCTGGCATTTTGGACAGTAATTAGTAACATAGTGCTTATTTGCATTTTAGAGACCATTGCATCGCCACGAGCGAGAGAATCGAAGAACAAAAATTGCCGTGTGGACACGTAAAGAATTAGTTGTACATGTAAAGAATTAGGTGGCACGACGATATTAAACCAAAAGAGTACGTTTTTTGATCATTCAAATCTTTTCGTAAATCTACTCGTTTAAAGTCTAGATTGACAGATTAGTCTAAGCTAAAATCGTAAAAGGAACGTGCCCCAAAGGATTTTACATACGGAGGCTTTCACGATATCGCTTTACGACACCCTCGGGATACATTAGTACTATGTGTGTTAGAATTAAATAAGTTTAAAGTTGACGTGTTTGAAAGATCAATTTGGATGGTTAAAACCAAATGATAGGTTATTTACCGAACCTATAACGTTTAACGTATCTATTTTCATTAAATAAATTGACGTATAAGAACAACGTACACTATTCACGACCATGACGCACTTTTTTTGTGAGAAAATAGAACCATATAATGCAACTAGCTGCCGCCCGTGGTGTTACCCGCTTTTGATTTTATGCACAGCAGCGCCATCCATGTCCGATTTTTGACCAAATCCTACCAGAATCGCGTAATTTTCGGGATAAAAAACCGGATACCCTATGTGTTAATCCAAGGTATCAGCTACTTACATACCAAATATCATAAAAATTGGTCCAGCCATTTGACCGTGAAGAAGTAACAAACTTTCGTCTTTATAATATTACTAGCTGACCCGTGCCCACTTCGTTGGGCATAATGTTAATAATCCTTTTTTAGTACCTACACCGTTTTTTCTCCGATTCACTTTACAAAACCGACTACCACGTAAAAGCCTTTTTATTTTTCGGTTTTTTATATAACCTATGACACTCAGCAATAATGTGGCTTTCTATTGGTGAAAGAATTTTTAAAATCGGTTCAGTAGATCCTGAGATTACCCCTTACAATTTAACAAATATACAAACACACAAACTTTACTTCTTTATAATATTAGTATAGATGTAGGATTACATTCATTTTGGCATCGGACGCACAAAAAGTCCGGCACATAAAAAATGTAATTCTGGCAGATCGTGCCACGTCACACGTCACCTCAGATTAATTAAAACCAATTTAATTAATCTGAGCACGTCACACAGAAAATATAGAACGTTTGCTTCACGCAGTCGACGACGTCGCGCATTGCAGACTTTGTTTGCCGTAGACTCGATCGGTCGGTGCGTTGCTAAACAGTGATTTATTTCAACTTCATTTACATAGAATACTTCTAAAGACCGAAAACCATATTGCATAACCTATATAAAATTCGCACGGCCAGCACGGTACCAATATTATCTAGTTGCCATGGCGGCCGAAAGGCTATTTTTCATCTACAGACCTTTTGTACGCGTCCATTACATTTAAAAGTTTTAAATTATCATTGGAAGTGAATTTTTATGGATTCTTTTATGAGAATAAATTTCTTTAACCGTAAAATTTGACCCAAGTTATATAAATATCCGTTGGCTACGGATTCATCTTATCTTTTCTAATAATTCCCGTTCCATTTCGTTATTGATTTCACCTGATTTGGTATTCAAATTGCTGATTAATTACTCGGCTTTTACTATCAATCCATCGTAAGCCTTCATTTTAAGAGTTTTATATGAAATATTCGAAGAAAATTTACCAAATTACAATAGATAATTTTATTTTATATTTTTGGATGAATGATGACTGTCATAAAACGAAAAAAACTGATCATTATTTTAATCACAAACTCTACTACCTAAATAGGCCTGCCAAACAAACTACTTTAAACTAATATTATAAATGAGAAAGCGAGTTTGTTTGTTTGTTTTACCTTCACGGCTTAACTAAGCAGCCAATCATTATGTTTGTTTACATATTGTCAGGGGTACAGACAGAGCCCAACATAGGCTAATTTTTACTCGCGCTAGTTTCTTATATAAATTATGTTACCCTAAGTTTGTGCCTTGAAAAGATTGTCATGTCACCTTGTTCCTAATACACTGTAAGCTTTTAATGAAGTACTTTTTAGTATGTGTATAAAGCATAAGTTTTATCTGTATAAGTAAATAACATTCAATGACGTAAATACTAGCTAGATCTAAATCAATTATGCTTAGAAATCAATCTCACTTTTTTAAGTTATTAAATTAAATCTATGTCGATTGCTAACACCTGCTACCAATAACGAGATCTAGAAAATTGATATCAATCTGTTTAATTTTCATTATTTTATGCCCGTGGCCTCGTTCCAATGGATAATTTATTAGAAGCTGTTAGGCATGTTTTGGATTGAGAACATCACTATATTATGCTTGTATACTATAATGCTACATTATTGAAAGACAGTTTTTAAAAAATACACATAAACAGAAATACAAAAAATTAATTATATAAAAAAATATTTTTAAAATTATATAATAAAAGTAATAAAATAATAATGTGAATAAATAAATACATAAACATATTTGGATAAATAATATACTAATAATTATTTTTATACGGCTTTCTGCAAGTTCAATAAGTATTTTTTATACTTAGTTATTTTTAAAAGAAAAAACAGAGCTGGAATTTCTGATTGGTGGAGGAATATTGTTCCAACACTTGGATGCCAAGTAACGAAAACTACCACAAAATGCAGATGTACTATGGGTTGGACATATTAGGCGATCAGTTATACGGGACTTGCGTTGAGAGAAATGTATTTTAGCGTAGAGATATTTCGGACTTTGATTTTTTAAAACACCGAAGATACAAGACGAAAGCTGCATTTCGCTAGCGCAAGCTATCCATCTTCATTAAGTTGTTATGGTTTATGAAAGGCGTTATATGAGCTCTGCGAGGCACATAAAGCAGAATCGGATACATGAGTTCTGGATGCGTTGGAGCACTTTTTTAGTTCGCGTAAGCAAACACCCACCAACCACTGTGTCAGCATAATTCAGCTTTGACAATATAAGCGATTCACACAAGCAAATTTGCAACGCTTCACTTAAATACTGGCGCGCTTGGTAAAGAACTCTCAAACGATAGACATTCCGCTCAGCATGTGCCGTGGTGGCCATAGCGCTGATTTGCTGCGGATGCCTGGATTTAAAAAAATGAAATAAAATACAAAGAGAGACTATATTTTGTGTGCTAATAAATGAAATGAAAATGAAAGATATGAAATTTGGCATATTTTCTTATAGAAGAGGTTGACAAACAAGCAAACGGGTCATCTGAAGAAAGAGATCACCGCCGCCCATGCAGCACAGAGATATCAGAGGAGTTCTAAGTCGCCGACTTTTAAACGAAAGAACGAATGAAGGTGAAAGGGATAGGGATATATATATATATATATATATATCTATCTAAATTCTCTACCACTCCATTTAAATAAAATTGGGAATCGCCATACGTCTGTCGCCTAGTAGATAACATTCGAAGTAATTTCAATTGAAATGCCCCGAATTCTTTGCCGAGCCAATATTTCAATAGAATGTACCCCAACTGCATATTTTGGAGTTCTTTTTATATCCCTAGACCTTTTCCAGAAGGGGCGAAGACGAGATTTTCGCAGCGTTATAAAATCCATTGCGGAGTTGCAATCATTATAACGTAAGCATTAAGATACAAAGACCTTAATGTATAACGAAACGCGACGCCTACGCGTACATGTGTACAGAGTCTTAAAGTTTTATACGTTGCGTTGGCGTTGATAAAGTCGTGTCAAAGTTAACAAATTGACTATATTATACCACATAGGTAGGTCGCAAACAAGCATACGGCCGGCCTGATGGTAAGCCGTCACTGTTGCATAAAGACTCTTGCAATACCGGGGGTATCTCACGTGTATCTCATATACTCACGTGTTGCCAACCTTCCCAACCACCCCTAGTGGAGCTCTGGAGACCTTCCTCACCGTAGGAACACAACATGGCCGAGGGCCGAGACCAATGCTATTTGGCTACGATCTTCTGTCACAGAATAACTTTTGTAAGGTGGAGGTCCTTCCCCAGATGACGGGCTGCTCCGATTTAAGCGAATTATCCGCTGTGCCCTACCTTTCTAATGTCTTCTCTCCCTATTTGCTTTACTGTAGTAAACGCATTAGTTGCACATTTGAAAATACTTTTCAACAGGTGATTGCTTGTTGGCCTGCGGCACGATTTCACTATGAGATATAATATAACTAGTGTAACCCGCGCAACTTCGTTTGCGTGTATTTATTTATTGTTATTTACGCACAGTAGCGCCATATCTACATAATACTTTTGACCAAATCCTACGAAAATCGTGTAATTGTCGGGATAAAAAGTGTCCTATGTGTTAATCCAAGGTATCAGCTACCTACATACCAAATATCATAAAAATTGGCGCAGCCATTTGAGAGACGTAGCTTAACAAACATTACACATAAAGTTTCGCCTTTATAATATTAATAGAGAATACATTATAGTTATATTATATTTATATTTGAGATATTATATTTTATCGCTCGTTATACATTTTGTACGAGACCATTCACACTGTGCTATAATATATGTTACCAATCCGCATTGGAGCAGCGTGGCAGAGTACGCTCTAGTCCCCTTTGATTGAAGGGAGACCCGTATCCCTGCAGTGGGCTGATTATGGGTTGATATGATAAAATTATCGTAAAGTGAAAAGTAGCTATCTCCTGAAATACTTTAGTTTAGTTACTTAAAATCACAATATTTTACGATGGTTTTTCTCGCCAAACCGACAGTTGCCACTTCGATGTGAAGTGACCCTAAATTTTACCGTTCTAATTAAAACATAAATTTCATCTCTCCTACATATACCTTCCCGGGAAATCTAATTCAAGGATTTATCCCAACCAAAGAATAATAATTTCTGACTCCAAATTACCCTAAACGACGAATGACATTTTAATTTTGTCGGTTATTAAATGTTATTAATGATTTTAATTAATTTTCAGTCGTTTCACGTCAAGCATTACACATTATACTTTCTGTTTTTGTACGATGTTATTTAAAAAAATTAAAAGCTCTAGTTCAATCTATATATATAAAATTCAAAGTCCTGCCTGAACTATATATCAACGCACAGCCCAAACTGCTGGGTCTAGAGATTCCAAATTTGGAATGTAGGTTCCTTACGACGTCAATGGGTGTACTAAGAAAGGATTATTCAGAATTCCCACGGGAAAGCGAGATATACGCAAACGAAGTTGCGAGTATTTTACTAGTTACGTAGACGTAGAAAAAAATAATTTCGTTTGTTCGAGTTGTTTGGCTTTTGTGGAATGAAAGTTTATTTATTTATTTGTTAAAATTGCATATTAAATTGCGTCGCTTTAACAAAAATACCGCTTAACTGGTTTTTGTAAAATTTTCAGGATTAATATAATATAAACAATATTTTGTCTCTGCTGAAAAATTGTTAAATTTTACTGGAGCGATATTGTTGCTTATTAAGTACTAAAAACTTTCGCTAAAACATGGATTCTGGACAGGGTGTTGCAATTTTTGGTGGGCCTCTTTTTTCAGCCCAATGGCTCAGATGAGATGAGCTCTATGAAAAGGTACAAAACTCTGGCCGCTATTTCGTGGTGTTTGTTCAGTACAATACTGTACACACACTACATTATATTTTGTTAAATGACGTTACGTGCTACGCTAAGCTTCGTTTGTTTAATTTTGTTATACAGAGCCATGAATATACTAGAGATGACTGTACGCTGAATAAATATTCCCAGGATTCTAGTTCTTGTATATCTACGTGTATTTCTTAACAAAAACTTTTTGATTTCTTTATTAAATCATTCGAAAAACTATTTCAACAAAAATACTCAAAAAAACTGAAAAGTTAAAAAAAATAAATACTTGGAGCTCGTTTATAAACTGAATTTATTTTTAACGAAATAAAATAGTTTACGGACTGCGATGGTCAGTATGCTAGCCTCCAGAGATTATGTCAGAGATTTTTTTAATTAAAAATATGTACGAAATATTTTTTAACATATATGCCATTTTGTAGTTTAAAATTTCAGCATCGTATTTTCGAGCATCGTAGTATTAATACAACTAACAACATTATTATACATATAAATAAAGAAGGTACAGTCAGGTGCACGTCGAGCTTTACACTTGCAGTACAATTTTGGCTCTTATGGCATAGAACTTAAGAACGGTACAAAGTCCAATATGTAAAGGTCGACCTGCTCTTGACTGTACGAACCCAGAATACTATAATTTCATGAACTATAACTTCTTATCAAGAAAAACTATTATAAAGATTAAAAGTAGCTACTTTGAATAAGCCCCTACCCTAAACACGTACCGGAAAGCGTAGGGCTGCCGCCCACGACTTAGTCAGACCTAAGAAAAGTCGCAGGAAATCGCTGAATGTAGGCTGTTTGGGTAAAGTGGACCAGCAGGCTGTGGTCCACCAGTGGACTGGTGGCAGTTGTGGCTGATGTGATCAAATATTTTATAAGTCTATGGTGAAAACTGTGAGCAAGTGTGGAAACTCCGTATGCGTCAAAACTTTTGTTTCGTATGTTTTTGCTTCTGCATTTAAGTTGCATTAAAACTCTTGCTATGCAAATATCCAATGTTTATTTTATGGTGGCATTTCACATGGTGTAGCCTATTAGTTTATTTGGAGTATTTGGCCAACATTGGCAATGAGTGGACAATATATTTGAGGACATATTTACCTAATTATCAAATACGTGTATAGGAACACTCACTTGTTGGTTTTCGACGCACATTAAAGAATTCATACTGGTGATAGATGGCACTAGGGTGCTGATAATTGGGCGCATCATTTAGTTAAAGCAGGCGAATCAGCGGGTAATTCTAGTTTAACATATAAATCAATTCTGACATGAGAAGGCTGTGTTCAGCTACTCCCGAGTGTACGATATAAGGCAAATATTTACGTACACCCACTCGCAGTTTTGAATGAAGCAATCTATAATATTTGTAAAGCGGCTCGCTCACTCCAGCTATTTGTTATCAAATTATTTGAATAACTACACCATAGTGTATATTTATTCAGTTAACTCACTGTACTGTAGGGTGGGTAGAGCATTTATCAATCGGCTAACTCGACCGAGGAAGTCTCACACACTTCATTCATTAAATTATATTTAAATTAATATCTACGGAAAGTAGCAATGCGTTTTATTCGGTGAGGGAGAGATCTCTTTATCGGCTCGAGTACTCTTAATTTAAAATATAAACACAGATTGAGCTAACCCCAAAGTAAGTTCGAAACTTGTGTTATGGGATACTAGCTCAACGATACTATATTTTATAACAAATACATGTATAGATAAACATCCAAGACCCGAGGCCAATCAGAAAAAGTTAGTTTTTCATCACGACCGGGATTCGAACCCGGGCCCTCCTGGGTGTCCGAATTTAAAAGTAAATGTTGGGAAATCTATCGTGTTATGGGTACCAGACAACAGATATATATATGTTAATCAAATGTAAATATCTATATGCTTATATTACATAAAAAACTCAATTGTTAACAGAAACAAATGGCGTCACTTATGTTAGTTCAATGGTCGGACGGATGGACTGACGGAATGTTGGGACAACTTTGCCCCAAACGGGATCCCGCGCCCTCTGATGCCGAGGATAGGAGGACCAACGCACCACGGGGCTTTCTAAATCTCTGTGTAGATAAATAAATGTGTCTATAAAAAAATATATGTTTGAACTGTGGTCGGACGGATGGACTGACGGAATGTTGGGACAACTTTGCCCCAAACGGGATCCCGCGCCCTCTGATGCCGAGGGTAGAAGGACCAACGCACCACCGGGCTGTCTAAATCTCTGTGTAGATAAATAAATGTTTCTATATATAAAAAAATATGTTTGAACTGTTATTTTTTAGACTGTGAGTTAAGAGCTTTTCATCCAATGGTTTGTTTAGTGGTCCATTTCATTACTATCCATATTGTTTGAGTTTTCATACAATGTAACCAATAATTACAGTCATGTTAAATTAGGTAGGTACACTTAAAATTTTCTTTTTTTTACTTAAACATATTTTATTTAACCTATAAATTGTTTATTTCGGAAAACTTACAGCCTTATTAATGTCGACATTACTTTTTTTAATAAACAAATAAATATATAGGTACAAATGTCACAGATTGCGCTAGCCCCAAAATAAGTTCGAAACTTGTGTTATGGGATAATAACTCAACGATACTATATTTTATAACAAATACATATATACAAAAACATCCAAGACCCAACAATCAGAAAAAGTTCGTTTTTCATCATGACATGACATGGATTCGAACCCGGGACCTCCTGGTCGGTCCGGCATGGTAGCCATTACGCCACCGAGGTCATCACGATATATTTATATACAGAAAAAATATGAGCATCATCATCTTGGCCACAAGAAGTCCTCTGCTGGACATAGGTCTACCTAACGCCTCCAGTACGACCGGTTGGCAGCAACCTGCATCCAGCGGCTTCCAGCGACTTCCTTAGGTCGTCCGAACAATTTGCTGATAGATTTTAAAGATTTTACTAAATAATACAAGTACAGAATCCTTTTTAGAAAATAAATGTCAGTAAAAATCGGAATAACATTACAAAATTTAATCTATTCTGACAAATCTTCAATTAGTATTCGAATTTAGGGAAGCGTCTTAAGTAAGGGATGTCTTTAGAGTATTTATGCCATTGGAGACGTTATATTTGTATTTAAAATTTAGATTAAAAAAAAAACTTAGTTTTGTCGTAATAGTCGTATACTACCTAATATTATAAGTGTGAAAGTTTGTTTGTTTGTTTGTCCTCCCTTCACGTCGAAAGTAATGAACGGATTAATATGATTTTTTTATTGGGGATAGTTTAGAGTCTGGAGAGTGACAAAGACTTCTTTTTATCCCGGAAAAACATCTTATTCCCACAGGAAAAAATAAAGTATGAGAATTTTTTGTTCTTCTTTTACGTCGAAAGGAACCTAAGTAGGTACCGACATGATTTTTTTTAACAGAGATGATTTAAGATCTGGAGAGTGACATAGGCTACTTTTTATCCCGGAAAAACATCTCATTCCCACGGGAAAAAATAAAGTATGAGTATAACATTATTTTTTCATATTTTTTTAACGGGGGTAATTTAAAATCTGGAGAGTGACATAAGGCTACTTTATTCCCACTTTTACGGGTATCACTCACGCGTTGCCAACCATCCCAACCCCCCGAAGTGGAGCACTGCTGCTCCAATGTGGATTAGCGAAGGCCGCTGACCTAGAACTCCACTCCACCTTTAACTAGAACTTTAGCATTCTTAATTTGTTAATGAAATTTCTCATTTAGGTTTTATTCAGACTACCATAAATTATTTTTACTTCAATCATCTCCTGTTTTTAAATCTCTTTGATTGTTTAAAATGAACAGATGAGCCCTTGTAATTATTCATAATAATCCAGAGATTTATTGAATATAATTCGAGATCAATTTTAATTTTGAACAAATTGAATAAATCTTAAATATCTTTTTCTGTGTGCATGAACTATAGGGGGCAGCACTAAGGGAGACAGTAATAGTGGAGGTTTAAATTTTAAAATTAAAACCTCCACTATTACTGTCTCCCTCAGTAAAGGGTGTACTGACACCCTTTACTGAGACACCGGACTGTTGCGGGAGCGTAGGGCTCTCACCGCCAAAAATTTACAGTGTCTGCCTAGGGGCGCCCCAGAGGGGGGCTCGAACCTCGGCCTATGGCGACACTGGGGGAAGGCGAACGGATCGGAGAGAAGCGGCCGGGCACGTGCCGGTACCGCGAAAACCGAGTCCCTACAGGAGGGTGGCGCGACGCGCTTTCCCGCCGGCGGGGCCGATATGACGGACGTGTGTGTCTGCTTTGTGTCGCGGATTCTAATTGTTTGTACGCCTCGATGGCGACTGTAATGGCGTCGTCCGGGTCGTTGAGGACGTGCCGCGGACGACGTTTGGACCTAATGGTGTCAGCCGGAGCGGGATAATCCCCTGCGGCTTTCACCAATGGATTGGGGTGATGGTCGAGAGAGTCGAAAAATCTGACTGAGCATTGCTTTAGGTGGTGCGAGATGGTCGGCACACCTAAGTCAATGTGGAGGTTTTTGTTCCGAATGAACCAAAGCCCACCGATGGCTTTGCGCAAAAACCTATTCTGGATGGTTTGCAGCCTGTGGATATGAGAGGGCGCGGCGTGGGCGAAAACTGGACTCGCGTAAGTCATTATCGGCCTAATGCACGTTGTGTAAATTCTCACCTTATTTCTAAGAGAGAGTTTACTACGCCCATTGAGCAGATAATATAGTCGGCCTAGCGCGAAAGCGGCGCGGTTGCGGACAATCTTAATATGATCGCGGAAGGTGAGTCCCCTATCGAGTGTGACGCCTAGGTAGCGGACTTTCCTTTCCCAAGGGATCGGTTGTCCGAACATTTCGACTCTGGAGGAGGGATTTGGGGTGCTACCTCTAGCGAAGAGGATAGCGGCGCTTTTTTGAGGATTGACTTCGATGCGCCATTTCCTAAACCAGTCGCCAAGAGTATTGGCGGCAGTTTGGAGTGAGTCTATAATTGGGGGAATACTACGGGCTGAACAGTAGATGGCAGTATCGTCTGCGAAGAGAGCGGTATGGGTCGCTAGTGGACTGGGTTTAAATTCGGGGAAGTCGCTTGTGTAAAGCGTGTAAAGGAGAGGCGAAAGCACGGACCCTTGTGGTACTCCGGCTCTAATGGTGTGAGGGGGGGATAGTGCCCCATCCACCCTATAGCGGAAAGACAAGAATCTGCCCAAGCCACAGAATAATAAATAGTACTACGTACAAACCAAAATCTATCCTTAACCGAATAACTGAAACTATAGAAGAAAAATAACTTGAGATTTAATGTGAAATTAAAAAAAAAATGTGTTTCAGAAATTGGCTGATTCCTTTTTACAGCAATTGTATGTTATTTTTCGTAGCATATACTCGTAGCTCCTAAAATGCTGCGAAATTGCCGATTACCGCGATCAAAAGTCGCTAGACTGGATTACTTTACTGAAATAATGTGAACTAGGCACACATAAGAGTATTTGCAATTTATGTCTAACTAGCTGTGCCGGCGACTTCGTTCGCGTGGTTGTTGAAAACACTATCGCGATATAAATAATTTTCCCCGTTTTTGCAACATTTTTCACTGATGCTTCGCTCCTATTGGTCGCAGCGTAATGTTATATGGCTTAAAACCTTCCTCGAACCAGTAGTTCCTGAGATTAGCGCGTTCAAACAAACAAACAAACTCTTCAGCTATAAATATTAGTATAGATTGACGATCGACCCACAACATAAATATCTTTATTTCTCCAAATAAATCGAATCTACACTTTGTAAACTGACTATTCTAACCACTCGACCTACATTCTCGTTAGATAATAAAACGATTAACACCCTGTTATGCAGAAAATTAACCCTAAAATTATCGTTAAGTGGAGTTATGTAACAACATCGCGATAGTCACTATACATTACGTGCCCAAAACTATAGTATTCATAGAATTTATTAACTAAACCGTCGATGTATATAATTTTAAACTAATGGTTTAAAGTTAGAAATTTGGGTCGGTCGTTATGTTGACCTACTTAGAAATATAACTTGTAAAACATATTGAAATTGGCAGTTAGCTACCAAATTTTGCGTTTTTGCAGAATGTGCTTACTGTTATTTATATTGTGTTTATTCGTTTCTCAAAGATATCAACTAGTTTACTTACTCTTCAATAAAATTGCAATTTTAATTTCAATTTAGTGTAATTTAATTAATATCAAATTAATAACAAATACTCGATTTGAACTCTAGATTTTTTGTTTTGTTTTTGCGTTTTAAAATTATAAAATTACTTAGGTTATCTGTTCGTGCATTTTGTAAATAAAATACATATTTTAATTTTAAATGAAGTGAAACCATTATTATGTATTACTAGCTTTTCCCCGCGGCTTCGCTCGCTTAAATTTTATGACATAGATCTCGTTTGACAACAAAACAACCCATAGTAGAAAATGCCCTCTATAGTAGAAAAAATATTTTCCCATTGGAATGACATACTTTTACGGGATAAAAAGTATGTCATTTAAATAGCCTATGTTGGGCTCTGTATCCCTGACAATATATATACAAATTTTCGTAATGATCGGTTGATTAGTCAAGCCGTGAAGGCATAACAAACAAACTCACTTTCCCATTTATAATATTAGTAAGGAGTAAGGTTAAGGATTACACTAATCTGATAGGATGACCACAATTTGTGGTAAGTATATTTTTAATATTGTCAAATAGCCTATTGTCGGGTGTCATAGCAAAGGACTGTCCAAGTCCAGATATTTCCAAATCCACTCAAAAAAAAAGAAACTGCCGATTGAAATTATTTTCAAGAATAAAACTCCACGGGTATCTGGTAAAACGTTTGCCTGCATCGCAAGAGTGCATTCCGTATTGCATCCACGTAGTGCTATCCGATGATACGGAATTCATATGATCCAAACTATCAATGCGAAGCTGTTTCTGTTGTGATAGTTTTGTGGAATTTGTTAGAATATCTTGTCTTTATTCGTACTATGCTAGCTAATTTCAGCACCGAATTTTTTTTTTCAGTGTAACAGTTTGATCCGGATTTTGCAACAACTATGGGGCGTTAGAGCGTACTCTGCCACGTTGCTCCAATGCGGATTGGCAGAGCTCAGTGTTTTCAATATACGAAAACCTTAATCAATATTTGGATGGGTTTAAAAAATCTCGAGGTCTTCCGTACTTCGGAAAGGACGTTAAGCAGTCGGTCCCGACAGTCGTCAAGTCAAATCGGTAACTTGAAAACACTGACACCACCTACATTAATTGACTATTTGACCAGCTACGCAATTGATAATAATTGCGGGAAACACATGAATAGAAAAGAAAACTAACTACAAAAACGCGAAAATATGAATAACTCGCGGACCGCCCCGACTTCGCACGGGTATATACTAAGGAACCCAAATTTTTTGGAAATATAATATAGCCTATGTTACACGGGGGTAATGTACCTTTCCCACGGTAAAATTATTTTTGAAATCAGTTCAGTAGTTTTTGAGTTCATTCATTACAAACATACACACGCATAAAAATAAAAATCTTTCCTCTTTATAATATTAGTGTAGACATAATAATGTTTGTGTGTCATCGTTGATACGACAGTATATCAGCATTGTTTGATGTAATCAGTAATGAATCAATAAAAAGTTTTTTAGTTAATAGTTGAATAGGCTCCGAATCTACTGGACCGATTTCAAAAATTCTTTCACCAGTAGAAAGCTACATTATCAGGGAGTAACATAGGCTATAGCCTTTCCCGAAATTCAATGTGGTTCCCACGGGAACGGCAACGGGCCCGGAACTTCACGCGGACGAAGTCGCGGGCAAAAAAGCTAGTTTTTTATACAACTAAAAATATAGTTAACTAGCTTTTGTTTCCTCCTGATAATGTAGCTTTGTACTGGTGAAAGAATTTTTGAAATCGGTCCAGTAGTTTCGGAGCCTATTCAATGCAAACAAACAATCAAATCTTTCTCCTTTATAATTTTAGTATAGATTATTATGCTGCTTTAATTAAGTAGGTAACAAGCTATTAGCGAGCTACCAGAAACTCGACTTTTAGTCGAATATAAACCTATTTTAATACTCTAATATAAAAACAATCTTTAACTCTAGTTAGAATACAAAATTAATAATCTAGGGCGACAAGAACAGCCCCTACTTAACCGCAAGACAATTGGGCGTCAGAGAGAGGGCATTGGTTGAATTGTTCTCGAACCATTGTTCGGTAGACCGTTTGTGCAATTTGTACCGCGTTAATTAAAGGATGAACTTGAGTACAAACTAGTGATATTGCTATTCAAATCATGCTACTGTGATTTCGTATTATTTAAGTGCTTGTATCGTGCAGAGCAAAGTTTTGGTCAAATCTTCCTAATACAAATCTGCCGTCTGAATTAGTGATAGGAAAAACATGTGACGATTCGAAAGAGTTTGTAATAGGCCTATTTTAATATATAAAATTGAATTTGAATTATGAGTTCACGCTATGATTGTTACCCGAGTGCCTCAACGGCTTAATAACAAATCAAAAACGTGTTTTTCATTTTATTCATAGATATCATTAGTTTATCATTAGTCCCTGATAAGGAATAAAGGATCACATCATCATCATTATATCATTATTTTTATACATTTCCCTTCTCCATATACGATATCGGAATTTTACACATTTCCCAGGAATTACGTTTACCTGAAGATGTGTATTAAATAAATCTTTGTAACAATATTTTATACACTTCAAAATTCAAAATTCAAAAAGACTTCATAAATAACTTCGGAATTGTATACATTTCCTAAGAATTGTATAAATATAATTCCTAGTATACATTTCCGGTAACATAAATGCCAAATTCTAGTATTAAATGTCACTGAGCTAGACCACGGACAGACGGACATGGCAAAACTGTATTTTTCCCTGTTAGTTTACTACGGAACCCAAAAAAACATAAGATTACGAAAACAACTTTTTTTAGCACAATAGTAAAAAGTTTTATAAAACTGAAACTAAAGACCACTTAAAAGCTCCTTTAACGGACATTGTAAGTAAAGTTTATTGACCAATAAATAACCCACAAAGCTTTGGGGCCGATTGATAATACATACTTAGTTGCTGTACGTTTGTTTATAGGAAATCGTAAAGAGTTATTTTTATGTTGCGCTTTATAAAGCTTTAAGCATTTCGTTTAATGTTCTCAAAACTTTGTTAACAGTTTTTTGGAACTAGTCATTTTACTTTTTTTTTAAGTTTACGAAACTTAATGTACCTAGGTGATTTTACCCAGGTGAATTAAGTATATGGAGGGTCAAACAAAGCATATTATGATTCTGTCTGTCTATCTGTCTCTCTCACAAAATATCGACGTGAAGCAGCAATTCTTTCGGTGAGTGAGAGATAGTCTGGTTTCCAGGGGGCTGATTCTCGTAACAAAAACCGATTTCGATTCAAACACAGTCGTTGTCCCGTTCAATTCCTATTTTGTATGAGTGAGACAGCGATTGAAATTGAATCGAAATAGAACCGGATTTTGTTACGAGAATAGGATGTCAGGTCTTACACAAGTTCCCGACCTTTCGCTCCCAGCTGTCATTAAATCGATGGTCGAGAGCGAAAGGTCGTGGGAAGCGGTGGTCTCCTTCTGCGGCGAAGTCATGACGCAGAAGGAGGCCGCGGAGCGGGTGAGGGAAAGAGATCCTGCCGCCCCCCCGCTTCGCCGTAAAAGACCGGGCGGAAGGCGCTTGGCACACGCCCGGCGTCTGCCACCCTAACGGAGGCTTCCGGGCGACGGTTAGGGGAAACCGTCGCCCATTGGAACGGAAGTCCCCGAGTGGAGCAGCGTGCCTATTCGCGCACGCTGCTGTAGAGCCGTGCCCAAATAAGATGGGTCCACGGACACCCGCCGGCGGGGTTGCGGAAGTATCACCAGTGCCCGCGACCCCGCCACGTGAAGGCGGAGAAGGTGGCAGACAGTCAGGTTTTTAGTCGGTATCCCTCATTGGAGAGGCGAGCCCGACAGACCCCCGTCGCTTCCCCCAAGTGGCGGGACATGCAGTAATGCATTTTCCTGACTTTAAACAAAAAAAAAAAAAAAAAAAGGTCTTACACAAGTTGGTTCTCTTATCCCTTTTCTCCTTATTTTCTCCTTTCAACACTGGCAGACTGTACTGTTAAAAAATCTTTGAATATCTTCAACATAGACTTTCAAGCACCTACACTTTTCTTAAAAGGCAGGCAACGCATCTGCCATACCACCGGACGTGTTATATATTTATATTTTAATAAATAATATAATTTTTTAATTTTTTAAAATCAATACTAGCTGCTGCCCGCGGTGTTACCCGCGTTTAATTTTATGAACAGCAGCGACATCTATATCAGACTTTTAACCTAATCCTATGGGAACCGCGTACTTTTCGGGATAAAAAGTACCCTATGATCCACGGTATCTTTTTTTTTTTTTTTTTATTAATTGAAAAGTTCAGTTCGGGTGTACTAACACCCTCTTCTGAGACACCGGACTGTTGCGGGAGCGTAGGGCTCTCACCGCCAAAAATTTACAGTGTCTGCCTAGGGGCGCCCCAGGGGGGGGCTCGAACCTCGGCCTATGGCGACACTGGGGGAAGGCGAACGGATTGGAGAGAAGCGGCCGGGCACGTGCCGGTACCGCGAAAACCGAGTCCCTACAGGAAGGTGGCGCGACGCGCGGCCCCGCCGGCGGGGCCGATATGACGGACGTGTGTGTCTAGTTTGTGTCGCGGAATCTAATTGTTTATACGCCTCGATGGCGACTGTAATGGAGTCGTCCGGGTCGATGAGGACGTGCCGCGGACGACGTTTGGACCTGCTGGTGCCAGCCGGAGCGGAATAATCCCCTGCGGCTTTCACCAACGGATTTGGGTGATGATTGAGCGAGTCGAAGTATTTGACAGAGCATTGCTTTAGGTGGTGCGAGATGGTCGGCACACCTAAGTCAATGTGGAGGTTTTTGTTCCTAACGAACCAAAGCCCACCGATGGCTTTGCGCAAAAACCTATTCTGAATGGTTTGCAGCCTGTGGATATGAGAGGGCGCGGCGTGAGCGAAAACTGGACTTGCGTATGTCATTATCGGCCTAATGCACGTTGTGTAAACTCTCACCTTATTTCTAAGAGAGAGTTTACTGCGCCCATTAAGCAGACAATGTAAGCGGCCTAGCGCGAAAGCAGCGCGGTCGCGGACAATCTTTATATGATGTTCGAAGGTGAGTTCCCTATCGAGTGTGACACCTAAATAACGGACTTTCTTTTCCCAAGGGATCGGTTGTCCGAACATCTTGACTTTAGTGGAGGGATTTGGCGTAGTACCTCTGGAGAAGAGGATAGCGGCGCTTTTATCTGGATTACCCACGGTATCAGCTACCTACTTACCAAATATCATGAAAATTGGCTTAGCCATTTGAGCGTGGACAAACTTTACAAACTTTTGCCTTTTTAATATTAGTGGCATATTTGCTCTATGAGCGATGTTTGCTTTACACCAGGTGACCAGCTTATTTTCCCCTACTAGCATAGAACACATTAAATTAATTAGTAAAACAACATAATAAATACACCATCTTGAAGCAGATGACTCCACTAAAGATGGATAATGCTATTTGTTAACGAAATAGGCGCTTTAAATAATATGACCAGATATGGATGATCCCTTAAATAGTACTTTGCATATAGCAAATGGGGCCTTCCGATGTCGGATGTAGTATTAGCGTATGTAAAGAAGAGCGTCTTGGCTCGCATCGGGATGGAAATTTCGGATAAGGTATGTTTATGGCTATAAAAAAGTATTTACCACATTAAAATTGTAGAATATATATTTTTTTTATTGTAGATAAGTAATTTTACTTTTTTTTTGTATGTAAATTTGTGTCAAAACATTATAAAATTTAAATATATAAAACTATTTTTAAATTAAACCTATACAAAACGCATGTCTCTAAGGTACCTACCTTAAACATGAAACTTTCGGCTATGTTCGTTTTTTTTCACCCTGTCACAGCCCTGACACTCCATACAATGCGCGTGAAATAATTACCTATTTCAACTACATAGACCAATGTCGTCTGTACATGCGCACACGTATGCGCACACGTATACACATTCGTTCACTAAACGCACACCTTTGCGACTGCACACGCCACGATACCCGTCTGGGGTTGAGGTAACGCGATTCGGTGAGGGGCGGAGAGTGGCCATTCTACCTCGGGTTATTACTTTTCTATGACCCTGTATAGAGAACGATATAGGAACGGTATAGAGAACTGACGGCCTACTATCTAAATAAACGATTTAATTTTCATTTTAGTTGCAAATTTTATGATTTTTATTTATAACTAGCTTTTAGCTCGCGACTTCGTCCGCGTGAAGTTCCGGGCCCGTTCCCGTGGGAACCACAATAAATTTCGGGAAAAGCTATAGCCTATGTCACGTCCTGATAATGTAGCTTTCAACTAACAAACAATCAAATCTTTCCTCTTTATAATATTAGTATAGATTTGTTTTGGATTGTTTTATTTGTATAGTTGGTTTGGATCAATTCTATTTGAAAATCTTTAGTAAAACATTTGACTGTATTTACTACTTCACTTTTTAGAAGGGTTCGAACCGAGAAATTCGAAAGTTTCGTAAGTTAAGCCTATTTTGGAATCCTTTGTGAATTATGTAGAATTTATGTGTGAATTTACGAACTCGACATAAACCTATATCCTCGGATCAGGTAAAAAATGACACATCCGTCGAATCCATGCCCCCACGTTCCCTGAGCCTTTCGTAGATCAGTATGACAACGTATTCGAAGCGTCTCGCAACGATTTTAACATAAGACCGGGAGACATCACATAAGTATGTGCAATTTATCCGACTCCGCGTGGGATTTTACCGCAGAGATAACCAGCCAGACTAGATGATTTTTATATTACAGACAACGATAAAATATTTTATGGGTAAAATTGCAATGATTAAAAAGCAAACTAAAAATTATAAAAACTAAACGAACATTAAAAATTAAACTGATTAAAAGTAATATTATTATTAAAATAAACTAAAACTAACATAAACTAACTGATTAAAACTAAAATAAAAAAGAAACATTTTCTTGAATAAGAGTTTTAATATCTTGCTAAATCTTAGTTTGCAGGTTTGGAACTAAATGAAGTCGTTTCTGTATATGGTTGAAAAAAAATTCCCGAAAGTACCGAAATTCCCGGGAAATCCCGGTTCCAGCATAGTCCGGTACCGAAAATCCCGGTTCTTTGAAATAGTACCGGTTCTATATACCCTACCTCCCCCGCAGGTCGCATTGGAGACCAATATTACTAATACACTGTAATTAAGTTCCATTTGAAATTATACTTGATTTAGTTGTGAGATAGTGGTCACCGCTGAGGGAGTTCTCATATTTTGGGAGTTACATACGTTTATTTTAGATCAGATAATAAATAAATTGTATCGAGATTTATTATATGTGTGGGACTGGATTACAGGACTAGTTAAGATTATTACTCACGAAATAATAATTGCTTGTTTAGAAAATAATGGGACTACTGTATAGGGTAATTAATACTTACGCTACACCCCTTCCACACGGCCCAATCTAATTGGCCAATTTGTATACCTGTCCTTTTCTTTAGATATTACCAAGAACAGGACAATAGATTAAATTGGCCCAAAAATTGGGTGCGTGTGGACGGGGTGTTACCATGTACAGTATAGTTAGTAGTATACTTACTAAGTACTTCTTTAGAATAGGGGATTAAATTAAGGATTTTTAGGAGAATTTAAGAGATTAATAATAATTAAGAGTGGTATGAGCGGATAATCTGCTCAATCGTAAGGTCTCCAGAGCTCCAATTGGGGGATTGGGAGGGTTAGCAACGCGTGAGTGATACCCCCGGTATTGCAACCGTCTATAGGCTACTGTGATGCTTACCATCAGGCGGGTGGCCGTATGCTTGTTTGCCAACTTTGTAGCATTAAAAAAAAGTGAATTTAGTAATGGTGACTTGATTATTTATAGTATCCAAAGAGCTCTATGGCGTCGTCTAAAACGATCACTTCGCATTTAAACTCGTCCAATTGCCAATTCCTAATAATTCATATATCGCCGAACATATGGCGCCATAAATCGCGCTAAATCCATCAAACGAGAACCAATAACAAAATTTATCGCGAGCAAAGCATTGGCAAAAGTGAAAACGCAAAAAGGCCTTATTTCTGGAAGCGAAGCAACGAAATATATAGCTTTGTCGTAATATAAAGTTGTCGTGTCTAGGAAGTTGTCGCTGTTAGGAAGTTGTCGTACTCAGCCTGAAGGCTGTGAAAGTGTTAAAATATTCAAAATATTTATGTTCAAAGCAAAATTCGACCCTTATTAATAAACAAAGTGAACAGAATTACAATATTAATTAATATTGTTTCGCAAAATTAAATTCGTTAACGGCATACAAATATTGACTTTATTATTAAGAAATGGTCTATTTCCGTCTGGGTTATTTTTTACATAAATGTCTATGGTGATACATTTATTTTTATTTATGGGGGAAAATATTAGGAGAAACCCCCGCGACTTCGTTTGCATGTGTCCCGCTTTCCCGTGGGACTTTAGGAAAATCCTACTTCACACAATTAATATACCGTCCAATTCACTACAATCAGCTGTTTATACAGCCTAAATCGTTGATTGTTGAGACTGTTCTGATCCGCCAGTCAATCAGTCATTCAGGACAAAATATTTTATATGTATATGTATTTTATATGTTAGTAAGCAAAGCAAGTGTTAGCGCTAGTCTATTTATACAAAATTCAAAGTCCTGACTGATTGATCAATGCACAGCTCAAACCGCTGCGTCTAGAGATCCCAAATTTGGAATGTAGGTTCCTTATAAGGACCGGACCGACCGGACCGGACCGGAATGGATCGGACCTGATGGAACCGTACCGTACCGTACCGGACCGTGCCGGACCGGACCGATCCGGACCGGACCGGAATTTGTTTCTGAAGAAAAATAATTCTAGGTAGGCCAACGCGCGGGCGAAGCCACGGGCCGAAGCTAGTGTTAAATAAATTATGAAAAGACCGTGACCGTAGACCCTGTATCGAGTTTTTTATTTGTGATCGAAGGTTCAGCACGCAGGTCACGGGTCGCTTGACACCATATTTCCCTATCATCATCATCATCTCATCCGTCCGTCTTCCCCTCAAGACAAAAACTGGTGTCATGAAGCGATCAAGCATTGTAAAATCTAAAAATCAATGAACTCCACAATATAATGATCATATAGATTTATGAGGTGTGACTACCTGACAGGACACGAAGCGACATGAGCAAAACTATTACAGACCCCCAATGACCCATTTGTTCAGTCGCCCGTCCACGGGGTAAGGCCGAGGCCTGACATACAGCGGCAGCGGAAGCGGGAGGTTTGCGTGAAATATAGTAAATATTAGCTAAGCGCGGAAAATGTTAAAATTATAGCCGAAGCCGGTGGGTATTGACTGAAACGGCCTTTGCACTTAGCTATTCTAACAAAAGCTAGTCTAACTAAAGAGATTGTGCCAAACGAATAAGCGAGAAGCACTTACAACTTCTCATTTCTTAGTATTGCACCATCTCTTTTGTTAGACTCTGAATTTAGCCACGAGTAAAGGCCGTTTGACGGATTAACACACAGCCTATAAAACGCTGATTGTAACAACCGGAAACTTCAAGTGTTCTTTATATGACATAGACATCCGACAAGAAATAATTTTATTGAAATTCCCATGGGAAAGCGAGGTACACGCAAATGAAGTTGCCTACCATAACAAAATATGGTTGTTGATTTATTTGTCAATTTTAATTAATTTTTTTGGTCGGGCAATGTGTAAAGCTATTTTTTTTAAATATACCGACAAAATATTATTCACGTGTAAACTGGCTAAGATTAAAACAGTTAAAAACACCAATGTAAGAACAGAGTATAGACAAATAAACTATAAAGCGCGCATCGCTCTTTGACCATTGTGCAAAGCGTAAGCAGATGTTCTATAGTGCTAATATTTAGTTTGCTTCCATTTCGTCGTTTTTACAGCTCTGCACTGCATATTTCACCATGATTCCTTAAAATCCTAATAAATAACATCGAGAGAAACAATCAGCGTGCGTGACTAATAGCTTCGTTCGTTGCTGGCTTCGTTGTTGCTGTTTTGAGTCCGTCTGTTTGTTCATACTCGTGCTTACCGGTCATACTTGCTCAAGCGCGCTTTATAGCTTGCTTATCTACGAGTATAGCTTGCTTATCTATACTCTAAGGTAATACATTTCCGCTCATACACGTCAGAAAGACCACAGGCTCAGGCCATCCACACTTTATTTTTAGCCCAGACTGCCCCTTCAATGGTTTAAATTTAACATCAATAAGGTACATTGGCTTCATAAACTGCGTCATTGCTTAGAAGATTTTGTATCTTAAATGGTTGAGAAATTTTCTACGAGCTATAGATAGATGAATAAAAAAATGGACTCCTTATTACCGTTTTGAAACTACATAATTCACACAGCACAGCGCCATGTCCCAAAGTAAGCCAGGCTAACCTACTCGTGTTAGAGAAAACGGATATAATATTATTTTAAATATATACTTATAATAACATCTACATATTCGACATATTTAGGATTTGACCATAGCGCTATTTGGATCGACATCCCGCGTTTAGTGCTTGATTTCTGTATGTACCTGGATCTGTATTTTATTTATTCTTATACATGTACTTATACATTGTAACAAACGAGTGAAAGAAAAAAATTGCTAAATGACAAAATTTCTTTCGCCATTTCTTTTACCGGTGGCCATTTTGCTTGTGTCCGAAATGGTGGTAGTATATAACGTAGTTTATTTTCTTTATACATATACACAAATTGTAAATGACAAGAAAAAGTGCCTGTGAATGTCTAATTTCTGAAATAAACGATTTCATTTCATTTCATTTCACTGGTAAAACCCGTGCAGTTCGTTTGCGTATATCTCGCTTTCCCATGGGAATGTTGAAAAATCCTTTCCTAGTACCCCCCTAGACGTTGTAAGGAACCTACATTCCAAAGACCTAGCGTTTTGGGCTGTGCGTTGATATATAGTTAAGTAAGTCAGTCAGTCAAGACTTTGAGTTTTATATATATAGAAGATAAATTTCTCACTTTTTATGTTGATATTTTTAATGGCAATAAAGAGTTTTGTATTGTATTGTACCCTGGTCACCTTTTTCGTTGGTTGACTGGTACTAAACAGACAAGCTACCGAACTGGAAAATAGCTCTCACTGATCCACTAATTTGTATTCAATGACGAGATCAGTGTTATCGACGCAACCTTGCCCTAATTGCGCGACCCGTTTCTTAAACCCCTTATCTGATAAATAAACAGATGCTGGCTGATTGAAAAAAAAAAGGGACGGTATACGATTGATAAGAAAAAAAAATATGCTCATTGAAGAAATTTTTCGCGCTATGACACTGTTTTGTGTCATTTATTTATTTTGTTTTTATTGTGCATGTATAGTCAACAAAGGAATTGACTGACCCCTCCCCCCTGTATATATGATTAAAGACTTCTAAATATTGCGTGAAGGGATTTACTTGAAAAATTACATAGTACAATATGAATACTATTGATAAATAAATTTTCAAGTAAATCCCTTCACGCAATATTTAGAAATCTTTAATCATAATATATACAAAAGGGGGGTCAGTCAACTCCTTTGTTGACTGTACAGTCAGGTAGACGTTGAGCTTACACTTGCCGTAAAATTTTGGCTAAGAATGGTACAAAATCCGGTATGTAAACGTCGATATGCTCTTGACTGTACATGTACAGTATGTATCATATCAACCCATAATCATCCCACTGCTGGGATACGAGTCTCCCTTCAAATTCAAAACTTTTATTCAGAGAATAGGTTTTCATAAACACGTTCTCTTGTCAGAGTATACAGTAATAAATGATTTGTATAAATTAATCTACTCTATAAACTACTACCATTTCGGAAACAAAAGCAAAATGACCCATGGGAAAAAAGAAATGGCGAAAGAAAACCAGTTACGGCCTTTTTTGTCATTTAAAAATATATCGTACTTTTCTTTTTTCTTTTCTTTTTCAACATAGAATTTAAAACTAGGTACATACATACAACATTACGTACGCGGAATGTCAATAAATAGTGCCATTAATTTGTCTCAACATAAAATTAAATCTAAAATATAAAATGCTAAATCGGTGTTAAAGATAGGAGCAGACCGCCCGCAAGGCAGCAACAACCGTTCTCGTGTATTTTCGAGTTGACGTGAGAGTCGGCCTTCCAGCCTCCATTACTGGGCTCACCATCATGATATTATGAACAATATTGTAGGGAACAACAGTAACCCGACCCCCAACGCCACCACCAGTTTGGACAATTTGCGAGCATGACATGCACGTACACATTAACATCCTTGTCATATATTAATTATATTAAAATGTAAATAATAAGAAAAACAGCACCACTTAGATGACACTACGACGTACATGTTACAATATTGAACACAAATTTTATTCATGTAGTTTATTGAACATTGACTGGCTTTTCACGACAAGTTTTAGCATTTCACCTTCACTAGAGGGCCAGGGATTCCTTTCATTTAGATACTCGTTGATAGTATAGTACGCTTTGCTGGTTAAGAATTTTTTTACATATTATTGGGCAAGTTTTTAATATATTCTGGAATTTTATTATACATATGCAAACTTTGGATCATAAATGACTTGCCCGCTTTCCTAAGCCTGAATTTAGGAACAGCTAATTTATTTCTATTACGCGTATTAAAATTATGAATATCGGACACCTGGTTATAGTCATTAATGTTTTTACGAACAAACATAATGCTGTCAAGAATGCACTGTGATGCCACCGTGAGAATATTAGTGCTTTTGAAGAACTCGCGAAGTGATTCACGGTAACCTAATTTATAAATAAAACGCACTACACGCTTTTGCAGCACGAAAATCGTCTAAAATCAATATATAAAATCTTCAATCGAAGGTCATCATCATCATCATCAGACTACATTTGTCCACTGCTGGACATAGGCCTCCCCAACTGCACGCCACTGCGCACGATCCTCGGCCACTCTCATCCAGCTCTTGCCAGCCACCTTGCAAAGATCATCGCTCCACCTAGTCTGAGGGCGTCCTACGCTACGCTTACCGATCCGCGGTCTCCACTCAAGAACTCGTTTAGCCCAGCGGTTGCCGGTTCTTCGGCTAATATGGCCGGCCCACTGCCACTTCAGTTTGCTTATCCGGTGAGCTATGTCGATGACTCTGGTACTCTGTCGGATCACTTCGTTCCGAATTCGATCCTTCAGAGAAACTCCGAGCATAGCCCTTTCCATAGCTCGCTGAGCGACTTTAAATTTGTGGACCAGACCAACCGTGAGTGTCCACGTCTCGGCACCGTATGTCATAACAGGTAGGACGCACTGATTGAAGACTTTCGTCTTTAGACTTTGTGGAATCGAAGGTGATTAGAGCGTATTCTGCCACGCTGCTCCAGAGGCCGGTTTTTTCAAACCGCCCTAAAGTCACTGACTTGGCTTAACGACTACCATCCATCGACAACAGCCGGGACCGACGACGGCTTAACGTGCCCTCCGAAGCGCAGAGAAGCTCGAGATAACGAAACCCATCTAAACGCTGGCTAGGGTCGACGTCGCTTAACTTGCGTGTTCATATTAGAGTGCGACACACAGCGGCGCCATCGAGCTCCCCTTCAGTATGTAGTTTGCTTATATCTAATTTAATTCCCGTTTTCTTTCACCAACAATTCCTAAAATTTATGTCTACTTTTCGGTAACGTCTGGCTTAAATAATATTAATTACTTAAATAATTTATATTTTATGTGTCAACATATAATATGAATAGAGACACGCTGATTTAATTACGAGACAGGGATGCGGCCATCTTGTAATTAGATATTGCAGTAGGGTAAAGCACTAGTCGTGGGACGGTCAGTAGTGGCTAGCGATTTCATCAAAAGTCTGATAGGCGCTACTGTGCATAAATTAATACACGCAAACGAAGTTGCGCGGGTTTCACTAGTACATTATAATCTTAATTCAAAATAGCAATTAAACGCAATGTTCAAAATTGCTAATAGCTGGCCAAGTTGTCTGTTAGCAATGGTTAGCATCACTGTCCCACGACTAAACTACTTTCTAACAAAACAATATCAATATGACTGTGTGTCGATGAAAAAAGGCGGGGACTCAGTAAAACCATTGATTTATTAGGACTTTCTTCAAATAAATAAATATAAAGGGACAATTCATACAGATTGAGCTAGCCCCAAAGTAAGTTCGAAACTTGTGTTATGGGATACTAACTCAACGATATTATATTTTATAACAAATACATAAATAGATAAACATCCAAGACCCGAGGCCAATCTGAAAAAGTTCGTTTTTCATCATGACCCGACCTGGGATCGAACCCGGGACCTCCTGGGTGGCGGTCTGGCGTGGTAACCATTACGCCACGGAGGTCGTCAAACAAACAATTTTATTATAAAAAAATGTATGCCGAATTACGTGCTGAATTAACGAAAAATTAATGCATCCACTCTTCGGCTATGTAAAGGTATAAATATGCACTTTATCTCTAACATTAACATGTACAAATGTAGACAAACGACTAGTATTCTACCCTACATAATCTAGTGCACCAAGTTCACATCTCGCCTTTGTATGCGGATTCCACTCTGTCGGCTTGTATAACTACATTCAGGAGGCTTGACTATTCATACGGTCACTTTGATATATCCATCTTGTTTCAATTGACATAAACCACTCTGTTTTGTGCATAAACACAGTAATTTAGCGGCATCTATTTTGTCTGTCAAATCTGAGTTTAAAGACAACGATTTTGAAGTTTACTTAACACTGTCAGGCTAATATGATTATGATTGAAGAAAGCCAAGAGCACGAACTATACTGTACGTACAGTCAATCAATGATATTTTATTTGGGAACAGGTTCTCTACCCAGATAACCTAAGAAAAAACATTTTTATCCTAATAATGTAAGCATAACGATTACGATTTTAAGAGAGGTAGGGCACAGCAGATAATCCGCTCAAATCGGATCAGCCCGTCTGGGGAAGGACCTCCATCTTACAGAAGATCGTAGCCAAATAGTATTGGTCTCGGCCATGTTGTGTTCTTGCCGTTTTTTTTTTTTTTTTTTTACGCGGGGAATGCCTTATGCACGTTACCCTCCGCCGGGGGACGGGGGGCCTGTGTGGGACTCGCACCCACTAAACCCCGCGGCGCTCCTTCCTTGCCAGAGTGGAAGTGTCATGGGTACAGCAGAGCCTTAACTTCCACGACACTTCCGGCAATCACCCTTAATGTATGGGCCCTACATGTCTCCCTTGCGGGAGGCGGATGGGAATAGCTGGGAGCGCCGAACTATTCCCAATCGGCGACGGTGGCCTGTGCGATGCAGGCTGGGGTGCCCCCGCACCTCTGACCCGCGGGCCAACGTCAGGAGCGAGTAAGGAGCGGTTATAGATGCGCCTTCTCACTCCACTTCTGCGTCTGCGGCACAGGGCCGCTAGGGGATCATTCTCCCTTTCTCGTTCTGCCGCCTCCTTCTGTAACATTACATCTTCGCAGAAGACGGCAACGGCTTTCCAGGCCCTTTCGCTCCCAATCATGGCTTTGACCAAGTTTGGGAGCGAAAGATCCCGACCTACAACCGCACTTAAGACACGACGCTGCTCCTCCCAACCTGTGCAAGTCTCCAGTGTATGCTGCGCCGTGTCTTCCGCCGCACCGCATTTGTGGCACGACGGGGATTCCTCTCTTCCGATTCGGTGCAGATACGATTCGAAGCAACCGTGTCCGGATAGTATCTGCGCCAAACGGTATGTTAGGGATCCGTGCGGCCTCTCCACCCATTCGTCGACCACCGGGCCGATGGCGTCGAGAGTTCTCAGCCCGGATCGTGCGCGGCCCATATCTGCTTTCCACATGTCTATCATGGACTCCCGCGCTTCACACCTTATGGAGCTTATCTCCACCGGAGCGGGGCGCTGTCCATGCGCTTTCCGCTCCGCCGTCCAGTGGTATACGGCCGATAAGACCCCGGCCTCCAATTCCCAAGGGGGAGTACCCGCAAGAGCGCAGGCAGCGGCATGTCCCACGGTCCGATAGCTTCTTGCTGCTCGTTGCGCAATGGCACGTTGTGGCCTGCGAAGGAGGACCGCATTCTCCTTCCTGTGGAGAGAGTCCGCCCAGATCGGGGCGCCATAAAGGGCCATGCTTTTCAGTACGCCAGCGTATAGGCGCCGGCACCGCAGGCTCGGCCCCCCTAGATTAGGAAGTAACCAACTAAAGGCGTCGGCTGCCTTCAATAGACGCAACGAAAGCCCACTAATATGTAGACCAAACTGCCAACGGTCGTCGAGAATGAGGCCCAAATATTTCATTTGAGCCTTTACTGCAACTCGCACATCCCCCACAATAATTTGGGCATCGGGAGGAGCACGTTGCCGGGGTCCTGGAAAGAAAATGGCCTCGGTCTTTTCAAGAGCCACTTTCAGGCCGAGCCGATGAATCCTCTCGGCAACCAAAGTTCCGCCTGCTGAGGCTAGCCGCGCAGCCGCACCGTAGGATTTCCCACGAGCCGTAACAAGAGTGTCATCCGCATAACAGATGACACTCATACCCGCCAAGAGATGACCACGGAGCAGCCAATCATAGCCGATGTTCCACAGGAGCGGTCCGAGGACAGATCCCTGTGGAACACCTGACTCGACTTGGCGCCGCTGTAAGCCCCCATCTCTGTCAACGAACAGGACTTCACGACCCAGTAAGTAGTCCGTCAACACGGCCTGTAGATAAGGTGGCACTCCGTGAAATTTGAGCGCCTCCAAGATTGTGGAATGAGGGATCGAATTAAATGCATTGGCTATATCAAAGGATATAGCCAACACTCCCTCTCCTCTCTCTGCTGCTTCAATGCAGTGGCTCTTGAGTTGTTGCAAGGCGTCAATTGTTGACCGGCCCTCTTGAAACCCGAATTGGGCGTCGGACAAGTCCGGGCCAGTCGCAGCCAGATGCTTTTTCAGGCGAGAAGCGATGACCCGCTCAAAGAGTTTTCCTGCTTCGTCAAGGAGCACTATAGGTCGGTACCCCGAGGGAGATTCCAACGGCCGTCCTTCCTTCCGAATAAGACACAATTGCCCTTTTTTCCATGGATTTGGGAACCTCCCTGTCGCAAAAGAGCGGTCAAAGAGGTCCCGAAACCGTGGCTTCATATGTTTGGTGGCAATGTCCACCACACGGCCGGGTATGCCATCTGGCCCTGGCGCCGTCTTTTTTGCACGGAGGCAGAAAGTCGCTGCGCCAAACTCCTCGGTGGTGACGGGATCTATCACGGTCTGGGAAGGGCCACTCCACCAAGGGGGACGCATTTCCGGCGGGGTAAAATGGCTACGACCGGGAAATAGACTTCGAACCACTTCGCGCAACAAATCTGGTTGGAGAGTTTCCGTCAGTGGGGGACCTATGGGACGCAGTTGCTTACGTGCCGCTCTATATGGTCTCCCCCACGGATCCTGGTCTAAGCTCCCCAGCATTTCCGCCCTGGCAGCATCCTTCGCCGACTTAATTGCCGATTTGAGGGCACGCTTTGCCTCTTGATGAAGCGCATAAAGTCGGTCTTGGTCTGGCTGGTCATGACGACGACCGCTTCGAGTATAAGCCCTCCTGGCCGCTAGACATGATGCTCTGAGCTCCGCTAAAGCTGCCGACCACCAATAAACGGCGTGTTTGGGAGGCGGCCTTCGAGACCGAGGCATACTGGCATTGCACACCTCAGTCATAGCGTCCTGCAGTTGTAGTGCAGCTGAGTCCACGTCAGAGTTAGATGGCGCTAAAAACCATTCCTGAACAAACGCCGCCTCATGAGCCATTGTCCGATCCAAGTGGGTTAGAGCCCAGCGGGGGAAAGGTGACTGCGCCGAATGGTGCCCATCCTGGGGGCGTTGGGTGGAGATTTCGATTCGGATATATCGATGATCGGAAAAGGTCTCCGCCATGTCTACTTGCCATTTCGACACGAGGGCGGCAAGTTCAGGGGTGGCGAAAGACAAGTCAACCACTGACCCTCCCTGCTGCCGCACACACGTGTAGATTGTCCCTCTGTTAAGAAGGGACAGGCCGGTAGACGTTGCCCAGAGTTCCACAAGCCTCCCGCGGGCGTTGGTTGCGGGATTGCCCCAATATTCTGACTTGGCATTAAAGTCGCCTAGGACAGTCACTTGTCTGGATGTTAGACGCCCGACAACAGCCGACAGCTCACGCAGAAAGTCGTCAAACTCAGCGAGAGTACGGTTAGGGGAAAAGTAAACTCCCACTAAACTGATCTCTCCCCAGAAAGCAGCCACATATCCGTGCCCCCTCTCAACGATGGAAATTGGAGGAGAAGCCGTAGAAGGCCGCGGGGCGATGGCCACCAATCCGTCTCTGTCGCCCAACCAGTGCGGGGGGACGGAGTAAGGTTCGGCTACGACAGCCAGGTCGGCGGACCACTCGGCCATGGTTTGCATCAGCAGGTCCTGGGCCGTCCGACAGTGGTTCAAGTTGCCCTGAATTATAATGTGATGTCCTACTACTGACATTATTCAGACATCGCACCATCAGCCGAGTCCGGGCGAACCTCGGGAGCAGGAGCGGCAGGAAGGGTCAGAGCCTGCGCTTTCCCCTTCTTTGGGGGAGGATTGCATTTTGTCCCTCCCATGACGTGACCTGCTGGTAGCCCACTTGCGGCGCATACTGCGCATTTGGCCTTATCGTTGCAGTCAGCGGCTCTGTGCCCATTTTGACCACAACGGAAGCATAGCTCTCCCCTGTCTACTGTGGACGGGCAGCGAGCGCGGGCATGACCTGTGCCATAGCACTTAAAGCAGCGCAGAGGCTGCTCGTCTAGCGCTCGTACCACGCCCGAGCTAAGACCTACCGGAAGACGGCCTTTGTCCAAGACAGCCTTAGCAGCAAGAACGGGGCATTGAAGGCGAACGGTGCCCAAACCTCCGCGGCCACGTCGGACCAACCCAGCCTTGATAGTCTCCACCGCACAGCCACCAGAATTGGCCACGGCAGTGACTATTTCGTCCCTAGTTACTGAGTCGTCCAATTCAGACACAACCAACGTCGTCAGTTTCTGAGGCCGTGCCACTTTGGCTACTTCTGCCACCGCCTCTTTTAGTTTCGCAGCAAAGAGATCTGCGTGTTTGTCGCGTTCTGCACCTGGAAACTCAAAGATCCGGGCCCCAGTTTGCGTCTGGCGACAAGTCACCGAGCCTATACCTAGTTCCGTCGGCTTGACGGATTCTTTCGCCTTTGTAAGGAGCGACTCATAAGTAACCCCTTTCGCGGCGGCTTCTGGCATTATTGTTACCACCACCGCTGCCGTTTTCGGGGAACTCAGTTTCTTTTTGGCCAAATTGGAGTTCGCCGGCTTCGGAGTCTGGGAAACCGCTGGGCCTCCCTTCGTCTTCTTCTTTTTCTTCCTGACTACTTTCGTCCAGCCACCGTTGGCAGCGGTAGTGGATGGGAGCATGCAGTCTTCCGAGTCCATGACTGGCATCTGGTCCGCAGAAGATTCTGGTAAAGTCTTGGAGACGGAAGCAGATACTTCAGCCCCGATACCTACAACTAATTCGGAAGTGACGGGGCATGAGTCCCCGGGAGATTTTCCTTTTCCCTGTCCCTTTCCTTTTCCTTTTCCTCTTCCTTTACCCTTCTCTGGTTGGGAGGATGTGGCTGAAGCTGCGGTCGGGGCCTCAGCTGAGATAAGAGTCTCAGCCGGGACCGAGACCGGAACAGGAGCTTCGTCTAAGATCGGAACCGTGACAGTCTTCTCAGCTGTCTTTTTCCTGTCGGCAGCAAGAGGCGGCCGTATCGTCTTCGCCGGCAGTAGTCGGTCCTCGATTCCTGCTAAGCAAGCCCGAACAAATTCTCGCTCTTCTAATACCACTTTGCGCATAATTGCCTCCATGTCATTGCAAGGAGCGTTTGCCACCACAGAACTTCCGGTTGGTACTGGTTCCAACATCGCGAGTTTCGCTTTCATCTCAGCTAGCTCGGCCTTCATTTGTGTGACTTCAGCTTGCAGGCGATCTTTAGTGGCCTGCAGCCGTTGTGTCTCCTCGGATACTGACCTCTTGGCCAGTTCCTCCATTATTTCCCTCATTGACAGAGCCCGACTCTTTAGGGCTTTCTGGAATGTTCCCTTTAATTGGGACGATTTTCGCGCGATCTCCATGATCTCTTCCGTATCCGTTGAGATCAAAGCCTGCAATTCGGACACCGACATGCCCGAAAAGAGGGGCGCCCCATAGCCATGCTTGGCACGTGCCATTCGCGTCTGCTGTTCCCTCTCTGCCACACTCTGCTCAAATTCTATTTGAAGCGCTTCTTGTTTAGAGGCATTCAGCCGGCGCTGGGCCTCCGCTAGACCGACATAGTGACCTGTGGTGCGTTTAGAAATCGCTTTGGCCTTCTTTACCACTTTACCGACAGTTCCGGAAGTATCTGAACCAGACCCTTTCCGTTTTAAATAGGCTGAGCGGGTGCTCATTGCCATGGACCCTTCCGTCATAGTGCTGGTGGTACTCTCCGCAGAGTCGGACATGTCACCCTCCTGGAAGAAGCGACTGCTTCCAGCTTTTCGTGTGGATACGAGGCTTCTCAGCTCAAAAGACAATGGCGGTGACTCACGAAGGGTCCCGCTGGTAACAGCAGTGGGAGTTGAATCTATGCGTTCTAACTCCAATGGCGATACAAGGCTTCTCAGCTCCAAAGATGCCCCAGTGTTTCCACCGGGGGTTTCCGCCACAGGACCTAGCCCCTGTGGCCGTTTAAATGAATCCCTGGGATCCGACATCCTACACTCACCAAAATGCGCTCGACACAAATCGCAATATTTACCCCAAGTATAGTCCGTGGAGTTGTGTTCTTGCCGTGAGTAAGGTCTCCAGAGCTCCACTTTGGGGTTGGCAACGCGTGAGTGATACCCCCTCCCCCGGTATTGCAAGCGTCTATAGGCTACGGTGACGGCTTACCATCAGGCCGGCCGTATGCTTGTTTGCCACCTTTGTGGTATAAAAATAAAATAAAAAGATGATGTAATATTACATAGTACAACATAAATACACGGAGATCACCAGAAACCGAAAACCAGGGAAGATGTTAGGGTAAAACCGTAGACATTATAAAATAGGCATCTATATTAATTTATACCATCCAAGTACATCGTTTAGGCCAAAGTCTTTGTATTGACCTCAGACACAAAGCTCCCTGATTGTACTGCACTCGGCATTATGCGGAATATTAATAGATTGCTGTTTGAGAATTCAAGTTAAATATTTCTGTATATTAATTTTTAAAGATTTCTCATAATCTCTCTTCTTTTAGCACAATTTTTTGCACGGGTTCGAATCCCGGTCGAGTCATGATGAAAAACAAACTTCTGATTGGCCTGGGTCTTGGATGTTTATCTATACACTAGCTATGCCGGCGACTTCGTTTGCGTGGTTGTCAAAAACACTATCGCGATATGAATAATTTCCCCCGTTGTTGCAACATTTTTCACTGATGCTTCGCTCCTATTGGTTGCATCGTAATGTTATATAGCTTAAAGACTTCCTCGACAAATGGACTATCCAATAAAGATTTTTTCAATTCGAACCAGAAGTTCTTGAGATTAGCGCGTTCAAACAAACAAACTCTCCAGCTTTATATTATTAGTAAAGTATAGGTACATGTATTTGTTATAAAATATAATATCGTTGAGTTAGTATCCCATAACACAAAATCTCGAACTTACTTTGGGGCTAGCTCAATCTGAGTGATTTGTCCTTATATTTATTTATTTATGACTGCAAGAGCAGTCTGGTCCAGTCCGATCAATAGCTAATGCTCGATCATGTCTAAACGCGCTGTGTTCGAGTGTGTTTTGTTTTTTTACATACAATATATTAATTGTTCCTCGTACGGCGTCCATACGGCACCCTTTGGCGTATTCACCAATGAATACTCATCGCTAAGCTTTTATTATAAAAGCATGCTCGCTATTAATACCTATGTTATGATTAGTTTTGCGAACTAGTACAAGAATTTCCATTCAATAGCTATGAAATCAAAACTTGTGTGAAACTTTGCTTCTTGATGCATAATATTATAACTACTTGTTTCGCGCGACTCTGTATAAACTTTACAACAGTAACCTATAATCCATTCTAAAATACTTGAAAAAAAAATGTAGAAACAATCATCTGGAGTCACCCTTCAATCGAAGGGTATTAGAGCGTACTCTGCCACACTGCTTCAATGCGGATTGTCAGAGGCCAGTGGTTTCAAGTCGCCTAAAGACCGCCTAGGCTTATCGATTGTCATCCATCAACAATACTAACGTGGCTTAACGTGCCCTCCGAAGCACGGAGAAGCTCGAGACAATGAAAACCATTCAAACACTGGCTAGATTCGACATTGCTTGAGTTTCTTTTAGTTAGAATGCGACACACAGCGACGCGACGCCATTGAGACAGAAAGTTTGTGTTATTATGATACAATTTTTAAATACAACAATTCATAATAGTCTCTACTACAAGAGGTAGGGCACAGCGGATAATCCGGTTAAATCGGAGCAGCCCGTCGTCTGGGGAAGGATCTCCACCGTACAGAAGATTGTAGCCAAATAGCATTGGTCTCGACCATGTTGTGTTCCTATGGTGAGTAAGGTCTCTAGAGCTCCACTTAGAGGCAACGCGTGAGTGATACCCCCGGTATTGCAAGCGTCTATAGGCTACGGTGATTCTTACCATCAAGTGGGCCGTATGCTTGTTTGCCACCTGTGTAGCATAAAAAATACTAATGTTCACTAACAGTCACAATGGAGAATTTCTAACTACAAAGTTACTGTTTGTTTGTTTGTTGGTTGTGATTGTGAACGACAGCGCGCGAACGCGACGTGATACTTTTGCCGTACGATAACTTTTCATTTTGTTACCTAAACATGTGTGTATTCCATTAATTTGACTATTAAAATTACTAGCTTCAAGACATTTTAAATAAATAAAAACAATTAAAATTTTAAATATTGTTATTTTTGTTTATTTTAAATCATTTAATAAAAGAATTTATGTTTTTTTTTATATGTCATACAGCAGACAAACAGGCAAGATGATGGAGAGCGGTAACCGCCCCCTATGAACATCAGTAACACCAGGGGCGCTACCAATGCGTTGTGCACCAAGGGGGTTGGATGAAAGGAAGGTGGAAGGGAAGGGAAAGAAGACGGGGGAAAGAGGGGATAGTGAAGGAGTTGGGCTTCCGGATCTCTCACTTACCGAACGAAACGCATTGCTGCTTCACGTCGATATTCTGTGAGAGGGTAGTACTTCCCCGGTCGAGCAAGCCCATTTCATAATAATTGCTCTACCACTACAAATACTACTTGCGTAAAGCTCTTTAACTTAAAGGCATTTCAGTGAAATAAAATTAGTAAAATAAATAATTAATATACTTTTACTACTAACTAATTATTAAAGCGGTGGTTTGTAAAAAAAAATTTAAGTTTTCAACATCAACTCAATATTAGAGCATTTTATATAAATTCTTTAGATTCCGAATTCATTATCATAAGTTATATTTATCCTAATATAATTCACAGATTTTTATTTATTTTTGCTTGTCAATCCTTGACTTTGTGATTGACTTTAAGGTCAATCCATTATTTATGGAAGCACAAAGACTTTCTTATGAAACAGTGACGTAGATTCTCGACAACAATACTTGTCCGATGTCTATCTAGCTAAAGAGTGTCTGACTAGTCTAGTCTGTATTGTAATAGTTACTAAGTCATCCTGTGGTTAGGTCGAGTTTATACAAGGAGACTTTTCAAGGGGTTGCTATTTAAAAAAAATAATAATCTATAAAACAATATAAATATATGACTTTAACATTAACTTTAACATTAACTTGAAAACTACACGCGGACGAAGTTGCGAATAACAGCCAGTGACAATTATATTTAAGGTAAACTATACATTGACTTCAGGAAAATATTTCTGTTGGAGTTTCAGTACATGTGGTATGTTGAACTAAGACCATTGATACACTCTTCGCAGACGCTATTTATCATCGTTGTTAGTGTAGTTGTGGTTGTCATCTTGGAGGACTGGTCTGCTCGCTTTATTAACATCTACATATTCGACATATTTAGGATTTGACCATAGCGCTATTTGGATCGACTTCCCGCGTTTAGTGGTTGATTTCTGTATGTACCTGGATCTGTATTTTATTTATTCCTATAAATGTACTCATAGTAACAAACGAGTGAAAGAAAAAAAATTGCTAAATGACAAAAAAGGCCGTAACCGGGTTTCTTTCGCCATTTCTTTTACCGGTGGCCATTTTGCTTGTGTCCGAAATGGTGGTAGTATATAACGTAGTTTATTTTCTTTAAACATATATACAAATTGTAAATGACAAGAAAAAGTGCCTGTGAAGGTCTAATTTCTGAAATAAACGATTTCATTTCATTTCATTTCACACCACATATTCCCACACCGCTGCTGTCTTCTGTAGACCTAGGATCAACAACAGATTAACAATAAGTAATGAAGCTTATTGACGTCCCGGGGGAAGAACAACGGTCTTGGATGGAGCTTACAACGAATTTATTTAAAAAGAAGTTAGATGAAGTAGGAAGTATTGAATTTTTTTTCCTCCTTAGCAACTACGTAAGAAGACAGCTATTTGAAACAAAGCATCATAGCCTAGAGAGATGACAAATGAAGTGTAACTTGATTTCCGAGCTCCACGGTCTATTGTTTTTTTAGGGTTCCGTAGTAAACTACAAGGAACCCTTATAGTTTCGCCATGTCCGTTCGCGGTCTAGCACCTACACTCTTAATACTAGAAAGCTGTAATTTGCTGTTTTAACAAAGTGGTAGAACAAAATTTTGAAAAATATTTTTTTGGCCTCCCCCTACTTCACCTAATGAGAATGAATTTTTTTTCGGTCTTCGACCCGATTTTTAAGGAAGAGGTTGGTAGACGAGCATGAAGGTGAGCTGATGGTAGGTGTAAGTGATCACCTCCGCCCATAGAGCACAGACACTAATAAAATAAAATAAAAATTGTAAATTAAATCATAAAAGCAACAAGTTCTTTAGTTTTTCTCAGTGTATTACTATCCCGTGGCCGCCATTTCACTTTAAAGCGAACTGCAAGTGAACCATCTCACAGTAGCCGAGAAAGCGAACTAATTTAAATTTTAAATACTTTCCAAGCAGATATTAATTACAAAGTTAAAAATGTAGTTGAACTTATTTTTTCTATAATGACATTCAACTGGTCTTCATTCATGAAGTTTTATGAATAGACTATTAAAAAGTTATTGTTGCTAAGGGATACTGTTCAAAAGGTCAGCATTATGCCGGCTCTGCACTCTCGCGAAGTTGACCGAAGTATAGCAAAGTTAGGCATGAAGTGAGAAGACAAAGTGGCACGGAGAGGCCGTCCACACTTGTCTTCGCTCAACATTTTAGTAACCGTCTCTTTAAATTTAAAAATAATTATCTCCCTTTGATCTGCTTTGCTTTGAGCTGCGCGCTAGCCGAGCCGCTCTGCTCGCGGTGACAAGTGTGGTTCGAGGCTCGTAAGTCGGTCCACACTACACGGATTTTTGCTCGGCTCGTGCTCCGCTCGTGCTCGGCTCGTACAGCGTAGACCAACCTATATAACAATGTCTTTGTTAATCATTCTTTTGTTTTTTATGCATCTGCTGTGTTCACAGATATCAGAATACAAGAGATATGGTTTGTGGGCGGGGCGCATGTCGCCATTTTCTGCACAAATGTGCAGGAACTTGATTGTTTTAAGTCATTCACAAAACAACGCTTGCAACGACAATGTCAACAAAAATGCCGGCTTGTGCTTTAATTACGTGCAAAAATCGCAGTGATACGGTAAATTCAAGTAATAGTGGTGTTACTTATCATAGGTAAGTATAATAATTTAATATTTTTCTATAGAAATGACAAATTAACGAAATATTTTTGAGGCATGGAAATCATTAAACAATATACGGCATAGACGATACTTCCGTTAAAAATATTGTCTATCGCTTGTTTTGGATACGCGTTTTTCAATGTTTTGCGGTATGCACGTACAATGGAATGCAAACGTAACGATAACTACAATGTTGTGAAAATATCGTGGTACCGCCGCTTGTAGCTCCGCGATCTGTCAAAGTAATAATGGCCGTCGCACAAGCCATGTAGTGCTGCCAAAAGTAGAATATTTTAGTATCGATAATTTTGTATTTCTAATTTTTGAAAGTATAATAATTTGAAACTTTTACTACAGTGCATTCCTTGTACAGGGTGTCCCAGTCCCATAAGTATTGGATCAAACTCAAGGGGAAAGTAGCTCACCTAAAAATTCATTTGATTAGTTCAAAAAAAATCGCTTGTTACTATGTACTATTTTTTTTAGTTCTTTCTTTTAATTGGTTTGAAACTAAAAATTACTATTTTCCAAAAATAAAATAAATAAAAACTTTGGTAATATTTTTTTTTTAATTATTTAATATTAAATAGGTATTATAGTTCATAGTTGTAGTCCGTAATAAATTGTTATTGTAAAATATCGAGAGGTAAAGTTATCGATAATGCTTGTCGCCCTTTTTCGTTAGGTGCCCGTCACTATAATACACTTCTTACTTCTGTGTTCGTAATCGAACTACAAATCACGAGCTTACGATTTGTGTGAGTGTGACTGTCGGAGATTATTCTATGAATGTGTTAAAATGTAACTGTGTGTGTAAGTGGCGACATCGGTTCCGGTACAAAAACCGTCTTATTACATTTCTCCTTCTTTCTGTGTTCTGTGGCTGTGTTATACATGTTGTCGATAGGTAAGTCATCAAGTCTTAGGCATGGAAGTAATAAGAACTACGTTAGTACTTATTACTTCCATGCCAATAGGTGACTTGTCAACACTGACACCAGCTAGCAGTAGACATTAGTTGCAGGAAGAACACAAAAGGACGAAGACTGTGTTATATCCATGGAAGTACACACTTCCATGGTTATATCGTAGTACGATTGAATCTCTGTGCATGCACGTCTAGGATATGAGTCTAATTCACAGTGACATTTAATAATCAAAACGTGTAAAGTGAGAATAATAGACTATCCGTCAAGAGGTCTTCTGCGATGTAATAAGTTGTGAATGATAAAAATCGTTGAAAAACATTTCACAAATCGTATAAATTTCCACATGAATTGATAAAACGACCGCGAAGGGCATCGGATTTAGGCTAAATGCGTCCGAATGGTACTCCCTTTGTAGCACGCGGTTGTCGGGGCGCGGCGTTTGTAACACATTTCCTTTACGAATTGAATAAATATTTCTTGTAAGGCTGGTATTACAATGGCACGTAATACAAAAATTAATTTAACTCTAACGATAAGTCCATTGAAGAGCCAGGAGGGCTAGTCCGAACCGTAAATCCGATACTTCGGCCGAAGTATCGGAAGAATTTTAATCATGAAATACAAGGTTTTCATGATTATTTTAGTAATTCCTTGAATTCTATTCATGAAATACCTTGCACTGAATGGTTATTCAATAGTTCGTTGAATTATAACCATGAACCTTTTAAATATATGGTTTAAATTCTTCCGATCGGATTTACGTTTCGTAGTAGCCCTCCTGACTCTCATAACACGGGGAAATCTAAAGTGGGAGCAATTATTGAAACAACAAACTTACTAAATTAAATAATTTTCTTTTTTTTCATTGTTTTTTTTTTTACAAATATTTTTGTTGTATACAAATATATTTTTTTGAATCTTTATTGCACTAAACAAAATTACAATAATTACAGACAATTAATATTAATAGTACAATGTGCGACCTTATTGCTAAGCAATTTCTTCCAGGATATTTTATTTGTGCTAAGTGTGACGTAAACCTAAAGATTTGGTTATACTGTAACACTGGTACGAACATAATACTGTATACTGATTTTTATTTGAAACGACTGCCACGAGACAGCTCAGAGGAAGTTCGTTGGAAGTAATGTAAGAGGAAAAACAACGGAAATGTCTATTAAAGAACGAAAAATTTTTATTTGAGTAAGTAGGTACTAAGTGTCTAACCAGTCCTTCTTAGTACAAATCTGCCGGCTGGACTGGTGAGCTTATCAATAATAAAAATATTCTGTTTTTTTTCTCTCTGATTTGGTAAATTTTCCAATACAAACTCTTTATTGTACCAATAAATCACATAAAACAGAGTAACAATAAAAAGAGAACGCAATAGGCGGCCTTATCGCTATGCATGCAATTTATTCATTCCTTTATGCCTTAAAATAAACACCAATCTTATAAGAATTAGTTAAAAGCCGCTACATAAGTTGTTTTTTGTCAATTGACTGCGCCACCTACCTTTTCATAAGGCCGCCTTGTTGCACATATACTAGTCTATAAGCTTTCCGTATGTTGTATTATTTAAAGATGTATTGTATATTGCAAATAAAGTATATTCTCTCTCTCTCTCTCTTTTCTTCGTTAGCAACATCGTTCTAGTAGAGGAGCCCAAGAGGGGATTTTTGCAGTTAGGTACTCGAACGCGTCAGACTAAGATATAGGGGATTTTTTTACTATTCTGACAGCCCTACGAGAACCTCCATATTTGAAGAGTTGATATAGATACTTAACAGGGTACGATAGAGTTGAAAATATGATTTAGATACTTAACAGGGTACCAGATATCCCCTATATCTTAGTCTGACGCGCTCGAGTAACTGCAAAAATCCCCTCTTGGGCGCCTCTACTAGATCGTTGCTAACGAAGAAAAGGTAGGTGGCGCAGTCAATTGACAAAAAACATCTTGTGTAGCGGCCTTTAACTAATTCTTATAACAGTCTTATAAGATTAATGTTTTTTTTTAAGGCAATAAAGTAGGATTTCCGTTCGGCGACTTTCCGCCGTTTATAGGAAGTCACTCTCCCTTGAGACCTCATTATTTCTCTCATACATTTTATGTTAGGGGTGTAGAAATTTATGCGAATCATAAATCATACTATGGACAGTTGTGATTTTGCAAGTAAGTGAAAATACGCTGTTTTACGTACACAATTATAAAATAAATAAGAAATGCCGTAAAAAATTATGAAGAATCGAAAGAGCTTGTATCTGCATATTTGAATAATACATTTTAATTTTCATGGGCACATCAGAAACAGTTCCTGATTTAGGAAGAGTTGTCATCTGACCTGACAACAAAAAAAAATAGAAATAGGTACAAATAATTTTATTTACTCATAAGACGCAGTGTCACTTATATGAGAATGAAAATCATTTAAAAGAGAACTACTTAAAACTGTCACTTAACGCCTCGACTAATCAGGAAATACACTTAAACAACATACTTTTAACACTCAAATGTGTGGTTTTGTATAGTTGCAATATTTTTGGAGGTACTGAACACGAAAATGTGAAAAAAACATTATAGGTATAAAACTTACATTTAAATTTTAAGTTTTTGTCAAAAATCCAAATCCGCCCGCATCGCACACCATACATTTTATGTTATGAAATCACTCCGTACGAGAGGGCACCGACACCCGCCTCTCAGTATGCGTCACTGTCACTGCAGCTTCAAAGAAACGCCGCAGAAAAATTAGGAAAATTCTTCGATCAAATGGCAAATTGTAATTTTCCGTATAAACACAACATAGGTCCAGATTCCATTTATTAACTGTCACTACTGACAGCAGATTCGCGTCAAGCCGTTTTGTAAAATGTTTAATTTGTATTTTTAGCAAAATTCATATCATGACTTTCATTTCATTTGAACTAAATTGCAGAGTTTTAACACAGAAAAATTGATGTACATATTGCTTAAAGTTTCGATCCAAGTTGTGTCTGCAGTTCCCTCGTGACCACGGTAGATGCAACTTCATCAAAACGTCGAGAAACGGTAGATAAATAAATAATATTTCACTTTGTGCAATGTTTTACGAAACGAGAAAGTTTATAAAAGGCTAGCTGACCGCCCACGGCTTTACACTAGTTTAACTAACGATCGCTAAGATTTTTGAAAATATCATATAGCCTATGTTACCCGGGCGCAATGTATCTTCTCAACATTGAATTTTTTTTTGAAATCAGTCTAGTAGTTTTTGAGTTAATTCGCTACAAACAAAAAATACTACTTACGGATGCATAATATTGTTTTGTATCACGTCTTACACAAATGGTTAAATAAGGGAAACCTGTAATTAGCTTTACTCATAGTTATAAGTACTAGATAAGAATATTTGTATATTACGCAGTTGGTTTTCTTAATAAAATAAAATAAATAAAACAATCTTTCCTCTTTATAACATTATTATAGAAAACGTCTTTCGTGCTCCTTCTTTCAACAAATTATGGCATATTTCATGCGTCTTTTAAAATTGCTAGTCAGTTTATTAAACAACTAAATATTAGCGTATGTGTTCAGTAATAATGATGTATGTTGTTAGTCTAAGATACGTATATGAATGTATCGAGCAAGTAACGAAATTTTTATTTTACAAAAAAATTCTTTAGTTTTTCACGCCGACGAAGTCGCAGGCAAAAAAACTAGTAATATAAAGAGAAAAAAATACAAAAAGATCTACATTTTTGTATTTTTGATTGTAATAAACTCAAAAACCACTGGACTTATGCTATATTTTATTTTAAAAAAATAGGGATCCTTACTAAAACCCGCGCGAAGCTGGGGCGGAGCGCTAGTTTAATAAAACTACTTTGTACGGCTTTGACATTTCTTATTTGAAAAATATTCAATATACGGTGATGCTTACCATCAGGCGGGCCGTATGCTCGTTTGCCATGTTTGTGGCATAAAAAAAAACAACCTGTCGTTAGTCTCCTGATATCAAAATCGTTTCATACACGTGTCCTGGGGTCCGATTCTACTAACACAAATGCACCAATGGTGTCTCAATCGTGTCTCAAAAGAATGCCGATAATGTATCAGTGGAATAGTTTTTTACATTTGTTTTGGACTTAAACAATAAGTTAAACATTATGTTATTATTTAAGTCCATAACAAATGTCAAAAACTATTCCACTGATACACTACCGGCGTTCTTTTGAGACACGATTGAGACACCATTGAGAGTCCATTGGTGTATTTGTGTTAGTAGAATCGGGCCCCTGTACTATACCTACCTATGTAAATTGCGTTCCTTGGCAACAGGCTGACGTGTAGCAATGGAAATTATACTGTTATTAACTCGCTCCCATGTTATTCATATTCCGCTTTATTTTCGCGTGAAATACTCGTAATATGTTGCCGAGTGTTTAGCATAGTAATATATTACTTTCCGACTCTTGATTTTTTTTTTTTTTCCGTTTTAAGATGGCAGAGAAGCCGTCTATTAGCCGTTTCGTTATATTATACGTTTATATAACATATTTCGAAAAATATTGGCAAGAGGAAGTAAGAAAGAAAAAGAGGAGGAGGAGATTTTTTTTTGATGCAAAAACACATAATTAAACAATTTTGACATTAATTCTTAAAATTAAGTTGATATACATTTCATTTCAATATACTTGGCACAACATTTCAAGTGAAATTGAATGATGATGTATGAAATTGTTTGGCATATCTTAGAGCCACAGCACACGGAGTAATTTAAACGCGCAGATGACGCGCGTATCGTTATCCAAGGCGGTGTTGCAATCATTCCATCGTGACGTCTAACATACAAAGAGCTCAATGTAGCACGAAACGTCCTCTGCGCGTATAAAATACGCCGTGTGCTGTGGCTCGTATTGTGGTAGGTAAGACAACGTCTATAGGCTACGGTGATGCATAACATCAGGCGGGCCGTATGCTTGTTTGCCACCTCTGTGGTATAAAAAAAAACTATACTAATATTATAAATAGGAAAGATTTGAATTTTTGGTTGTAACGAATAAACTCGAGAACTGTTGAGAACGCACATTTTTCCCGAGTATAGGCTATATATTTTCAGAAACCTGCGCGAAGCTGGGCCGGGGCGCTAGTCAATGATAAAATTTTACTGGTGACCAGTGATACAGGTTCTTCGGATGCCTACTTCAGGCGCCAGGGGGCTTACCATAATGTCTTAAAGCAGTATTACTTCAATATTATTTTCGAAATTCGTACCATGACACCTACAAAACAATCTTAAAACAATATTACTTTAAGCTTGCATTTCCTAGAAGTTTTGATGACGTCACAGTAAATCGTTCATTCAATTTCGTACTATGAACTGCAATTTGATAGTTAGCAATATTGTTTTTATGTCAAATTTAGCGATCTTGAAAAAGTTGGTCAGATGCGATGGAAACAAAACTTTTTTCATATTGAGTGTGATTTTTTCAAACGTTTTTTGTAACACAAGATTACAAAAAACCAGGTAAATTCTAACTTTAGGCAAAAAAACATTGGTGTCTGTGTTGAATCTTTCATTAGAGTGTTAGCTGTGTTCTGTGTTAGTTACGTTAGTGCAAAACATTGCAAATAAATACGAGATGGCCAATGAATACGAGATCTTCGAATACTTGGAAGAAGAAGACGATCATGAAGATAAAGTAAGGACGAAACAAGCAGCGAAGGAGCGTCGTAGACGATTACGGAATCAATGTGATCCGTTTGTAATTTATACTGATACTCAATTTATTAAAGAGTATCGATTGACGAAAAATCTTGCTCGTGATTTGTGTGAGGAGGTTCGACCCTTTCTTAAAACTCCACAAAAAGCTACTGACTTGTCGGTGGAGACCAAGGTAACCCTAGAGAAATTCTACTAAGTAATAATAATATAATAATAAAGTTTGACTTTATGTTATCTGTTTGTATACCTACTAAAATAAATATGTATTTTCTTATTTCCAGGTTCTTACTGCTTTGTCATTTTTTGCCACAGGGTCTTATCAAAGGCCTACAGGAAAAATTCAGGGGCATTTTGTGGCACAGCAAACTGTCTCCACCATTATAAAGGAAATAACAAACTGTCTGAATACTTCATATTTTAGACAAAAATATATACATTTCCCTAGGAACAATAATGAGCAAAACAAAATAAAAACAAGGTAACTCTATATTTATCAGTCAAAATTGAATAATAGTAGGTACAAAAAATATAATTGTAATATGTACATATTTTGAATACATTCATCAAATCATAAAAATTATGTTCTTTGTTTTAGATTTTACAATAAGTTTAATATTCCGGGAGTGTTAGGATGCATTGATGGCACTCATGTTGCTATTGTGCGTCCTAATGTACACGAAGAAAGATATTTTTGCAGAAAGGATTACCATTCTTTAAATGTACAATTGGTAAGTAAGAATTGTCATTGCTCAGTCGGTATGTAAGAAACTCGGAAAAAATAGTGATAATATTAATCAGCAATACATATCACATGTTTATCCATAAATAACTAGGTACTTTTCAAAAATTTGCTGTGTTCCTGACACATAAGAAAAAAGAAAAAAGCATGACTTATATATTCATTTGCATATAAGGCAAAATTCTAATATAAAATTAAAATCATATTTAATTTCCAAAAATCTTATATAATTGTACTATGTATTAATTATGAATTAATCATTATGAGCTAAGAACAGTCTTTATACATATTAGTCTATCCTTAAAATTAAATATTATACTTTCAACATTTCCTTAAATGTAAGTTTATATAAAAATAATTATACCAACTTTAATAATATTTTATAGATCTATAGCTAAACAGTCTTTTTCTTTTCTAGATTTGTGATGCCGATATGCAGATCATAAGTGTAGATGCTAGTCATGGAGGTGCAACTCATGACTCTTTCATATGGTCTAGCCATCCTTTAAAAGACTACATGGAAGAACTCAGTAACAATGAAAATGTATGGTTTCTTGGTAAGTATTAATTTACATTATAATATATATTTAAATTTAAATGAGTCTTTCAAGTATGAGGATCAAATGCAGATTCGATTAAAAGCAGACTTATATTATTTAAATATTTATGTAAGTTCATAAGAGAAGCTTGGTTAGAATAAAGAAAAAAAATAAAATTTTGTATAAAACTTTATAACAAAATATAATGAAAATATTCTTTTATTTACAGGTGACTCTGGATATCCATTAAGGCGATACATGATGACGCCTATTTTGAATGCATCACCGGATACACCAGAGGCACATTACACCAATTTACATGTTCGTGCCAGGAACATCATCGAACGCACCATTGGTCTTTTGAAAGCACGCTTCCGTTGCTTGCTACTACACAGAAGGCTGCACTATCAACCAGCGGTAGCTGGCTCTATTGTTAATGCATGTGTTATATTACATAATATTTGCAATGGAGCCAAGCTACCTCCGGAAGAGCTAACTTTAGAAGAAAGAGGAGAAGAAGCTCGATTATTGGCAATCTATTCTGCTCGTAGTAGTACTGCAGTGACTGAGGGCCGGCGTGGTGGTAACATACCACTTCAACAGGGTGTGGCCATGAGGAACGCTCTCACTCAGCGGCTCTGGGAAAGGCGTTAGACAGAGTCCTGAAAAAAAATATATTTTTTAATTGTTTTAGTATTGTTTCGCAAGACATTTAACTATTTTTTCCATAAGGCATGTTGATATTTTTTCATTAGTAGTAACTGAATAAACATTTTGATAGAAATTGTTTATGTTTTCATTACCTTTTAATATCGTGGATATCCTCTTGTATCGCCATAATACTATTAGCAATAAGTGCCATGCTTCGCTGCACTCCTTCAATGGCATCACTGCTACGCACAGCCGCCCTTGTTCTTTCTTGAGCTGACTGCACGAGGAGACGCCTAGCATCCTCCCGAGATATCAAGACATGGCTGCGGCGTCGGCGTCGGCTCGGTCGGGGGGATGGTGATACAGCAGTAACAGAGGAGCCGGCAGGCTCCACTGTTACTGCTGGACCCTCGTCCAACAATGGATTCACCAATGTGGCTTCTTGAACATCCACATTCCCAGCTGTGTCCATGTTCCCGTGAGATGTTCCCTGAACATCCAAAACCTCCAATTGGACTTGTCCAAGAGAAGGTTCTATAATATCCTCTATTAACAAAATGGACTGTGACGCTGGTGTCCCAATTGTAGGAGTGGATGCCTAAAAAAGATAAAGCATGTTATAATAAGATTGTTTTACAAAGTACTAATTACTTATTATAAAAGTCAGCAATAGGCTCAAGTATGAGGCCCTGGGTGAGACGTATATTTTTGCGCCTTTTGCTGTGCATACCTTGTGGCCCTGGGGTAAAGAAAGAGGCGCGCCGGCTTTTCAAAGAAATTTCTGCTCGCCTTGTTGATGTCTGGCGCGCATTTCGGAGGACCATATTTCATAATTACTTTTTATTTTTATATTTATAAAGTAGGTTAAATAGTTGTAAGTTTAAAGCGTTATTTTATTTATAGGTTTTTAAAATGTTTATTTGTATCTATATTTATATGGAATATTGGAATAATATTATAAAAGGGCTTTTAGATTTTATTCATATTATTATACTCACATATACTTAAATGTTTGTAAAAACAATTTATTTACCTCTGGAAATGGATCCACACGAACTCCAGCAACACCTTGGCCAAAATCATCTCCCATAATTGATAAAAATTTATCCTCTATGACAGACAATGGTGGCTCTGTTGATGGCCCTCCTCCGGTTCGTCGTCTGGATGAATGTACAGCAGCATTCCTTTTTTTTAATTTTGCCTTGAAATCCACCCAGTACTAAAAGTAATAAAATATGTATTTATTAACATACCCTACTAATATTATAAACGTGAAAGTTTGTAAGAATACACTCTCATCTGATAAATATTAACAAAGTTACCTTGGACCACATTTTCCCGTCTTTGTGTGCTCCATCTCCTTGGGCATTGAGAAGGTCGGCGATTTCCTGCCATTTCCTGGAGGAATATTCTTTGGCCTGTAAAGACCGGTTAAAGCCAAACGCAATGTCTCTATGCGAATTCAAGAATTCCCACAGGAGATCGAGCTGCCTCATTGAAACGCGACGCGTTCTTATGCTGCAAAAAAACACTTCAAATATAAACCACTTAACATCGCTGACTATGAACAATATCCAAGAAACAAATAATTCCTTGGCGTGCATTTTTCAACAAACATATTTACAGTTTCACAACATACGTAATATACACATTGTCCACACATATAATTAAGTTGAACTTACTTGGAATTAGCCATAGTTATTTATATTATAAACAATTTTCAATAAACTAAACTCGGTGCCGAGATGTTTTGAGTGGCCGCGCGCGGACTGTCTCTTTGAGACCTTAAAAAAATGTTCCGAATCTTGCTTGCGTACACAGCTTCGTTTGTAAATTATAATCCAAATGTAATTTTTTTAATTGTTGTTATTGAAATTTAATAATATAATGTATTTCATATATTTTATACACATAGTCAACTTTTTTTAAAAGTTACTATGTGTATATAAACATAATCTATTAAATTAAATTTATAATTTAATATTTCGTAAGAAGGCCGCGAGAGTAAATCGGAACACTGCGTAAAAGTGATGTAGCTATACGAATTATATAGCGGTGTCTCGCTCTCACTATCGCCAGGGAATAGATAAATCATTCGTTCTTTGACAACACTACGCAAGATTAAAACAATCTTGTTTTGAAAGTTCATGGTACGATTTGGGACATTATTATTTTAAGCTTGAAACAAGACGGGCGAAAACCATCATGGTTTTGTTAAAGTTTATGGTAAGCCCCCTGGTCTCTACAACTTTACTAGAAAAAAATTAACATTATTTTATTCTATAGAAATGTTCTCACAAGATTTATTAGCAATTAAGGAAATTAGCATACTCAAAAATCTACATTTAAATTTCCCTAAAAGGAATATAAGAGGATTTGAATTCAAACCTTTGTAATAATAATTGGCAACGCATACTTGTGAAGGTAACTTGACATTATCTATGGGTCTATTATAACAAAAACAATCAAAATCTAGTCTAAAATCTCTAGCGCTATCATTCGTTTTATATTTTGTTTTATAAATAAATATATAGGGACAAATCACACAGATGGAGCTAGCCCCAAAGTAAGTTCGGAACTTGTGTTATGGGATACTAACTCAACGATACTATATTTTATAACAAATACATATTATAGATAAATATCCAAGACCCGAGGCCAATCAGAAAAAGTTCGTTTTTCATCATGACCCGATGGGATTCGAACCCGGGACCTCCTGGGTGGCGGGCAGGCATGGTAACCATTGCGCCACGGAGGTCGTCAAATTTTTTATACTATTTACCATAAAATATAGGGCTTAAACGTGCACTTAAAAATAAACATACTATTTAGTATAACAATCTGGAATATCTGGAAGTTACTCATACTATAAAGACATATATGTTTCCATAGATATGGATGCATATATGTCTTTATAGATTGTTATCCATTATAACAATTTAAATTCTAAAACTTTTTATCAGAAAAAAGGGGAATGTTACGAAACTTTTAAACGCATACAAAGCACGTCTTTTGTACAGTCGCGTAAAGCTTTTATGGAGCGAGCTTTTTTTAATATGATAGAACAAACGAGTTAGGTCACCTAACATCACCACTGCCTTTTCACCCTATAGAAGTTCGGAATACGTTTTTCACCATTATGACAGATTGACGACCTCCGTGGCGTAATGGTTACCACGCCGGACCGGCACCCAGGAGATCTCGGGTTCGAATTCCTGTCATGATGAAAAACGATTTTTTTCTGTTTGGCCTCGTGTCTTGGATGTTTATCTATATAATGTATTTGTTACAAAATATAATTGTTGAGTTAGTATCCCATAACACAAGTTTCGAACTTACCTTGGGGCTAGCTCAATCTGTGTGAATTGACCCTATATATTTATTTATTTTTATTTATAATGTAAATCAAATTACTGTCACACGTTTCTAAGGAGCTCGATGGAGTCGCTGTGTGCCTCTAAAATAAACACGCATGGTAAGCAGCGTCGACCCTATCCAGTGTTTAGAGGGGTTTTGCTATCTTTAGTTTCTCCGTGCCACGGACATGGCTGTTGCCGATGGATGACACTTGTTAAGCCAAGTCGGTGGCTTTCAGGTAGCTTGAAATCTGGCTTCCGCCAATTCACTTTGGATCAGCGTGGCAGAGTACGCTCAAATCTCCCTCGATTTTTTATTTTTTATTTATTTATTTGGGCAAACAAACAATGGTACAATATATTTTAAATAATAGCATCTTACAAAACTAAGTAGTAATTGTGCCATCAACTGTTACGTTGTGAATTAGATTCACACGTAATATTTCAATTATATTAACTAAATTAAGAATATTGAAAACAATAAAAATTAACAATTACACGTTAACGGTCTTCGGGAGTGACTGCATAGAAGTCTCGACCGTATTTCTTGAGGCATTAAGATCACTATGGCTAATCGGTGCCTCGGCGTGCCCGTGCACGGCCGGTGCATCGCTCGATGACCAAATTTGGTAACGAACAAATAGTAGGCGTCGGATTGGTCGTCATAACACAATGCTCGTACGTTGTCGCGAGGAAGGTTCGAGAAAAATATAGTTTATAAATTCACGGTGCGCAGGCAGCGCGCCACATTTTCGGATTGCTGCAGTGACGAGTGTACTGATTAACTAGTGATTACCGATACTTTGTTCGCGTGTGTAAGTCCCTTGTCCGCTAGGTGAGTTCTGCACTGATTTACCTCTAATAGGATTCTCTTTTGCTTTGATCTGTCTTTGTGTAATTTTTATCCTACTAGTGTATTTAATAATCTAAATTAAATTCATGTATTGCTTACTTTGTGAGATCGCGTATGTCCCTCAGACGTGCGTGATCGAGCCTACCTTCATTGTAATTCTGTGTGGCCGCCTAAGACAATTATAGACTGGACCTTCAGCTCGTCCAGCCTGTAAGAAGATTGTCGGCGACGGCCCACAGGATTCCTGGAAGGCGGAATCTGACACCGTCCAATCTCAAATTCCAGGACACCTACGCCAGGGCTAATCTAAACCCCTGTTCAACACTAAAACGCTACGGGAGAGTCTACCCCTTCCCGAGCGCTACATCCCGACACCGAGGTCTACTCTACGGGCGACTACGGGAACCTAGCCGGTCAGCGCTTCCCTACGCTGCGCTGCCGACCTCAAGACGCCGCTACCGCGTCGAGCATCTGAGCTGCTGAGCCAGATCCTCCAGGAGGACCTACCCCTTTCGTATTGCATTCCCGCCGTCCGTGCGCCGAAGAAGACTCGAAGCTAAGTGTCGTAAAGAGATTGCAAGTAAATTCTCATAGCTCACACCCTGAGAAACTAAATAAATCTTTTATTTCGTGTCTTGCTCTTTCTATTATCTCTCTCAACCACTACCCTATCTTGCTTACGCCGACCGGCCTCCCCGGCGACGTAACAAGTGGCGCCCACGCTCGTGGTGAGAGTGAGAGAGTTTGCTTGCAAATTTCTTTGGTCTATAATTGTACTAGGTGTGCTAACATTTTTTCTAGCAGTGTACGAGCCTCTCCGTTCTTCAGCTAGGGAGTACACCCTTGTAATCTGTTACTCTCTGTCCCCTATTAGTGTACTCACTAGCTGGAGCAATTTTTTAAATTCGTTAATTTTTTTAAATATTTTTTCTTTTCAACTACCCTACAAAATTTTTTTTTGCTAATCTACTTATAAGCCTATAACGGAGTCGCTCATTAGGGACGAATTGTAAAAGGTAAGCTCATTTTCGCTATTTCTTTCACCGTTAGGGGTTACTCAGTGCCAATCACAAGTGCGGATAGTGAACTTACTTTCCCCCATACTGGGTTGGGGGCGAAAGAAAAACATCGAGTATCCCAGTTGCCGTCTCTCCTAGGCAGGTGGTAAAAGTCCACCAGAGGCTATAACGCATTCATTTGCGATCTAAACTCGTCACAACAGCAAGCGACGTTTTTTTTCCTTTTTTTCTTTCTTTTTTTGCTAACGGTTATTTTTGTCTCAACGTTTTTTTTAACAATCTTCAAACACATACGTAGGTTTCAATATTTGATAATAGTTCTCAATTGCGCTAGCTTAACGTTACACGTGATAGGTTTAAACATGGACCGTTCCATATTTTTTTGGTCTAAAAGAAGGTTACGCATACCCTACATATGCGGCCTATCTAGCTAGATAAATTGTCGCGACGCAGCATCTAAAATGTTGCGCGCTGAGATAGTAACATGTCTACCCATGTTACTTATCTACTACAATGGTGACGACATCTAAAATGTTGTTCACCTATCTAGTCTAAATTCTATTAAATTCCATAAGAATCTCATCTAAGTGATGATTCGTGGGTTCGATTCCTATGTGGAGACCATATATTAAAATTAAAATTTGATAATCATAATCTAATACCTAAATCTATAATATACTTAAATCTGTAATTTTTAAATAATAAAATTTTGCGACTCATAATACATATACTACTTAAATCAATAATAAACTAAATCTGTATTGGTAATAAAATTAAAAATTTTGCTAATCTAAATACACTTACTACTTGAATCTATACTTTAAAAAACCTACATATTTTTTTAACTATCTTCTAAACGTAATATTAATAATATAATAAATTTTGCTATTCATAATTTACTACTTAAATCTCAAATAAACTAAAATCTGTAACTTTAATATCATAATTTGTTTTTTTCGTTAATCATAATGTACTTACAACTTAAATCTATAACTGGAAAAATAAAAACTTCATATATAAAATGTTCTATCATAATGCATTAACATTTATAAAACAGGGTAAATGCTGTTCAATTCAATAATTTTCTAAGCGGGTACTTATTCATTCTTAATAACTCGTAGTGGCGTCAAACCGCTGTCTCGAGCCATTCGTATATCTCCGTTCGGGGTCCCTCGGCAGTCGTCGGATCTATTCGTGACCTTGCACTCGAACGATTGGAATGTGCATCATTTGCTAATTCGTTTTGTTGATAACGCTCGCACAGGTGCATGCGCTCGCAGTTCTCACGCTGTTATCACTAAGTCTATTGCGTAACTGACCATTAAAGTTAATGACCCATTAAAATTTAATGACACATTAAATATTTTTATTTTTTTTTCTCTCGCTTATCATCCTAATGCCATATTAAATTATTTCTATAAAATTTTCTCTAGAACTACATTATAAAGGTGTAATCACACTTAATAATTAAAACTATAAAGTCATACAACATTTTTGTTCTTTCTCTTTGGATTATATAGATGTGAACTTCTGATCACAACCTAAACGTGACAAAGTTCGTATCTTTTGGGAGTTCTGTCAGTTTATTGCCTAAAGCCTATTTAATCGTGAGGAAAAAGTTATGTCAATGCCTACTCATTGACAAACTATTTAATCTTGATAAGCTATTGTCAAGGTTCGGGCTAGCCCGGATAAAGGTTCATGTTAGTTCTGTTGCTATTCGGATGCTAAACATCTGGAAATGTCAACTTAGGGAACCAGCATTTTAGGAATTATAATGGCGAACTTTCGGTAAAAATTTAGTCTATTCTTGCGAATGTACTTATTAGATAGCTAAGTCTAATAGGTCTTTTAAAAAAAAAAAAAAAAATGCTAAGGATTTTTTTTTTTCCCTAAGAGGGGGGGTACTGTTACGTTGTGAATTAGATTCACACGTAATATTTCAATTATATTAACTAAATTAAGAATATTGAAAACAATAAAAATTAACAATTACACGTTAACGGTCTTCGGGAGTGACTGCATAGAAGTCTCGACCGTATTTCTTGAGGCATTAAGATCACTATGGCTAATCGGTGCCTCGGCGTGCCCGTGCACGGCCGGTGCATCGCTCGATGACCAAATTTGGTAACGAACAAATAGTAGGCGTCGGATTGGTCGTCATAACACAATGCTCGTACGTTGTCGCGAGGAAGGTTCGAGAAAAATATAGTTTATAAATTCACGGTGCGCAGGCAGCGCGCCACATTTTCGGATTGCTGCAGTGACGAGTGTACTGATTAACTAGTGATTACCGATACTTTGTTCGCGTGTGTAAGTCCCTTGTCCGCTAGGTGAGTTCTGCACTGATTTACCTCTAATAGGATTCTCTTTTGCTTTGATCTGTCTTTGTGTAATTTTTATCCTACTAGTGTATTTAATAATCTAAATTAAATTCATGTATTGCTTACTTTGTTAGATCGCGTATGTCCCTCAGACGTGCGTGATCGAGCCTACCTTCATTGTAATTCTGTGTGGCCGCCTAAGACAATTATAGACTGGACCTTCAGCTCGTCCAGCCTGTAAGAAGATTGTCGGCGACGGCCCACAGGATTCCTGGAAGGCGGAATCTGACACCGTCCAATCTCAAATTCCAGGACACCTACGCCAGGGCTAATCTAAACCCCTGTTCAACACTAAAACGCTACGGGAGAGTCTACCCCTTCCCGAGCGCTACATCCCGACACCGAGGTCTACTCTACGGGCGACTACGGGAACCTAGCCGGTCAGCGCTTCCCTACGCTGCGCTGCCGACCTCAAGACGCCGCTACCGCGTCGAGCATCTGAGCTGCTGAGCCAGATCCTCCAGGAGGACCTACCCCTTCCGTATTGCATTCCCGCCGTCCGTGCGCCGAAGAAGACTCGAAGCTAAGTGTCGTAAAGAGATTGCAAGTAAATTCTCATAGCTCACACCCTGAGAAACTAAATAAATCTTTTATTTCGTGTCTTGCTCTTTCTATTATCTCTCTCAACCACTACCCTATCTTGCTTACGCCGACCGGCCTCCCCGGCGACGTAACACAACACCGTTTACCACAGATTAAATAAAAAATATACACAGTAAAAGAGCATTTTAAATTACCTAAGTATATAATTATTACATTACATCATACATTATTACCAAATACACACCTAAGTTAATAATTCCACAACCCTTTTTTTAAAAGTACTAATAGGAGTTATAGCCATATCAATACTGTTGAGTTGCGTGTTGTAACAATGAGCTAAGCGATACAAAGGTGATCGTTTTCCAGCGTTTGTGCGACAGTGCGCCAGCGCAAACATGTGACATGGCTTACGGCAATGGGTTCTTTGTGGAATTTTATAACGTAGGCTATCAATTAAGCGAGTGCAATCATATTTGTTTTTATACAAATCATAAAGAAGCATGGCTTCTAATTGTGAGCGTCTAACATCTAAAGTAGTTAATTTATATTTAGCCAGAAGCTCCTCATAAGTCAGTCTGGCATGTGCAAATTTGTAATGAATACAGCGCAAAAATCTCCTATGTATTGATTCAAGAGCATCAACGTATTTATTGTAGTATGGATTCCATATGGGTACCGCATACTCAATCTGGGATCTAATTATTGCCTTGTATAAGTATAGACAGGTTGATGGTCGCGAAAAGTTCTTGCTTGATCTCATAACCAATCCATACATTTTAAAAGCCTTTTGTATAATATTGTCAATGTGTACATCTAAATGTAATTTGCTATCCAAAATCACTCCCAGGTCTCTAATCGAATCAACGGTATTTAAAGGTGTTCCGCACAGACTGTAGGTAAATCGACTATATTTTTTCTTTTTTGTGAAAGTGATTGCCTTACACTTACCAATACTAAGGTTCAACTTATTAACCGTACAGTAATTAGTAAAGCGATCTAGGTCTTGTTGCAATTTAAGATGATCATCAAATTCTTTTACTGTATAGAAGATTTTAAGATCATCTGCATAAAGTAAGAAGTCACAGTATTTAAAACATTCATGTACATCATTAATGAACAGTGTGAATAATAGGGGACCCAAGATGGATCCCTGTGGGACTCCTGAAGTTACGGAAATAAGTTCGGATTCGTAACCATTGATAACGACCTTTTGTGTACGGTTAGTAATATTCGATTGAAGGAAGACCTACGGGTTTACGGGTCAAGGATACGTCCTTGCAGTGGGACGGTTGATGACGACATTGCTAATCCTTCACATTTTCACGTCAAAAGCTTATTTAGAATAGTCCAATAAGTGAAGCTTGTTGTGCACTTGACTGTACAAAACAAAAAAGATGTATCTAAACGTCATTTAGTTTTGTAAACGGTTGTGAAACTTCTCCGCCCCTGCGCCAAATATTTGAGACTGGTTCGGAGGTGAAAAATATGTAGAGGTAGCCTTTAATTCAGTAACAATGTGATATTTGGCAGGGGTTAAGTTTTTAGAGAGAAATACTTCAAAATATTGTGATATTTTCTAAATCTACCTAGGTACATTATTTTCTTTACTTATAACCATGAACTGGTTCGACAGTATCATTCATTTTACTCTTTAAAATGATTTAAAAACTTCAATAAAACAAAAATTTTATTGTATTTTTTTTTCATTGTCATTCATCCTTACAAAAAGATTCAAAAATAAGTTTTCCTAATAAAACAATACCTACTGCTAAAAAAAATTAATTATTGGTACACATTCGTTGCTCTACGTTTCCAAATAAACAAGGCCAATGGCAGCCTGCCAGAGAATTGCTTTGTGAACATCCTGTAGGTGCCCTGATATTGTCGCCTCCATACATTCCAACCTCAAATTGAGAAATCTGACGTGAGGTTTGTTTATATTTAAAAAAACTATTAAATAAAAACAGATTTGCAATTTCTGTCTGGTCTTCTACCTGCTTATATATAAACAAAGATTTGTTTAGGTTTAACTATAGTACAGTCAAGAGCAGGTCGACCTTTACGTGTTGGACTTTGTACCATTCTTAAGTTCTATGTCATAAGAGCCAAAATTGTACTGCAAAACAGCCCACCATTCACACGCAGATTGGTCCGGCGGATTGGTCGGCCATCGGACTAATCCGCCTGTGTATGGAAGCGACGAACCGGTTCGCCAGACTGTCAAATGGGTTGGCGTCGGGCTCGCAGGTCCGCGGTTGCGAGCCACGAGCGCCTGTCGAACCCCACATGCCATACTTCGAGTGGAGGGTTCGTGCAGTGTATGGGCAACGCCGGATTGGTCCGCGGTCGGGTCCAGGTTGCGAGTCGGGTCCGGGTTCGTGTAGTGAATGGTGGGCTTAAAGCTCGACGTGCACCTGACTGTACCTACGCGCCAAAATTTGGGTCACAGTTTAAAAAACATTTGAAAATCGATTGTTCTTACGCACTGAGTAATAACAGAACTATAGTTTCGAACTTCGTTTTACGTCTGTGCAAGCCAGCCGTGTTGGCGACTAGAGTAACACCAATTTTTTTTGACAGATCTGTAGCAAATATTTATAGTCAGAACTTGCTACAGTGAGAAAGCTTAACTGGAAATTGGAATTAATTCTCTTACTTAATTGGATCTTCATCATCATCATCATTGCCTAGCGATTAGAGCGCCTTTTGTGCTTACTTATTTTATGTAATCATTGTCATCTTTTGGTTGTAGTTTGAAGTGTAAGTACATGTTTATATTATAAGATTCTTGTTACAAACCGAACTCTTTGTAAATAGTTATGTTTCCTTTTTCTTTATGGTTTTCTACGTCTAATACTTCTATTATACTGTCACTACACTTTTCACCTTCACATTCTTATTAACTTTGTACAATTTGCCCATAATTATAAGTTTTCTTCATCCCTTCCTCTTTTTTTAACCTCTCCATCCAAACTCCTAACAAAAATTTTGAAATTTATATTATTATCTTTATTTCGAGCAACAGGCAATCATTACACGGGCTCATATTAAAAATACCTTATAGACTAGCATACGTATTTCATTTATATAATATATACCTTATAATCTAACATACATACAATAATATTAATACACTTAAAAACACTATTTTACACGTATTGACGGCGACATGTAACGCGCGCTGTTTCTGTAGGTAGCCGTCCTCGGAATTTCCGAAACACGACACCCTTCGGCCAGAAGTCCTCCTTCATGAAGGTCTCTAGATGGTGGGTTGGTACTATCACCACATAAGAATTAAAATTTACTTTGTGGCGGGATTCCAACCGTTCGACCCTAAGATGTAAGATATTGACTACTATTGATTGTGAAGATAATATTGAATTATCTCTACACTACTCTTATGTAATAATAGCACAGTATTTAACATTACTCATTTGACTCATTTCCCCAACAATATTTAAGGGGCGTATCAATTGATCACGCGTATGGAATAAGCAATGTCGTTCCGTTCCACTGTACACCAAAATTGGCGTGCCGAGAACGTACATGACAACAATATAACGCATAGTATGTTCATATTCTGTTGTTGATGTATACAAAATTTTGTATTATCGAATATAAAAAAAAAGAAATAATATACGTTTATTTTTCTTCACAAAGGACAATGGCAGACTCAAATATACTTAGTTCTAGGTTACATACAACCAATGTGCAAGCTATATTATATAATAATATGTACAGTTTGCACTGATGTTGGGTAAATATCTCGTCGTAGAACATGCCTAGTGGTCGGACACATCATTTTCTTTTAGATCTCAATGGATTAGGATGCCAATTATATTATTTAAAGATAATAATTATAAATATTCTAATAACAATTAAAAAATAGCAATCGCGTTCTATTAAAATCCATAATAAAGTGAAAGGACTAGGCATTTACCCTACTTTTATTTAACTAGTCTACATTGAATAAATTTTTACAATATTTCCAATATATTTTTGATATTAACTTTGTAGTGAAGGGAAGTCGATGTTGCGGTGCGGTGAAGCAAAAGATTAAAAGATGTCGTGATGAAGCTTGGACGTCCAAGAACATTTATTTATTTATTATTTTTTGCACGATTGAGAATTGGCGGTACTTGGAAGGTAATTGGAAGTACAATTGGCGGACTTAATGCTTAAAGACATTCTCTACCAGTCACATCGGGTAATGCAGAAATATTGTTGGCGGGACTAAAATTGAAGGGAAATATCTGGTTACCTAAGAACTAATATATACGGTTATAGACATACACAAAAATATACATGTTATAATCTGTAGTAGATCGTTTATGATATTTTATAAATGATCTATTACTCCAAACAGAGGGGGAACTTCCCCAGTCGAGCTATCAAATATGTTAGCTCGACTGGGCAAGTTCCTCCCCTTTTTTTAAGAGACGTAGGGCTCAGCGGGTAATCCGCTCAAATCGGAGCAGCCCGTCTTGGGAGGGACCTCCACCTTACTGAAGATAGTAGCCAAATAGCATTGGTCGCGGCCTCGGCCATGTTGTGTTCCTACGGTGAGTAAGGTCTCCAGAGCTCCACTTGGGGGAGTTGGGAGGGTCGGCAACGCGCGAGTGATACCCCCGGTATTGCAAGCGTCTATATGCTACGGTGACGGCTTACCATCAGGCCGACCGTATGCTTGTGTTTGCCGCCTTTGTGGTAAAAAAAAAATATTGTAGAAGTGGAATGTATTAGAATGTATTTATTAAATGCCCGTTTTTATCAATCTACCCCAGCGTAGGTGTCTCATACTATGTTAAAGTTAGGTAATACCTACGCTCAAGCTGATTGGTGAAGTAAAAGCATAACAGAGTTACTGGATGTTATATTATAACTTTTGATATAAATTATATTTAAACGTTCAACGCGCCCCGTGAAGGCTTACCGTTATTTTTGACGGCGTGATTGTGATATATCGGTGGCTATATTTTCCTGAATATTAGGTGGTAGGGTAAGGTAATTCAAATTCAAAACGTTTATTCAGAGAGCCTTTATAGACACTTTTTCTAGTCAAAGTGTCCAAAACTATAATGGTTTTGATACTTAATAATTATAGTCTACGAGAAGGGATACGTATTACCTACTACAAGCTACTACTAGATTGGAAACAAATGAAAAAGAGAACGGCGAATGGAAACCAATTACGGCCTTTTTTAGGGTTCCGTAGTAAACTACAAGGAACCCTTGTAGTTTCGCCATGTCCGTCTGTCCGTCCTCGGTCTAACACCTAGACGCTTAATGCTAGCAAGCTGTAATTTGGTATGTATACGCATATTAACAATGCTAACAAAATGGTTTATGTATACGCATATTAACGAAAAATTTCTTTGACGAAAACATACAAATGTCATAGTATAGGGCATTGTACTCATCTGCAAGCAAGAAATGCGTAGCCAATACGGAACCCCGCATTGTGCGTGGCCCGACACGTACTTGCCCAGTTTTTGTCGTTTAAAAACATCAATATTAAGTTTATAAAAAATACTTTCTAAAACAAAATTAAAAATCCATTAAAAATATTACAGCTTGACATATTTTTGATGCAATAAACTTTATAAACAAAGTATATTTGAACCTTATTTGAATTTTATTTTTCAATTGTATCCATAATGATTTGTTTATAAAGTATCATAAGTCATAACGATATACGTAGGGATACATGGAATAGGGGGCATAAACGAGGTTTCCGGCGACCGGGACCGCTATTAACTGGGACCGCGATAAATGAATAAGAAAATCAATCGTTCAAGTGTTTATTACATACTAGCGGACCGGCGGCTTTGCGGGGGTTTTACCAAATACTATAGACGAGTAATACGCACACCTTCGGAAGAATTCGGGCAAGACACGACACTAGCGCCCCTACGGCATGAGGGCGGCATGAGGTGAACGATTTCAAAACTTTTGTATGCAAAATGTTATAGCGCCCCTAGCGGCAGGAGGTGAACTGTGCGTTTTGTATGCAAAATGTTATAGCGCCCCTAGCGGCAGGAGGTGAACTGTGCGTTTTGTATGCAAAATGTTATAGCGCCCCTAGCGGCATGAGGTGAACGGAGGTTGCCAAGTCATTGTATGAGAAACGTCAAGAGCTGTCCGTATTACTCGTCTATAGTATTTGGTTTTACTGAGGATCCCTATTTTTTTTTGATAATATAATATAGCCTATGTTACCCAGGGACCTGGGGGTGATGTACCTTCTCAACAGTGAAATATTTTTTGAAATAGGTCCAGTAGTTTATGACTTTATTCGTTACAATAGTTAGTATGGATAAATCACCGCGGCCCCATGGCGGTCCCAGTCGCCGGAAACCTCGCATAAACATATTTGTTCTTATGTTCTGTACCCTGGTTAATCTTTCATTTGTTGTCTGTACGATAACTTATAAAAATGTTACACAGGTATTCAGAAATATAATATTATTACGAACATTTAAATCGTATTCCTTTGAGTCCGCATCAATAAATCTTTTGTTCGGAGCTAAGGAAAGTTTCTCTTTGATGCCAATCAATTAGGCCCCCGACACTCGATTTGCATTCTTCTACATATTGTTCTACAGAATACGGACATAAAAATCGTATTTCTAGTAAGTATGGCAAAGTGTGTATAAAAAAAACTAGGATGTATTTTTAAATGCCAAATAAAGCCGTAACTTTTTTTAATATCACATGTGGACAAACATTGCGGGTCACCTGATGTTAAGCAATCACCCATCGACATCCACAACTACAAGATCTGATGCGTTGACAAAGTGAAGAAGTTCGTAGTAAGCCCTTCCTGCTTTCGGCTCTCTTACTCATCGTACGAAACATATCGGCATATCACCGTTATTTCACGTCGATATTCTGTGAGTGGGTGGTACTGCCCTGGTCTATCCAGCCCATTTACAGTTCACAGCAGGTAGTGGCAATGCTCTACCAAAAAAAAATGGATTTATAGAATGTTCAATATACGAAGAGGAGGTCGATAGCATCGCCGTTTATCTCACACTAAACAAACACCGTCACTAGCCAGTTTGTATGGTATCGTCAAATACTATAGAAGACTAATACCCACAGCTTCAGAAGAATTCGGGCAAGACGCGACACTAGCGCCCCTACGGCATGAGGGCGGCATGAGGTGCACGATTTCAAAACTTTTGTATGCAAAATGTTATAGCGCCCCTAGCGGCATGAGGTGAACTGTGCGTTTTGTATGCAAAATGTTATAGCGCCCCTAGCGGCATGAGGTGAACGGAGGTTGCCAAGTCATTGTATGAGAAACGTCAAGAGCTGTGGGTATTAGTCTTCTATAGTATTTGGTATCGTTATCTCGGTCCTCGGAGTGTGCTCTTAAATCGATCGCTCATTTTCATAGCTGTAACTTTCATCAAAGTAAGTACAGATAAAGACGTGAGGTTCTAATGAGTGTGTTCTCTTTTGTAATCAGCTTGTAATTACAAGTAAAGGGCGCCGAAACCTTTGATCTATTCATATATTGACAGTATAATTTACTAGTGGATGTACAGATAATTTACCTAAGGCCTCATTTAGACGACGCCAGTTTCTTGTACATGCAAGAGCAATTGCATGCAATGTAGTGGAAGCTATAATTCGTCCTTCAAAAATTGTAAGCAACTGTCGTTGAGACTATGCATGTCAATTACTGCTTTGACATTATTGTATGCCACAGGCAATAACTGGCATGGTCTAAATGGGCCTTAATGGTGGCATATATTCGTTGTCTGGTATAACTCAAGTAACAGTCTGGCTTTTATTAGGACCATGTGGCGCTGTTTGAATTATGTAAAATTAATTAAAATAAATATTTAACGAACACACACTATTAAAATCAAAACGCAAAAATCGTAGTGTAACAATACAATTTGAAATTTAAAATTGATGCGACCTCCTCTTATCTAAGTTCACAGGAACTTACGGGTACAGACCCACAAGGTCTTAGGAGGAATCAAAATTGAATGATGTATTGATATAACCTTAATATTACAGCTAAAAAGCTCAATTTGATATTGTGCCAAGTCGGAATCTTCACATACCTGATCAAATATTAAAAATGATATTTCATTTTTTATTGACGAAAACAATTCTAATAAATGTGTCAATTCGTTTGTCACAGTTCGGTTAAAATTGATTGGACTCGAGGACAGTCCGGAAATGAAATTTTTATAGGTTAAAAATTTTAATGAAAAATATTATCGGACTTCTAACAGCCACAAATTTATCTGAACCGATGGCGGGGGCGCTACGATCACTACGATCTATAGTATTGAAGGTAATTGTCTATTGTAATGCCTTCATAGGTTGGCAACCCATCCAAGCTTCTTGTTGATGACCTTGGGCACGGGTGATTGCTTATCATCAGGTGATCTTTTATCTTGTTTGTCTTCCTATGTCATAAAAACACGCACGATTACTTAACTATAAAGTTGCTTTTAAATTATATTAAAAAATACCGAAGGGCTTTAAACCAATATAACATAAGGAATAAGGAAGGTATTTATTTAAGGAATTCCTAGTAACATTAAAAAAGGGGATCCTTATAAGGCAAAGGAATTCATTTATAAAAATCCTTAAACATATTAAAGTCTGAACTGAACACCAGTAATTTTTACTTAAATACCTTATAATACCCTAAAATTTTTTATTAAACCTTTTTTAATCTATGTGCAGGCTTTTATTTTAATTATCTATATATATAAGTCTGTATGTGACCAGTTGGAAGTGGCCTGCATCCAGGGACTTACTGCGATTTTCCTTAGGTCGTCTTTTTTTTTTACAACAAAGGTGGCAAACAAGCATACGGCCGGCCGGCCTGATGGTGAGCCGTCACCATAGCCTATAGACGCTTGCAATACCGGGGGTATCACTCAACTCCGCCTACCCAAGTGGAGCTCTGGCTGGAGACCTAACTCACCGTAGGAACACAACATGGCCGAGACCAATGCTATTTGGATACGATCTTCTGTAAGGTGGAGGTCCTTCCCCAGACGAGTAGCTCCGACTTGAGCGGATTATCCGCAGTGCCCTACCTCTCTCGTCTGACTACAGATAAAATAAATTAACTAGCGAAACCTGCGCAACTTCGTTTGCGTGTATCCCGCTTTCCCGTGGGAATTTCGGAAAACCCTTTCTTATCCGATGCCTATTACGTCATACAAAAAAATAACCTCCAAGTTTCAGGTCTCAACGATCAGCGGTTTAGGCTGAGCGTTGATCCGTCAGTTAGGTTAGGTCTCAGAACAAAGTATTTTATATATAAAGGGTTATTTTTGGACACCGCGCCAATTTTTAGCAGCAGCAGTATTAAGGATGGAAAGATTAGGAAAAGAGGAAGGGACAAAGAAAACTTATAATAAAGAAAAATATGAATTGATGGCGAGAAGGTGAAAAAGTGAAGTGAAGGTGACAGTAAAATACAATATAAAAACCATAAAGAAACATAACTATTTACAAAAAGGTTTGTACAATGAATTTATGAAATAAAAATAGGTTATTTTATTGACTTATTTTTTTCAAAATTTTACAAACACAAATTAAAATTATGGTCACCCGCGCGTGCGGCCGTCTCGCTTAGAGATGGGCGCTTTCCCGGTAAAAACCCAACCTCTGGAAATATTTCCATTTATACCCATTTCTTCCCACCCAATTTGAATTAATTCCCGGAAGAAATTGAATTCGTTAAATTTGAAAATTTTTCATTGCTAACAAGCGCATTATTTATATTTAATATAATATTTGACTAAAGTAATCTATAAATATATAATATATATAAAATTCAAAGTCCTGAGTTCCTGACTATTGGGGTTGAGAGTTTATATGCGATAAAGCAGACCAGACCGACCGGACCGGAACGGAACGGATCGGACCAGACGTACCGTACTGGGCCGTACCGAACCGGACCGAACCGCACCGGAATCTATTATATATAATTTTTGTTTCTGAAGAAAAATATGCTAATTGTTAGTAGGCCACGAGGGGGAAGCCGCGGGCAGAAGCTAGTAGTTTTAAATAAACGCGATAAAATAGAATGACATTAGCGTGCTGTGTACTACCTACGAGTGGCGGCGGCGGCGGGCGGGGAGGGGGATTCACTCGTCAGTCCCAGTGCGCCATTTTGCGCAGTTGGTTTATTTACTCATAGATTAGTACTAAATCCATCGTGTTAACGTGTATCTATCTACCGCCTACTCAGAAACAGTATGTACAACTGAAATAAATTAAAGAGCCTATCCCCGAAGTGCCACTATGAGAGCTGTCAAGCTCTGTTCCTCCGTCCATCCGTTAGCGTTGGCGTTGGCAACCGTCTGGAACTGCTGCCGGCAGGATTTAATTCCGTCGTACAATGGTACTTCCACTCGAGGCGCCCGGCTGCACAGAGCAAAGCCACTGGACGTGGCGGGTCCTGCAGTCTCAATTCGCAGCATCTTTTTCTGCAGCCCATCAAAACCTTTTTTTATGGTGTGCACGTTGTCGTCCAGATTAGTAACCCTTTCTTCTACTTGGTCCACATTCTTCAGTAAGGTATTTCGCTCTTATTGTCTTGACGCGCTTCCTCCTGCCCTTGTCGCCTTTCCTCCTGTTTATAGCTCATTTCCTGTCGCATTTCGTCTTGTTTCAAGCGCATTTCCTCCTTTCCTTGGCGCATTTCTTCCTGTTTCTCGCATATTTCCTAGCACATGCAATCCATTATCTGCATTAATCTATTGAAGTCAAATGCAGATGCTCTAGCCTCTTGAGCTGGAGCCAAGGTCCGATGGGTGGAGCTAGTAGACGGGGCCTGCATGGTTGATGTCGCCTGGTTCTGGTGGATAGGTGTGGCTTAGTCGATAGATGTGGCTTGGTCGATGGAGCCGGTAGGCGTGTCCGCTGATCGCAATAGCCATGGCTTCCGCTTCTTCTTGTGCCGTCGTTCTGACGCCGGCAGTTTCTTCCCTCGGAGTCGCTGGCATCTCCAAATCCCACTTCTGACACCAAATGTTAGCAACGTGGGAATCGGAATTTGGATTAAACACCGTTGACTCGTTAGAAGAATTTATTGAGCGATGAACATGTCACAGATACAATCAATGTAGCCAAATCACACGAAGAATCGAAGTCCGTAGATCGTCGAAGTTGTTGGTCCAATCACAGTATTCGCCCAATCGCAGAGTCGTCCGAAGTGCGTTGGTATCGCAAAGGTCGCAGGTTAACTCACTCTTGATTAGTCTTCGCATTTATCGTCCCGAATGTTCAGAATGAACTGACTGTGTCGGCTACCGGCCGACGGCTATGGCCTTTTTTGTGACTTGTTTACAAATAACTTCGATCAAAACAACTTCAAGGTCAACAAATAACTTCCAATGTGTAAGTCATTTTGCACCTTATTGTACAAGCACTAAATTCAATGTCGCTTGCACTTCTCACTTGTTTGTCACACTTGTTTTGATTACTTATTTTTCTCGATGTATAAATAGATGTAAACAACGCTTCTACCCGCGGCTTCGCCCGCGTGGCCTAACTAACAATTAGCATATTTTTCTTCAAAAACAAATTCCGGTCCGGTCCACTTCGGTCCGGTACGTCCCGGTACGGTACGGTCCCATCCGGTCCGATCAGGTCCAATCCGTTCCGGTCCGGTCGGTTCGGTCCGGTCGGTCCGGTCCTTATAAGGAAACTACATACCAAATTTTGAATCTCTAGACCCAGCGGTTTGGGCTGTGCGTTGATATATAGTTAAGTCAGTCAGTCAGTCAGTCTGGACCTTGAATTTTATATTTATAGATAATTTTTATCATCGTTTTATTTTATATCCAAACGATATTTTACTATTATTATTGTAGTAAATTTAACCATACTTATTTCTTCCTGGGAGTATTTAAAATATGCCGGAATAAATGGGAATTTATTAATTTTTTCCCTTCCTTCCCTTTCCTTCCCATTTTAACCTTCCCGAATTTCTTCCCGCCGCACATCTCTAGTCTCGCTGCATAGCACTACGCGCATGCGTAGCTGATAATCATCCTTTCAACCAATGACAATGCGCCGTCGTTGACAGGCGCGAGGGTGACCGACCGTTCCTAGAAATGTAAGATTTAAAAAAATGGCTGTAAAATGTGAATGTTAAAACTTTTTTTTTTTTCTCTAAATATTTTTTATTACTTTTCTTAAATCATATCTATTTTTGGCGGGGGGTCCAAAAGTAACCCTGTATAGATACTGTATTAAGGAAATATATTCTATTTAGCCGTTTGTGATAGTTTATACAAACTGAAGGCGAGCTATTTTTATTTTATTTTATTTATTTAGGAAACAAACAGTCTTTTACGAAGATAAACGTGTGAGATTAAACACTAATAGACCTAAAGTTCCATAAATTATTAATTTACATTAGATCACAACAAAACACTACCATAAAACAAAAAATTTTTTTTTTCAAATTATATTTAAGAACGTTTCTCGCTCATACAATACGGATTTGGAATGAGCTCCCAGCCTCTATGTTTCCTTCAGACTATGACATGGGACCATTAGAGGTCTCGTCAGAGGTGGGCAACGCATTGGCAAAGCCCATGGTGTTGCTAATGTCCATAGTCAGCGGTGACAACTTTCTATCAGGTGGCCCGCTTGCCCGGTTGTCTGGCGTATAACTTTAAAATTTTTTTATAAAATATTATAATAACTTCGCTGTTTGTATACAAATAAATATATTATTATTTACAACATCATTGGAGCAGTATAAAAATTAATGAGATTCGACTAAGCTCCCAAATCGTTGTCAAATTATAATAATCTGATTAAGGCGGATGTTTATTTTCACTTTGTGAAAAAACTCACAAACGACGAGTAATGGAATTAACGCCCTGTCCATTTCGGCGTTTGGTTTATACGTTTTAAGGTTTTGTTTGTTTAAGCCTGTATTGTATATCGAAAGTATAAATAAATATAATATACTAGCTGGCGCCAGCGGTTTCACCCGCAAAATCCCGTGTCCGGGCTGATTTCCGAGATAAAAACTTATGTGTTGACGACCTCCGTGGCGTAATGGTTACCACGCCAGACCGCCACTCACGAGGTCCCGTGTTCGAATCCCGGTCGGGTCATGATGAAAAACGAACTTTTTCTAATTGGCCTCGAGTCTTGGATGTTTATCTATATATGTATTTGTAATAAAATATAGTATCGTTGAGTTAGTATCCCATAACACAAGTTTCGAACTTACTTTGGGGCTAGCTCAATCTGTGTGATTTGTCTCTGTAGGTACTATATTTAATCCAAGTTATAAACTACCCGTATATCGAATTTAATGCAATTCTGACCTGTGACTGTGAAATAGTAACAAGTTTAATGCAAAACAAGAACACATTTCGTTCGCTTAGAGATCCGAAAGCCAACTTTTATCCATTTGAAACTTGAGTAGGTATCATTCAAAATCAATCGTCAAAATATAAATTTTGATAGTGCAGAAAGTACTTAGGTCTTAGTACCAACTCCCGCCAGCGGTGTTTCCGAATGACTATGACTTGGGAACCTTCAAGAAGCGAGCATACATGCACTTAAAAGGCCGGTAGCGGCTCAGGGACTCTCCCGGTGTCTCTGTGCTCCATGGGTGGGGGTGAGCACTTAACATTAGGTGACTCGCATGCCCGTCTGCCAACCTCATAAATAAAAAAGGTCTTTTCAAAAATATTTCAATGTTTCTTCAATATAATAACAATAGTGTACAGTACAATATATCTTCTTTAAAGTGCAAATTTAACTTATTTCTGTTAGTGACACCAGAATTGCAAACTTCGAACAATAGCGAAGTCAAAGTCGATCTGTTTCGTGTCGATTTTGCGAAGGTCTCCCAGGAGTTACTTGTGCATCTTGACAGCTATGCAGGTACGGACAGAAAAAATATCTATACAAGTTTAAAACTAAATATTTCTTATGAAAAATGTTGATGGTTAGTGATCAATAGCCACCCTTGGTGCAAAGGTACAAAAAGGTAATATGTTACCACTTGAGAATTTTTATTATTTTTGTAATTATCTTTTTAATTATAGAAGTGTTTTAAGTGAACAAAATAATAGTGACAAGATAAAGCCGGGTCCCCAGTAAAAGTTTTTTGAAAACATTCAACAAAAACACATACACAAAACTTTGTTTTTGAAACATGTTTCTCTACACACGCTGTCCGTAGCGGCTCGCGGTCGCGTAGCTTGTGTATTGTGTAGCGAGGCGAGAGAGTTGTCAAAATCACGACAAAAATGGCGGATGATATGACAGTACCCTGCCCCTCGACCCGCGCGGGTGTGTTTTGTGTACGTGTTTTCCATCGGGCCTGGAAAACAAAAACATTGTTGATGTACACAAAAATGTGTATTGAAACAAAGTTTTGTGTAGACGATTTTGTTGAATGTTGACATGTTTTTGTTGATTGTGTAGGGCCACGCGCTGTGGACCCGACTTAAAGTATACACCAGGTAAGGCGCCCTCTGATGCCGAAGATAGGACATTCTTATCTTCGGCACTATCCTGTGAATTATGTAGCATTTATTTACTTCTGTAATTACTCCTCAAAACAGATTTTTTAACAGTTTTATATGATTTTTATTTTGTTGTCCGTACATTTGTAGCTTCAAGCATTTGCGCCGAACTAAGTTATAGGCAATATCTATAAATTTGCATATTTACCGACTACTGAAATATTATGTTTCAGAACTTATGGATACTTAATACTTTATAACACGATATTTTAAGCGATATTTCAATTTCAATTCCAATCTTTTATTGCTTTTTACAATGATATGGTTAGTTAGAGACTAGGCAATTGTGGACACTTCTTTTTCGTAGCATTGTCCAGAACAATTGATTAGGATTGGTAATTTTGATAGGGTCCTTAGGACTTGGTGAAGAGATTAAGAATTGTTTGACTTGATGCCTACGGCCACTTTCTACCATCTTAGCTCGTCACCGGCGGGGAATCCAAACTCACACACTAGAACCAAAATGGTCGCGTACTGCGCGGTTTCAGAGGAGTTTTTGTTTGTCCCAAAATTGAGACCGATTTGTATGCAATAAATACTTTGACTTTAAATATAAATTAAAATTAATATTTTATAATTTCCTACTCCGACTATCTTCTTTCTGATTAAATTCGTTGTGAGTTCCAAGACAGCTGTAGTTTTTTCCCTGGGACGTCAATAAGCTTCATTGCTTATTGTCTATCTGAGGTCGCCGTTGTTGATCCTGGCTACACAGGAGACACAGTGGTGGGAATGTGCGGTGGGCTTGTCCCGATTTTATTATTTTTTTAACGATATAATTTGAATTTGTATTTGTATAGAGCAAATTTGTATTATAAATTTGTAGTATAATAAATAAGATATTTTCTATACTCAATTAAGTAAGAGAGAACAATACAATAAACAATTATTATTCTACGATCTCCGTGGCGTAGTGGTTACCACGCCAGACCGCCACCCAGGAGGTCCCGGGTTCGAATCCGGGTTAGGTCATGATGAAAAACGAACTTTTTCTAATTGGCCTCGGGTCTTGGATGTTTATCTATATACCTATGTATTTTTTTTATAAAAAAAAATGGTATCGTTGAGTTAGTATCCCATAACACAAGTTTCGAACATACTTAGCTAGCTCAATCTGTGTCATTTGTGCCTACTTATAACCTGTTTTTCTTAACTTGACCAATGTATTAACAATCTTAGCGTGTCTTTTAATTCAATTATCCATGTGTAAAATCGAAAAGAATAATAAGAGTGTTATGTTAAATGCAATTTCTAACTATATTATTATTTGGGTGTGAATGATAATTTTAATTGCCTATTTCCGTTAAAAAGACATGTTAGGATTGTTTACTACATTGGTCAAGTCAATAAAAACAGGTTTTATGTAAAAATGGTATCGTTGATTTAGTATCCCATAACACAAGTTTCGAACTTACTTTGGGGCTAGCTCAATCTGTGTGATTTATGCCTATATATTTATATTTACTTATTATTATGAGCTTAAATTCTAATCATTATTATTCGGTGTGTAAACGTGCAACCGCAGCGCTCAACAATTCACATCACTTTAGCTTGCTTCAGTCAATTAGATAAGTACTCTATATGTATTTTCAATTACATTTTCTCCGAAAGCCTACATTTGATTCGAAGGTTTCTATTTTCACTTACCGAGATCAGGAATCTGTGTAATTAATCGTGGGAGGAACACGAATCACGTCTCTATCCCAAAATAAAGTTACATAACATATTAGACGAGGGAAAAATGCGTATTTCTTAGTTTATATATGTGACAGTCTGTAGGTTTAATCCAATCGAAAACATTAAAATGTAAGTCAAAGCCTCGTAACGCAATCTTTCCATTACAAAAACCTATGAGATCTTGTCAACCAAGGCTGACTTCAGATAATCTTTATATCTTTTATTTTCGTTGAGAGAGGTAGGGCACAGCGGATAATCCGCTCCGCATCTTTCGCAGCCCGTCTGGGGAAGGACCTCCACCTTACAGAAGATCGTAGCCAAATAGCATTGGTCTCGGCCATGTTGTGTTCCTACGGTGAGTAAGGTCTCCAGAGCTCCACTTGGGGGGGTTGGGAGGGTTGGCAACGCTTGAGTTATATCCCCGGTATTGCAAGCGTCTATAGGCTACGGTGACGGCTTACCAGCCCGGCCGTATGCTTGTTCTATCTATAAAAATCTACTTACTTAAATAAATACAATGATTTATTTAATTTATTTCTAACTTAGTTGTAATGTTATGGAGAGGATGGCACTAGTTTTAAATAAATATAATCTATATATAAGTATAAAAGGAGAAGCTGGCTGACTGACATATCAACGCAGGGCCTAAACTATAAGGGTTAGAAGCTTAAAATTTTGCACAGGGGTTCCTTTTATTTGACGACCTCCGTGGCGTAATGGTTACCACGCCAGACCGCCACCCAGGAGGTCCCGGGTTCGATCCCCGGTCGGGTCATGATGAAAAACGATATTTTTCTGATTGGCCTCGGGTCTTGGATGTTTATCTATATATGTATTTGTTATAAAATATAATATCGTTGAGTTAGTATCCCATAACACAAGTTTCGAACTTACTTTGGGGCTGGCTCAATCTGTATGAATTGTCTCAAAATATTTATTTATTTATTTATAACGTAGGGGAGCACTAAGAAAGGATTTTTTAAAATTCCCATGGGACAGCGAGATATAGGTACGCAAACGATATTGCGAGGGATTTACTAGTAACTTATATTAATATGATCAAAACCAAAGTAAATTTTAAGATTGATGACTCGCAAAACTCACACACTTAAATATTAGTTTAGAAATAAGTTCTTTTTAGCTTAAATTCCAATATTTATTTTGTGCCGTCTGTTTTATGATAACGTTTATATTTTACGGTTGAAAGATGACTTCATCGAAAATGTTAAAAAGAATTCCGAATATAAAATCAGTAATATTAAAATAATCAATTCGTTTCTACTTGTTTATCTAGTTCTAGATGAGTTTTTTGATTAAGGAAAAAAAAACGGTGGTCATTTAATAATATTATTATGAATATATATTATATTAAGAATAATTATATTATTATGTAACACTCATTGTTAATGATGTGTCTAAGTGCCCGCGAGGGCTCACAGAATAAAGCATTTTTGACTTTGACTTTAAGAGACTTAGGCTGAGTTGCACCATATTAGAAGTTATAGTAAAGGTTTGTGTTAAATTTGACACTAACAGTAACGCTGACTTTAACGGCTACAGCAAAATGTGTTGCACCGGCGAATTCATTAGCTTTGTCAAAGTTAAAAGTGTTGCAAGTCAAATGAGGTGTGATTTTCCCCAAATTCGTTGGGGGTAACATTTTTAAATATGGCATCATTATCTAGCGCTGTCTAATAGTGTCAAATTTTTGACAGTTCGGTGTGTTTGTTTTATTTCAACGCGTTTGACAGCTTGACGGATAATTTAACACAAACAATAGCACTAACCAGCGAAAAGTTATGGTTATGGTTAAAGTTAAAGTTATGACGTCATTTAACTATTTGTCAACTGGTGCAACTCATTTTTAGCCTAACCGGTACTTTAACTGAAGTTTCGTTGTTTGTGATTGTTAAAGTAAGATGGTGCAACTCAGCCTTAAAAAATTTTCTAATTACTTTTTTTTCACGACAATATATTATTGATATTGAATATATTATTGTAAATATTTAATTACCAGCTGTTACCCGCGGCTCCGCCCGCGTGGTGAAGGGAAAATGTCAATATTTTTCCCATTAGAATCTCTTTATCCCGTGGGAAAAAGTAGCCTTATGTCACTCTCCAGACCTTAAATTAATCCCTTTAAAATTTTTTGAAAAAATAATGTTATACTTTTTTCCCGTGGGAATAAGAGGTTTTTTCCGGGATAAAAAGTAGCTTGTCACTTTCCAGACCTTCATCTCATGTTAAAAAAAACATGTCGGTACTTAGGTTCCTTTTGAAATAAATAAATATATAGGGACAATTCATACAGATTGAGCTAGCCCCAAAGTAAGTTCGAAAGTTGTGTTATGGGATACTAACTCAACGATATTATATTTTATAACAAATGCATACATAGATAAACATCCAAGACCCGAGGCCAATCAGAAAAAGTTTGTTTTTCATCATGACCCGACCGGGGATCGAACCCGGGACCTCCTGGGTGGCGGTCTGGCGTGGTAACCATTACGCCACGGAGATCGTCGAATGAAATGAAAGAAAAATAAAAAAATTATATACTTTATTTTTTCCCGTGTTGGGAATTAGACGTTATTCCGGGATAAAAAGTAGAAAATGTCACTCTCCAGACCTTAAACTATCCCCAATAGAAAAATCATCTCAATCCGTTCATTACTTTCGACGTGAAGGGAGGAACAAACAAACAAACAAACACTTTCACATTTATAATATTAGTATGGATAATACATGGAAAACACCCAGACTCGAGAACAAATACAATTGCCATTACAAAAATGTTTGCCCCGAGCGGGAATCGAAGTGTGTCTGGTGCCGAAGTCACGACCACTACCAACACACCATCGGGCTGTCATCTTAATACTTGTTAAAATTAAATCTCATTAATACTTATTATTTAAGAGTAATTCAAGATATACTCAATCATTCCATCTCCGGTCCTTTGCGCCTATCTTTTTGATCTGAGGATGCTTCCTGACATCATACGCCTGGTATCGACAGACTTAATTGCTAAAACTCAGATAAAAAACCGTTTTATATGGAGTAAAAATATTGCTCGTTTTTTTAAAAATTACGAATGAATTAATAAAATCTGTGATTTGTATGCGTATATTCTAATACTAGTGAAACCCGCGCAACTTCGTTATGCACAGCAGCGCCATCTATAAGTATCAGATTTATGACCAAATCCTACAGGAATCGCGTACTTTTCGGGATATAAAGTACCCTATGTGTAAATCCAAGGTATCAGCTACCTACATACCAAATATCATAAAGTTTGGCCCAGGCATTTGAGCGTGAAGAAGTAACAAACATACACATAACTTTCGCCTTTTTTTTTTGTCTGTAGGTATTTAATAATAATATTTATTTCTCAGAAACAGTAACAGTATACAATATTATTCACTAGTAATGACAAACACTGATGACTTGTATTATGCAGGAGAAATCTGCGATCTTCACACTACGCAAGCTTGTATCGTGAAGATTTATAATGTTAGTAGAATATCAGTCTAGTTTAAAGTGCTTACTACTTATTTACTATACGCAAGACAAAATATACCTACCTATTTGTCCTGATCGGGTTGAATACGTAAACTCAGGTTCACATTCAAAACTAATTCCTAAAACGCATTTTCGGTCTCAAGCTATCTCCCATTTCTTCTTTAGTTTAACAGCTATATTTTAATGCGTCATTACCTTTAAAATGTATTTCAGAAACTGGCTAAGAGTCACGGGCACACACCTAACACATAAGTACACTCGAGAGCAACGAATGCGGGTCACCTAATGAAACCTATTAAATCTCGAAAATTAAGAATGCTAGCTTAATAAAATAAACAGTGTTTGATAGACAATATAATACTCATTAAACGAAAGAAAGAATTTTTTTAAGTCACTACATTTTATTGATAAAAAATTACATAAAGGAAAAAAACTGCTGATCTCGCCTTAAAACACAATGAAACATGAAATTTTTGTACAACAATATGATTTTCTTGAATCAAGACTCGCATTCATTGCTCTCGAGTGTATAATGTATTTTCTTAAGTTTAAGCTTCTAACTAGCCATTTTATATCTAGTGAAATAAAAAATCTTATTACAGACATTCAATTGACGGTTAAATGAAAGTGTACAAATTGGTTTAAGTGATCAATATAGGGCCATTCAGTTAGGATTTCAATTTTAGATACAGCTGTACGTTGGATTGAATTAAAAAGTAACCTTTTTTACTTTAGAATAACCTAGCTCAACCACTCGGGGAAACCATTGAAAAATGGTATAGAATAGAAGTGGCAAAAACGCTATTTTGTACTGAGATGTGTGTTTGTTCAGCCTTTATTGGGTCTGAAACTTAGGGGCGAATGACGCTGAGATAACACACGTTGTTGTGGCGAAAATATTTCAGCGGTTTTTATGACAGAGGACAAACGAGTTAGCGGGTCCTGATGGTAAGCAATCAACGCTGCCCATGGACATCCACGACTACAAGATCTTGGATGCGTTGCCCACACAGGAATGGTGGAATAATGAGGGTGTCGGCACGTTAGAATTCTGATTGCAATGGAGACAAAGAAAAAGCAACACGTGTTGTTCGATTAAAATATATTAAAGAGTGACTTAAAAAATTCGAACATTATGGTCGGTGACAGACTAGTTACGCCATCTATCAAAACAGTACAGTAATCTTATGATGAAATACAGATTATAAATATTACAACTAATTGCTATAAAGCAGTCCGTACGGATAGGTGGCGCTGTCATGTATTGACAGAGGGAATGAAAGTGAAAAACGGAGTAAGAAGCAAGAGGGGTATTGGGTAGGCTTCCTGTTCTTTCACTCATCGCAGGTCATATCACCGTTATTTCATTCACGTTGATATTCTGTGAGAGGGTGGTACTGCCCGGTCGAGCAAGCCTGTTTACGAGCCACTACCAAATCATAGTAGTGACTCTACCACTCTAATAACACTGGAGTGGTACACTGGAGTCAACAATACTTTAAGCGACACTCACAAAGTAGTGGTACACTGGAGTCAACAATACTTTAAGCGACACTCACAAGTGGTACACTGGAGTCAACAATACTTTAAGCGACACTCACAAAGTAGTGGTACACTGGAGTCAAGAATACTTTAAGCGACACTCACAAGTGGTACACTGGAGTCAACAATACTTTAAGCGACACTCACAAAGTAGTGGTACACTGGAGTCAATAATACTTTAAGCGACACTCACAAGTGGTACACTGGAGTCAACAATACTTTAAGCGACACTCACAAAGTAGTGGTACACTGGAGTCAACAATACTTTAAGCGACACTCACAAGTGGTACACTGGAGTCAACAATACTTTAAGCGACACTCACAAAGTAGTGGTACACTGGAGTCAAGAATACTTTAGGCGACACTCACAAAGTAGTGGTACACTGGAGTCAAGAATACTTTAAGCGACACTCACAAAGTAGTGGTACACTGGAGTCAACAATACTTTAAGCGACACTCACAAAGTAGTGGTACACTGGAGTCAAGAATACTTTAGGCGACACTCACAAAGTAGTGGTACACTGGAGTCAACAATACTTTAAGCGACACTCACAAAGTAGTGGTACACTGGAGTCAACAATACTTTAAGCGACACTCACAAGTGGTACACTGGAGTCAACAATACTTTAAGCGACACTCACAAAGTAGTGGTACACTGGAGTCAAGAATACTTTAAGCGACACTCACAAAATAGTGGTACACTGGAGTCAACAATACTTTAAGCGACACTCACAAGTGGTACACTGGAGTCAACAATACTTTAAGCGACACTCACAAAGTAGTGGTACACTGGAGTTAACAATACTTTAAGCGACACTTACAAAGTAGTCGTATACTGGAGTCAACAATACTTAAGGGCTCACCACTACTACCACTTTAATAACACTGGAGTCAAGAATACTTGCGACACTCACAAAGTAGAAATACACCGTAGCGAAAATCGTTCAGGCGAAAAAAAAATTAAAAAAGATGAAATAAAACGAATGTTTTTGGCATCAAGCGTCGTGGGAGATCAGCCTTAATAATGTTACCATAAACCAACATCATTTTCTGATACAATACCGATGTTGTTAATATATAATTGAAATGTGAGTGATCTGAATTTGATTAATGAATTGAAACATTTAATAATTTATTCGATTTAGATTCAATGTTATTAATAAATCGAATAGGTTCTTTGATAAAAAGATTTTAGATTGTATCTTATTTTGTTTAATTATAAGGCTTACTCAAGTAATTGATGGTATAATTAAAGAGTACTAAGTACTTAATAAAGTTGAGGACATATTAGCATTTCTGATGACGAAAAAAAAAATTCGTCATCAGAAATTGCAGATATTTTCTGTCATTGTAATTTGTATCTCATTAATACCATTTTAAAAGAGCAAGTGCTAAGTTTCTGTCAGTTTCTTCTTAGCACAAATCTGCTGTCTAAACTGGTGGTAGAAAAAAATTGTGACGATTCGAGAGAGCTTATATTATTACTAGGCCTATTTGAATAAAAATATTTTGAATTTGAAAAAAAAAGGTTAGAGTCTTATACATGGCGTTTTTTTATGTCACAGTTGATTCGAGTTTACGTAAGCGGGCTGACGGTTGCCAAAATGGCCACGACGTAATAGATATGGCTGCTAGTTGTATAAACAAATAAAATGTACTAATTTGTAGTGTACATTTGATAATAGGCGGTTAATGTCATATTGACCCAAAATCTGTCTTATCTGAGGAATATGAATTAATATCAACATGCGTAAACAGACCTTAAATATAAAAAAATAAGTTTTATTATTCATACATTTATCATTTTTGTAAACATTCCGCTCTACTTATCAATCCGCTACCGCTTTGTTTACCACACTATCCTACACTTAAATAAATATTTGTTAAGTAAATAAAGCTAAATAGAAATCTAATTTATCACACTATCAGAGTAATCTTGAAGACAGCAGTAAGTTGACGTTCTATAATAGAAAGATATTTACTGATTATAGAATTGAATTTATTTTAAACTAAGTTTAAGATAAGGTCTAAAGTCTTGAAAAATTTTGTTACAAATATTTTATCATTATTGTATTACACTAGACGTAGCTTAGCGTAGCAGACCTGCTACGCCGTAACCCTATACAAAGCGTAGCTGCTGCCAGCAGCTGTACCGAAGCTGTCACACTAGACGTAGCGTAGCGTAGCAGACCTGCTACGCCGTAACTCTATACAAAGCGTAGCTGTAGGCGATGACATTTCATTTTATATTAATTGAATTTCTTGTAATTTTTAAATATAATTTTATATGGATATATTTTATTTATTTATTTATTTTAATTGTAATAATGAAACTTGAACTGAAATGTTATCTGAAATAAATGCATTTTAATTTTAAGTCTGCTACACCGCCATATTCCTTCCTAGGAATACGGCGTAGCGTAGCAGATAGAAGCCACAATTTAGACGTAGCGTAGCTGTCGTGGTAATATTAGCTATGCCACTAATTCCTCGAAGCATAGCCGTAGCAGGCCTGAGCTAAGCTACGCTACTCTACGCCGTACCTCTAAGGCCGTGTTTACACCTGGAATAAATCGCATGCAAAACCGCTCGCCACAGCTTGCCAGCACTCGAAACTGTTTTATTAAATGCAAGACTTCCGCGAATTTTTCAAAAACTTGCAGATGTAAACTTGTGATGTATGGATAGTGTAATTTAATCGTAACATACCTATCTATTTTAAGGTATAGCCCGAGACGTACGACGTAGCAAATGCGGAAACATAAGCTCCTTTTCTACCCTGTGCATCGTAGAGCTCCTCGAAGTAATTTATAGAAATAAATCAATTATATGGGTGAGCGTATGTACAGTCAGGAGCACGTTGAGCTTTATACTTGCAGTACAATTTTGGCTCTTATGAAATAGAACTTAAGAATGGTACAAAGTCCAATATGTAAAGGTCGACCTGCTCTTGACTGTACAATAATTATTAAAATTATTTATTACTAGTGAAACCCGCGCAACTTAGTTTGCGTGTATTTTTTTGTGCACAGCAGCGCCATCTAAATCAGATTTTTGATCAAATCCTACGGGATTCGCGTACTTTTAGGGATAAAAAGTATGTCTTATTCCAAAGTATCAGCTACATACATACCACATATCGTAAATATTGGCCCAGCTATGAACGTGAAGAAGTAACAAACTACACATAACTTTCGCCTATATAATATAAGTTGAATTAATTACATCAAATTTTGAAGGATCGAGAAACCTCGAGAGAGTTGCCGAAAAAGATTTGAAAAATTGATGACAAATTAACTCGGATGCCAGATTTAAGATTTAATCTCAAGAATCTTGAGATTTAATGTAATTTTAATTGTATAATGTTTTTGTTTTACTCGCTGTCAAATTAGGTGACCCACCAAAAACTGCGACACCCATGGGTCCACACTCTAGGGTCCATGTTTTCAGCATAAGTTTCTAGATTTAACATTTATGTTGTGCAATTTCAATAAATAAATAAATAGATTTAAATAAATATTTAAATAAGAGGCAATGAAATGAATTATCTTTAATACTTATATCAGTTACAAAAATAAAATAATTTGAATTTTAAGTCAAGCATTGATGACTATAATCCCAAAAGTATAGTTTCTAAGTATAAAATATATAAAATAATATGTATGTCTAGGTTAAGGTATATATAATATGAGCCAATGTATTAGACTAAGTGCTGTACTGAGTTGCTTATAATAAACGTGTTATTTTTATTATTATTGATATTTTGCTTCGTAAATGTATGTTAATGAACACTCAATTGAAAGACGACATGTGTTTGACAATATTAATGTAAAAATTGTTAGTCGTGCGTATATTTCCATAATAATATTATATTTAATGAGATTTCAATATTATTACTGCCATCGAGTGATGCCCACGTACGTGCTTTACTATACGAGACGTAATGTGGTTAGAATAACTTTGATTTTTTGTGTTTTTAACGCCCTACGTAAAAAAGGATCTCATATAATAATAATTAAAATACAATGTGTTGTTTTGTAGTTGAAATATTTTTGGAGGCGAATCTACTGTTGATACTGATCATGAATATGTGAATAAAAACATTATAAGAAGAAACTTACATTTGAATTTAATGTTTTTGACGAGAATCCAAATCCGCCCTTATGGCACACCATACATTTTATGTTATAAAATCACTCCGTGTGAGAGGGCGCCGACACCCTCTTAGTATGCTGTAGTCACTGCCACAGAGTACCTTATAATATACTGTCACTCTTCAAAGAAACACCGCAGAAAAATTAGGAAAATTTTTCGATCACCATGGTAAATTGTAATTTTCCGTAAAACACAACATAGGTCCAGATTCCATTTATTGAATGACACTACTGACAGCAGATTCGCGTCAAGCCGTAAAACAGTTTCATAAAAGTGGCCAGCGACTTATAACAAACTCTTTGCTCATAAATACAAGAGTATTGTCGAGGTCCATTGCTAAATTGCTGCGTACTAATAGAAGGTTATTCAAAAACCTCTCAAATCTTTGTAACCGGTAAAAAAATAATAATACAAAAACGATATTGTTTTAAATATAAATATATATTGATATTTATTTACAGATTGTTTACATAATATTATTTATTTTTAGTATTTCCTTTTTTAAAAATACACCTGTGTTTTGCGTCGAATCTATGCGTATAAGGGCATCCTAAAATAACTTAATATGTGGGATGAAATTTTTCGAAAGGTTGTTTATTAAAATGACCCAATAACATTTGACACTATATAAATTCCTTGCTTTACAAGTCACCAACACGGTTGACTCGCGCTGACGTAAACGAAGTTCGAAGCCTGACTAATTTCTCAGTGCATAACGACCATCGATTTTCAATTGTTTTATAAACACTCCAAATAAATATTCATTACCAGGTGGCCTTGAAAAGATTACTTTCAGCAAATGGCCGCATTGTTGCTAATGCACTAGGCTGTAAGTTATTCATCTATACTATCTGTAGGAGTGCGACACAAAGATTCTGAATAGTTCTAATGAATAGGTCTTCACTTCACTTATACTTTCTCTCGTCATAATATATCATCGTAATACATTATTTGTGTTAATTAATCTACTTTATAAGCTACTACTATTTGCGAAAGAAAAGAAAAATGTCGAATGCATATATTACTATTGAAACCGGCGCAACTTGGTTTGCGTGTATTTATTTATCAAAGCAGCGCATTTGAGCAAATCCCATGAAAATCGCGTATCGCTGCAGTTAGACGATTATAGGTTGATATGATGATGTTTATATTTTAAATTAGACAATTTGTTTTTAAATTATATTGTCACGGAATATACATATTCCTTTAACCCTGTAGTCACCTGTAGTTCAGAATAACGTCGAAAATCAATTAAATTACGCAACATTGACAGTGTCTAGTAGACATTGGGGTCTAAGGATCCCTTTTGGTTGAAGTACCCATTTTAGATTAATACCAATTAATTTGATACATGCATCTGTTGTAGTTATAAAGAATTTTGTAGTCATATTATATAACATCCAGGAATGAAATGCGTATAGTAAGTAAAAACAAATGAGCAATAATGATAGAGATAAACGTATAAATTACGTATGTACGAGCATGTTTTTGGCGACCGAAATCACAATTAGGGACGATTTAGGCAATATATAAATTATTTGTTTTTATATTTTGATACAATTTATTGTTTTAATAAAATAACACACGTCACATTCCAAGGAAAAGCTCTCTTTATTGTATAATTTTATTAAAGACAAAATGTTCTTAATTTTGTTTGAGAAATACACCAAATCCCCAGATGTCATTTGTCAATCGGGTAATTAAAAGAGACGCTATTGATTGAATCAGAATCAGTGTTTGTAATTTAATATTAAATAAAAAATAATTCTACTGAATCTTAGACTCAGTGTTGTTTTTAATAATAATTCTATTGAATCTCAGACTCAGTGTTGTTTTTAATTATAATTCTACTGAATCTCAGACTCAGTGTTGTTTTTAATAATAATTCTACTGAATCTCAGACTCAGTGTTGTTTTTAATAATAAATAATTCTACTGAATCTTAGACTCAGTGTTGTTTTATTCTACTTGTTGTAAACGATCACATATTTTTTTTTAGTTTCTTTCGATTTATTTAACGTCTATCAAAATTCAAGTTAACAACAAATAAAATAAAATCAAATAATATTTGTTTCATCATCATCATGATCTCAGCCATAAGTAGTCCTACAAGGACATTGGCCTCCCTAAAATTGTTTACTTAAATATTTTTTCTTTAAAGAAAGTCTCATTCAAACTAGTCATTTCATTATATGATCGTTTTAGCGTTATGACCACGACATATACAATAGTAGTGTTGCCGAGATGTTGTGTCAACATAACGTGCAATAGATGCTGTAGACTCAAGATTTATTGATAGTCGACGGACGAGATCGCTCCATAACTGGGTTAGAGGAAGCTCCTTTAGTAGTGTTGTGATATATGCGACTTATCGATGAATTTGTTTCTAATATGGTTTTGATAGTTTGTATTTTATTCGAATATGTTTATTTTCCAATATGTCATAAAATAACAGATTAAATTGATGTGTTCTGTCCAAGTATGAACGGTAAGCATGAGTATGAACAAAGAGACGAACTCAAAACAGCAACAACGAAGCCAGCAACGAACGAAGCTGTTAGTCACGCACGCTGATTGTTTCTCTCGATGTTATTTATTCGGATTTTAAGGAATCATGGTGAAATGTGTAGTGCAGAGCTGTAAAAACGACGAAATGGAAGCAAACTAAAAAATAGCACTATACAACATCTGCTTACGCTTTGCACAATGGACAAAGAGCGATGCGCGCGCTCTATAGCTTGCTTATCTATTCTTTAATGTTCTGTCATTTGGAGATAAAGCTTTTATTTTTTTCTGTCGCCACTAAACACACTTGTACGGTCCCAGAAAATGATCTGCAAGTTTAATTCAAAATCAGTTCGCAATAAACTATTGTAGGCACAACTCGTATTATTTATACCAAGCAGTGACAAGCAAATCTGAATCTTATTACGTTAAAATATTTTTAATATAATAAACAATAATCTTAATATATATTATAAAAAATTAAAAAGAGTTTAACTTTGTAGCCGTGAAACATATTAATGTAAAATTAATAGTATAAGTTTTAATGTCTTTTAGAAGTTTTAAAATGATCATTGCTGGATGGAGTCGTACAGTTTTTAATCGTTTTTATTTATCGATAACAATAATCATCTAATGTTTCCCATCACTACAGAGCAACGACGGTACAGGTAACGATTTTCCCATGGCGTCCTCCCAATATTCAACCGACTCGTGTACATAGTAACGCCTTAGTTCATTTTCAGACTTGTGAATAATATCGACAGTGTCTCTGAGTGTGTGTATCGACAAATGTCTGAAACCTAAAAGTGCATAATTAAAAAAAACATCCATTATGAAACGATATTTTGAATTTTCATTTTACATTTCTTTACAAAATTAACCTAAACGACTTATATGAAAAATTCTATTTAAACAAATATTATTTTATTATAAAAAATAAAAAATATTCTGTTTTTTAAACAAATGAGTATTGAGTTGTGTTTTGTACATTTGCGATATTGACAGAGTGAGGGGTAAGGAAACGAAAAAGTGCTGGGCTTCCGAAACTCTCACTATAACATAGCATATCTGCTCAGAACCTTATATACCTTGTTTACAGTATGTCCAATTAGTTACGATGGTCCCAATCAGTGATGATGAACATCCATACAATATACTGCACTAAACTTAATATAAGTTTATCAATACGAACGTGTCGGCGGCATTAACTCGCGTCATATTACTGAGAGTGCGAGGTAACTCAGTTACAGCGTTCGAGTTAAATTGACAATTGAAAGGTTGTTGCACGAACATAGGCGACAGCGAAAAAAATATTCAAACGTTCTTGACTTGTCGACATCCAAAGTACGCCGTGAAATCGTCATATTTTCGAGTTTTATCTTAAACTAGTTTTATATGACACAGCTGTTTGGGCTGTGTGTTGATATTTAGTAAAATCAGTCAGGTTTCAACTTTGAATTTTGACCACACAGAAAGGTGGCCAAAATAAGCATAATGCCAGATTACTTTAAACTGGCTCACAAGTATTCAATGAAACTAATACAAGTAGTTATTTACATACTTAAATAATAAAACGACAAAATTCACTAATGACATGAAAATCAAAATCTGGGTAGTTCTTTGAATTTTTATTTTTATTGAGAAAACTGTGAAGTATCACATTTTTGAAACAATAAAATATTATATGAAATAAATAATACAAAAAAGGAAAAGTTTAATAAAACTAACAAAATCAAACCTTGATAATTATACCATATCATCTTTTTTTATACCACAAAGTTAACAAACAAGCATACGGCCCGCGGCCCGCCTAGTTCTCGATTCTACTAACACAAATGCACCAATGGACTCTCAATGGTGTCTCAATCGTGTCTCAAAAGAATGCCGATAGTGTATCAGTGGAATAGTTTTTAACATTTGTTATGGACTTAAACAATTAGTTAAACATTATAAACAATAAGTTAAACATTATGTTATTGTTTAAGTCCATAACAAATGTCAATTCCACTGATACACTATCGGCATGAGACACGATTGAGACACCATTGAGAGTTCATTGGTGCATTTGTGTTAGTAGAATCGGGCCCGATGGTAAGCATCACCGTAGCATATTGACTTAGGCTATTTAAATCCATCGCCGCTTATAACTTGGGGTCCATGCAACAATAATCTCTCCCGAGTTCCATTTGGACACGTCTTCCTATAGATTACATCAAAATCACTTCAGACATGCTATTAAATGATTCCATCATATTAATATTAAGCTTCTCCTCAACCATACTTCAAATAGGGAAATTAATAATGAAACCCACACTCACATTAATTACATTTTATAAAAATACTAGCTCTGTTTTCTGCTTCGTTCGTGTATCGCTGTGTTTTTTAGGATAACATATTATTTCAAAGCGTTTCCTTTGGTGAGTAAGAGTAACTGAAACCTATTTTTTTTTAAACACAGTTGTTAAACCAAGTCGGTGGCCCTCAGGTGGCTAAGAGAACCGGAAACCCAACTTTTTTCCTGATGATCGTTGTTAAGCCAAGTATTAAGCTGGCTTAAAACCCTGGTCTCTGCCATCGATTGTAGGGAGACCCGTATCCATCCAGTGGGAGATGTGAAGTTTAAATACGAACCTATGTAACTTGCTTGTTTGTCCACTTCTAAAATAAAAAAAACAGGAGCCATTGACCAACTAAAAGCTTTCACCCTTGTCAAAGAGTGTTTGGGTATCGACATGTTACTATTGTGTGCTTTTACCATCAATCATGCACAACTGTGTTCGGTGCTTTGAATCCAATAAAAATAGCAATAGTGACTTGCAAATTTTTCATATTATCAAAGTAAATTCATAATTTTATCGATATTTTATTTTGGCGTCCTCCATGGCGTAAAGGTTACCATGCCGGCCCGCGACCCAAGTGGTCCCGGTTTCGAATCCCGGTCGGGTCGTAATGAAAAACTAACTATTTCTGATTGGCCTCCGGGTCTTGGATGTATAGATAAACATCCAAGACACCTCCGGGTCTTGGATGTTTATCTATACATCCATATGTTATAAAATATACTCGTAGTATCGTTGAGTTAGTAATATTAGAATTTTGTAGATTCTCGTATGAGTCTTTAACAGTAAAAGTATTAAGAGAGGTAGGGCACAGCGGATAATCCGCTTAAATCTGAGCAGCCCGTCTGGGGAAGAACCTCCACCTTACAAGAAGATCGTAGCCAAATAGCATAGGTCTCGGCCATGTTGTGTTAATACGGTGAGTAAGGTCTCCAGAGCTCCACTTGGGGTTGGGAGGATTGGCAACGCGTGAGCATACCCCCGGTATTGCAAGCGTCTATAGGCTACGGTAATGCTTACTATCAGGCGGGCCGTATGCTTGTTTGTCAACTTTGTGGCATAAAAAATAAACTTAATTTTACACCTGGAGAAAATTCCGTGTGAATCACAGTATCTAAATAAATATCTTTCAAAAGGAAACATGACAAATTGGGAAGAATAATATGTCTTCCATTGGTTACCCTTGTCACAAAACGGGTTGGTCGACAGGTGCCGCGCGGTAGGCTCGATTAATTCGAGAGATATAAACGGAGATTCCCAAAGTTACGTGCGAATGGTTTTAATGTTTCTGCATCTATATTTATGTGATATACTCATATTTATAAAGAGTACGTACTCTCTCTCTCTGTTCTTGTGTTTTAAATAAGTACTTAAAACATGTTTGAGTGTTTCGCCTTAACAGACACTAAGAAAAGTCAATGGACATTATTCTTAGACTAGAACATTTTAGAAGTTTACGTTAAATTTAAATTACTTATTAGCCCATAAGCTAGATTGTAATATTTAAGTGTGCAAATCACGCTTCTATAAAAAAATAAATAATAAAAAAATAAATATTTTTTTAAAGAGGAAAGATTTATTTTTTTGTTTGTAACGAATAAAACTTAAAAACTATTGAACCGATCCCAAAAATTATTACATCGATAGCTAAGCTACACCTGTGGCTATACCCAATCACATAGGCATAATTTTATTTTAAAAAATGGGATTTTGTTCTAAAATATCTGTCTATCTATATCTGTTCCGTGCGAAGCTGGGATTTTTGTATTCAAATAAATATTTAACAGTTTTTAAATTTAAACTAAACCAAAATAAAAATTTAACTAAAACATTTGTTTTAGTTAAATTGGGAACCTGCTACAAGGACCCAGACTTTTTATTTAAAAAGTCTGGGTCCTTGTAGCAGGTTCCCAAAATCCTCACATGAGCATTATTTTTCGATAGATTAAAATCTATATCAAAGTGAAACTATTCGTTTCACTCAGAAATGGAATAATTCGTCGGAAAAACGTTCCGTGCAGTAAAAACTCTTCAGTTTTTTACGTTGCTCTCCGTCGCGTCGGCGAAATATATAGCTATTGCAATTTTCAACGGTCATTTGCCAAACGGAAATAGAAAATGCACACTCGCTCTCGGTCAATATTGACTAGTGGCTATTTCAGTCAGGCATTTTTACATGTCTCTAGCAATTCTTTTTAGCTTCCTTTTCTAGGGTTCCGCAGTAAACTACAAGGAACCTTATAGTTTCGCCATGTCCGTCTGTCCGTCTGTCCGTCCGCGGTCTAGCGCCTAGACGCTTGATGCTAGAAAGCTGTAATTTGGTATGTATACTTATATTAACAATGCTAACAAAGTGGTAGAAGAAAAGTTTGAAAATTTCTTTTTGTGGTGCCTCCCCTACAGGTAAAGTGGGATTTTTTTTTTCGCATCGACTCCATGTTGTCGGTATCGTTAGATAGGTCTCTAAAAAATATTGAGGGTGTGGGAAGATCATTTTCCGATACAACGATCCGTTTGCGAATTATTTACATTTAACGTGTCAGTTTTCGTTTTGCACCCCCTCCCCTCTATCTCCGAAAGTCTTGTGTTTAGAAATTTGAAAAAAATCATATTAGTAGTCCATATAGTGAACCTACAAGGAAAACTATAACGGTTAAGGCACTACTAGTTACCGAGTAATAGTCGACGAACTGATTAAATAAAATTACTTTGATGAAAACTTACAAAATGTCATAGAATATGATTTTGGACTCATTTGCAAGCATAAAGCACAGCAAATAAGGAACCCTACACTGTGCATGACCAGACATGCACTTGGCCGGTTTTTTTTAATTACATAGGAGGATAAACTTGTGATCTGATCTTGGATCTGTTGCCCATCTATGAAGGATTAAAAAAGATGTACCTACAACTTAGCAACCATTTTGTTTAAATGTTTAGTTTTTTGTCTCTGGATGGTTTCTTTTTTATAATTTGCTTATATAAATCGAGATTGAAAATTACCTACACCTTTATTCTGGACTGTCTGGAACACATTCTCTTCAGGATGGTAGGGAGATTCTGTGAAATGAAATTAAATGAAATCGTTTATTTCAGATATTAGACCTTCACAGGCACTTTTTCTTGTCATTTACAACTTGTTTAAATAATAAAAATAAACTACGTTATATACTACCACCATTTCGGACACAAGCAAAATGGCAACCGGTAAAAAGGAATGGCGAAAGAAAACCGGTTACGGCCTTTTTTGTTATTTTGTACTTTTTTTTTCCTTTTTGTTCCACTCATTAGTTACAATGTAGGTATAGTTTACAATGTAGGTGAGACGGTGGTACTTCCCCTGTTGAACTATTTTACTATTCTGCTTCCTATTATTACTATTTCTTAAATGCTGCCACCACTACTTTAGGTTGTTTTACTAAATTTCTACCTAACAACTAATCTTAGACTAGTTTTCACCAACCAACCCTAAATTTATTATTATTTATTATAGCCTTATTAGGTATTTCCTAACTCCAAGTTTGTGCGGCAATTAGGATCAAAGGCTCACCGCTTTTGTTAAGTCCGATTGTTTCTGTTAGTTAATGATAATGTCAATCAAGTTATCATTACTTTATCAAATGGAAAGTTCGACTGGGGTTTTATTCTGTAACTTAATTTCAGTAAAGACGAATATTCTTTTTAATTTCTTTCTAACTTGGTTTATTTATAATAAACCAAGTTAGAAAGAAATTAAAAAGAATGGGACCCAGGGTATTTGGCTTTACACCGGTATAAAATTTTCAAAACACTAGCTGACTATAGTCAACGTTGCTTAACCTGCGTGTTCGTTATGTTTATTAAAACATTGGTACAAAAGGCGGACTTAAGCGTTATCTACCATTCAATCTTTGAGAATTGCAGATATACACGAATGCGGATTTAGTGTACGACACATATTGACGCCATTGAGCTCCACAAAGTACCCAACAAGTGAAGTCGAAGCCGGCGGCTAGGTTATTTGTGGAATTTGGCACAAAACTTGAGGACGAACGAGGTTTAAACCTCCTATGATTCTCTTCCATTCATTAGAAATTACTAAAATTTATTTAAAAATGTATTAACGAGGGCAACACTCCACCCCAACAGCCAACCGACCTGGCAAAATTGAATTAACGCTGCCATTCCGACCTGCCGCAGTAATGTCCACTTTCCGCCAGCGTATTTAAACTCTATTTCTAACGTAATAAAAATCAAAATTGATTGAAGTGGAACACTTGTAGTGGGTTATCGTATAGGCGTTCAGGAAACGATAAGCCTTAATCGATTTGTCGTGCCATAGAGTTTAGATTCTATTTTGTTGTGTTTTAGAGATGGTTTTTGAATGGATGTTATGTCGGTTATTATATTTTTGTGTCGTTCAATTCTTGCCATAGCAGTGGCTCTAGACTCGAAACAAATTAGATGATAAAATACATCGCATCGTCAAAGGTAATTCCAATTTTCCAATCCATTTTGCTATTGGGTTTCATTGAAATTTTACCGATTTTGAAATATTATTCGGGACAGGGGTCGAATTTGTTTTTTTGTATATCGATTTCGAAATTTATGAGACAATCAGCCAGTTTGTGAGACGAATTTAATTCCAAATAAACTAGCTTTTTTCTTGTCCTTCACGCGGACGAAGTCGCGGGAAAAAAAGCTAGTAATCTAATAAAATTCAAAGTCCTCACTGACTTAACTATATATCAACGCACAGCCCAAACAGCCGCCAAAATTTGGAATGTTGAGGATTTTTCAAAATTCCCACGGGAAAGCGAGTGATACGCAAACGAAGTTGCTAGTAAGTAATAAAATGTTATTTTTACAAACACTTCAAGTTATGTTGTGTAGAAAGTTAAAAATTTACATTTTTAAAAGATTCAGTTCAGTTTATTCTACGACTAGGTGACCCGTGCCCACTTCGTTGGGCATAATGTTAATAATCCTTTTTTAGTACAGGCGTTCGTAAGAAACGCTTTCATTCGACCGTTTTTTCTCCAATTCACTTTGCAAAACCGACTACCACGTAAAAGCCTTTTTATTTTTCGGTTTTTTATATAACCTATGACACTCAGCAATAATGTGGCTTTCTATTGGTGAAAGAATTTTTAAAATCGGTTCAGTAGATCCCGAGATTACCCCTTACAATTTAACAAATATACAAACACACAAACTTTACTTCTTTATAATATTAGTATAGATAATATTTTTACTCAACGATGAAACTCAAACGCGAAAGTGTTAGCTTTATTCCTAAGTAAACTCCAATATTGTAATCAACACGTAAAGCTGTTAATACATTATAGAGCGATACATAAAGATGTATGTACATGGTCTCCTTTGTTAGGTGCTACTCAATCGTAGACGGTTTCAAATTATTTATTTCTCAAAAGATTATGACTAATCACTTACAGAGAAACATAACAAATTATTTAAATACATTTTTATAGGTGAGCGTACAATCATCAAAATTATTTATTATAATGTGGGTACTTTTATATTATATTTGGTTTGACGATCACGAATACAGCACCACAATTCGTGTCATCAGTGAAGCGCGTCACAGTTGCATCGGCCGGTGACACCATTTTAACTAATGGATTAAGTCACTGATGCATGTTTAACAATTTATTATTATCGCAATTAACAATACTATTTTATTACAATAACAATTACAAAATTAAATTACAAATTACAAAAAAAAACATATTGTTAATTAACCATTAGAAATTAATTAAAAATGAATTAAAATAAATCAGATAAATGAAAATAATAAAACAAAATAAAGAAGAAAAAAAACATAAACAAGACAAAATCATCATCAATCAGTTAAACGGTATTAATAAAAAATAATGTTTAAAATAATGTTCGAATTTTTACACAAAGTAACACTAATAATAATATTGACAGTTAAAACTTTCATTAAAAATAAATAAATTAAAAACAAAAATAATCAGTCTTAAACGATTCATACAACAATAGTATTATGAGGAGAAAACCTTGAAAATGTGGTGTTTTAGGGCTCTTTTGAATACAAGCATTGTTTTTGCATCTTTTATATCTGATGGCAGCTTATTATATAGTTGTACTCCTTCATAAAGTATGCTTTTTTTCCCGTAATTAGTTCTATACTTTCGCAGAGTTAGGTGATTAGCCCGTCTAGTTGTTACCTTTTGTGCCCTTTTACTCAAGCTTATTTGGCTATGAACATCCTTATTAAGAATTTTTCTTACGAGTATGCATGTATTATATAGGTACGTTTGAGCTATATTAAATAATTTAGTTTCACTGTATATTTTTTTGGTAGATGTTAGTCGGTTGTAGTTAAAAAGTAGCTTAATTATTTTGTTTTGTGAGATTTGTAAAGCTTGTAAATTTACTGAATAGGCAGAACCCCACACCTCTATTAAGTAGTCAATATGTGATTTTATTAATGAATTGTAAATAGTATAACGCACTTTCATCGGTAGACAGCGCACACAGCTTCTCAAGCTACCAGTAAGTGATATTATTTTTGATTTAACTTTTTCAATATGCGGTTTCCACGTTAGTTTATGGTCAAGAGTTAAGCCTAGATATTTCTCTTGCTTAGATATCTCCAGTGCAGTACCATTGATTGTTAGCGGTATATGATTTTGTACGACTTTGTTCTTTGCAGCAAATATCATATATTTCGTTTTGGTTTCATTAACTGTTAAACTGTAGACACTTTTGTGAACTGTGTATATGTATACAAAGTTTCTTGACAATGCTTTTTGAAAAAGTGTTTAATAAATATATAAGAAATTTCACCTTTTTGCCCCAGGTGGGATTCGAACCCCCCACGTCCTCTTGGAATCCGGCTGAGTGCTTTTTGCTTTTCAAACATTTTTCTATATTAATACTAATATAATAATATATGTACTAATAATAATATTATAAAGAGGAAAGATTTGATTATTTGTTTGTTTGTTTGTTTGCATTGAATAGGCTCCGAAACTACTGGACCGATTTCAAAAATTCTTTTAATAGTAGATAAGCTACTTTATCAGGGAATGACATAGGCTAAACGCGTCACTCGGATGAAGTCGCGGGCAAAAAAGTTAGTCAAAAATAAATTGTTTGATGAACCAAAACAACTAACTTGAAGCCGTCTCGTCGGCAACATGGAACCTGGCAGTGGTCGTAACTCCACCCGTTTTACAACTCTCCAATAAAATCGCCAAGAGAATCCTTATCAATGGACGGGATTAAATTAATTAGATACCCGTGGTCCACAAAAGTGAACTAAGCAGGTGGACCACAATCAATACGGGCAATCAAATTCATGTCGCCTTGCTATACTAGTCGCCAACACGGCTAACTCGCGCAGACGAAAAACGAAGTTCGAAACTCATTCTTATACTCAGTGCATAACGACAATCTGTCAGGCCTGGTGGTCAAGTGGCTAGCGATGGTCACTTTATCCTGAGGGCCGCGGGTTCGAATCCTGCGCAAGGCAAACATTTGTGTGCATGAACATGTCTGTTTGTCTTGCTCTGGTAAGTATTTATGTATATTTATCTGCAGTCTAGTACCCATAGTCAACAAAAGAATTTCAAGTAAATCCCTTCACGCAATATTTAGAAATCTTTAATCATATATACAAAGGGGGGTCAGTCAACTCCTTTGTTGACTGTACAAGCTTAGTTGCTTATTTTGGGACTAGATGGCGTTGTGTGATTAAAAAATCGATTTCAATTGTTTTATAAACTGTGAGCCCAAATTTTGGCGCGTACTGATAGGCGAGGCAAAGCACTGAACCTGTTAACTCCTATTTCCGAAAATCATTACAAAACCGTTGACTAAAACGTCACAGCATGACGTCACCTCGCCCGTGTATCCCTGCCGCCTGCCGACGGGAGATAGCCGAACAATGAAGTATTGTGTTCCGTGTCTATTGTATCAGGAAAACAACTTTTATATTTAATGTTTTATCAAAATAGACGCTGTCGCAACATAAATAAACATCATAATACTTTGTGGGAATCCACTCGATTAATTAGATTAGTTGAGACGAGGCTTCTTTTGTTTTTATGTTGATACAAACGTTTAGAGTGTCATAATATTTAAAGTGTCACATAATAATGGCTGTCACTGTCAGACTAAACAAGAAAAAAAGAGATAGCTTGAGACTTGATTCGAGATCGCCGGCTCGTCAACGAAGGTCGTCAAGATGGCGACCTCGGATCCTCACCGTACAACGTTGCCTTTATAAAGTGTACTTTTTTGCTAAAAAGTGTTCATTTGTAATACTCGACATTGGCGAAATTGTCTATGTGTCGCTAAGACACGACAGAAGCCATTAATTAAGATAAACTAACTAGCTTGAAACTTAAAATGCGTTTCAGAAAATGGCTGACAAACAACTAACGTCTTTCTACTTGGCTTCAACCGGAAAGTCTCTTTACTGTGGGATTGCCTTTTTTTTTATCTGAATATAAGAATAATTTGCCACCTTTTGCTTTGATTATCCTTTTCCAAAGATTTGTCTTTTAATTTTGTTGCAAACTTTTTTACTGATTTTTTTAATTTTTTTTATACCAAAATTCACAGCCCTAAAAACTAATTTAACAAAACTTATTTGCAAAACAAATAGTCAATTATGGATTTCGTCTCTAAATATAAGTAACTCCGTGTGCGCTCTACGCTTACTTTAAGTGTGTTACAAATAATCGTAGTTTATCGAATATATAAGTTGTTCACTGTTGTGTCACTGTCTTTCTTGATGAGAATTAAATGAAGTGTGAAAGTGACAAAACATTGTATAACCTATAATCGATAAACTACGTTTATTTGTAACACAGTAAGTGTATAATTCTGTTTTATAATGTCTAATATGTTTCAAACGTCCAAGCATAAATATTATTATACATGCAAAACTTTTAAAAAAACTTGTGCTTCAACATTTTGTACCGGGTCTCTGCAAGTATCGAGCCAATATCGAGATGTAAGCCCAACTGAGGCGCCATTAGGCAGACACTGTAAATAACCGTGAGAGTCTTCTGCTCCTGCAGTTGTCCGGCGTAGTACAGTCCACTGTCGAACTCACTACATGTGTCCATAACAAAATAACAAAGAACACAGCTTCAATAGTAACAACGTTTTTTTATGTGATCGAAAAACTGTTTTAAAATAATAATAAAGAAAATATAATACAATATTAAACATAACATTATTATGCTCTGTACTGTTCGTTTATTGTTGAACTTTGAAGGCATTTGTACGCAGTCTTATTGATAGCGATTTGCAAGTAAACCAAGATGAGAGATGAAGAACAACAAGAGATGTCCGGCCGACAGACAGTCCCCCACGGATGTTTATGAACGTGAGTGACGTTTGTAGGAGGGCGTTACTGTGGCATATTTTCACACATTTTGTCAAAGGCGAACTGTCAAAAAGTGACATATAATATCAACGGGAGCTGCAGTTCCAATTTCGGCCACGTTCATAAAGACCTTTGTAGCACTATATACCTCAAGTGACGAGACGTGCAGTTGTGTATTTTCCTGCTTATATACAATTGATTTATAAAATACACCAATACAGAGATATTACAACCCAATTAATTGTAAATTTTTTTTTTGATATCAGACCAAACGAGCAAATCTATCTTGCTTGAAAGAGTACATACATACATACAAACTTTCGCGTTTATAGGTAATATTAGTAAAGATTATAATGAAACTAGCTTTTTGCCCGCGACTTCGTCCGCGTGCAGTTCCGGACCCGTTCCCGTGGGAACCACGTTGAATTTCGGGAAAAGCTATAGCCCATGTCACTCCCTGATAATGTAGCTTTCTACTGGTGAAAGAATTTTTGAAATCGGTCCAGTAGTTTCGGAGTCTATTCAATGCAAACAAACAAACAATCAAATCTTTCCTCTTTATAATATTAGTATAGATAAGGAGAAATCCTTAAGATAGCGTACGATCTGATACCTTACGATTAGGAGACAGACCCGTATCCCTGCAGTGGGTTCATTGATATGATGAAGGAGAAATTGGATTAACTTTAAGTTGTCGCTTGTGGCTTATTCGCTTATAACAAAACATCAACCGTAACTTACAAACCACGTTCGCTCATAAAAAAGGTACACAAAATAAAATTCCATAAAACCTCATTACGACAGAGTCGCAATTCGTCAAGATTGGACCAAAATTGTGTAACTTTCCAATTTAACTTTCGGCCGGTAGCTAACTAACTTTTGTTGTGGTGATTTGCGAGGAACTGCCTAATTCGGAATAATACATTTTTTGTTTGTACTCAGTTCGATGTAAACCTTTTTGTTGGTTTTAAATTGTGTTGGCTCAAGCAAAAATGTAAAAGTTACTTATACAAAATGTTTTATGTGAAAGTTGCTTTAAAAATCTGGCGCAGAAATGTATACGAAGGGTTCGGTAACTATTGCCACTAAATATAATGAGGACTTTTTTAAATATATTTACTTGGAGAGTTCGAAAAGGAGAGGCCTTTGCCCAACAGTGGGATATAAATGGCTATTAAAAAAATACTAACGACCTCTTGCTCTATAATAATATGGAATATTTTTAATATAAGAAATAGTTTTTATACTAAACTAGCTTTTCCCCGCGGCTACGCTCGCCTTAATTTTATGACATAGCATAAATCTCGTTTGTTCGCGACTTGTGGCGCCATCTGTTGGCCGATAGCATCCCATACAGCGCCCTCTATAGTAGAAAAAATATTTTCCCATTGGAATGACATACTTTCACGAGATAAAAAGTAGCCTATGTTGGGCTCTGTACCCGTGACAATATATATACAAATTTTCATAATGATCGGCTGATTAGTTAAGCCGTGAAGGAATAACAAACAAACAAACAAACTCACTTTCTCATTTATAATATTAGTTAGGATTAGGATACACATTATTTTATAAATAATACGGACTTCTTATCTTCCCCCAAATTTTTACAAAAATATATATTTATGGTTAACATAAAGGCGCTGTCCCACTGCTGCGCACGAAGAGGCTACGCACGTGTGTTAAGCTTTGCTTTGCAAGAGGATGTACGTGATTGTTTCCACTGCAACCCACGGACACGTGACGTCATTGATACACGCGTGGCTTGCTCAACATAGCTCAACGCTGTCAACGCCATGCACGCAGTGAATGCGGTACACAGCTTGTTCCACAAAGCGTGCACATCGCTACGCACGCTGTGGAAACGTAGACCCACGTAGTCATCCACGCAGCTGTAATGTGCCACGTGGCCGACGTGTTCGTGCACAGCGTGCGCAGCAGTGGGACCGCGCCTTAATAGTGAACACAACTTATCTAGTATTAAGCGTCTAGACGCTAGAACGTTTCCTTGTTTATTATGGAACCTTAAAAATATAACCTTCTAGTGAAACCCGCGCAACTTCGTATGCGTGAAATTATTTATACACAGCGGTCTTATCATCCCCGTTCCCGTGGGAATTTCTGGATAAAAAGTGCCCTATGTGTTATTCCAGGTTATAGTCTACCCGTGTACCGTGTAGGTATTTCATTGAAATCCGTTCAGCATTTATCGCCTTTATAATATTAGTAGGATAGGATAAAATAAGATGGCATAGATTTTTTCCAATATGGCAATACGAACTACCGAATTATTTAGAACTAGCTTTTCCCCGCGGCTTCGCTCGCGTTAATTTTATGATATAGATCTCGTTTGACAACAAAACAACACATAGCACGACTTGTGGCGCCATCTGTTGGCCGATACAGCGCCCTCTATAGTAAAAAAAATATTTTCCCATTGAAATTACATACTTTTACGGGATAAAAAGTAGCCTATGTTGGGCTCTGTACCCCTGACAGTAATATATACAAATTTTCATAATGATCGGCTGATTATTTAAGCCGTGAAGGAATAACAAACAAACAAACTCACTTTCTCATTTATAATATTAGACAGGAGTAGAATAAAAATAATAAACATACATCTCTCGCCTCGATACGAGGCGGTCCATTAGCCGATGAGTTCGAAACCACACGCTTAGTAATGATTGATATGAAATGTTAAAATGTCTGAATATATGAGGTGGGTAGTGTACTAGAGCATAGTAGTATTTCATAGTAATGTTCCGATCCTATCATTATTTTTTATGACTGAGGAGGATAAACCAGCAAACAGGTCACCATAGTTTTTGATTGACGACCTCCGTAGCGTAATGGTTACCACGCTAGACCGCCACCCAGGAGGTCCCAGGTTCGATCCCCGGTCGGGTCATGATGAAAAACGAACTTTTTCTGATTGGCCTCGGGTCTTGGATGTTTATCTATATATGTATTTGTTATAAAATATAATATCCTTGAGTTAGTATCCCATAACACAAGTTTCGAACTTACTTTGGGGCTAGCTCAATCTGTATGAATTGTCCCTATAATATTTATTTATATTTATTTACTACTAGCGAAACCCGCGCAACTTCGTTTGCGTGTATCCCTACCCTACCCTACCCCTACCCTACCCCTACCCTACCCCTAATTTTTTTCCGTAAGAACCTTGTACAGAGTATTAGAAAACTACAAAAAAAAAATCTGCCAAATCGGTCAAGCCATTTTCATGTTATGTCGTGACAACGGAAAACAGGTTTCATTTTTATATATATAGATGAGAACCCATGTCAAATAGTAAACAAATGCCACTGCCCACGGACAGTCGTGACTACAATAATTTTGAAAAAATTAAAAATGTAGCTCTCATTTTATAACTACTAACGTAGGTTATGGTTTTTTTGTTGCCACAAAGTTGGCAAACAAGCATACGATCCGCCTGATGGTAAGCATCGCCGTAGCCTATAGACGCTTGCAATAAGGTGTTGTATTACAAAATAAATGTATCTTAGAAATCTAAATAAAAAACATTAATTATTGTTATTAAAAAAAGGGGTAAGGAGGAACACAGTAAGTCCAGAACAAGGACGAATATTCATTCCTCGAAATACAGTGGGTTATCACCACTATTTCACGCCAATATGCTGTGAGAAGGTAGCACTGCCAAGACTAGTTCATTTTAACAAAACCATCTCCATATTAACAGGTAGGTGGTCGAGTGGGCTAGCAATGGTCACTTTATCCCAAGGGCCGCGGGTTCGAATCCTGCACAAGGCAAACATTTGTGTGCATGAACATGTCTGTTTGCCTCGGTCTGGATTTTTCTATGTATAATAAGTATTTATTTACAAAAAAAAGTATTTAAGTATATTTATCAGCAATCTAGTACCCAATAGTAAAGCTTAGTTGCTTAGACTAGATGGCATTGGCTGATTCGTACAAGATTTTTTTTTTTTTAAATCAACATTAAAATCGGTTCAGTCCTTATCAACGCTTGCACATTCCTCGTACTGCCCACGCATTATTGGACCACTTTTGTTTTGTCTAACATTTTAGCGGAATTTAGAAAGAAAGAAAGAAAGAAAAAATATTTATTTGGAACACTTAACAATAAACTTAAAATTACTTATAGCTAATTGTGTCCCAAATGGGTCTCAACTCAGCATATGTCGTGGCACGAGTACCACGACGCTAGATGGTAACAAGCTCTCATAGAGAAAATACACTTTTAATATTAACATTTGTGTTTTAAAAAGCTCCCTCGACGCCGTCGAAACCTAAGTCAGTAGTTTTTCAGTTTACCGCGAACAAACAAACGCGGGGAATGCTTTGTTTTATATTATGTAAAACCACAGACTATATATTATAATTAAAATGGACACATTTCTCTATAATACAATTTGCCCATTCTATGTAAATGTGAACATATAATAATTTTCATCTGCATAGAAATGAGTCTCTCAAATTCAAATTCAAAACTTTTATTCAGAGAATAGGTTTTCACAAACACGTTCTCTTCTCAGAGTATACAGTAATAAATGATTTCCATAAATTAATCTACTCTATAAACTACTACCATTTCGGAAAGAAAAGCAAAATGACCACTGGTAAAAAGAAATGGCGAAAGAAAACCAGTTACGGCCATTTTTGTCATTTAAAAATATATCGTACTTTTTCTTTTTTCTTTTATTTTTCAACATAAAATTTAAAACTAGGTACATACATACAACATTACGTACGCGGAATGTCAATAAATAGTGCCATTAATTTGTCTCAACATAAAATTAAATCTAAAATATAAAATGCTAAATCGGGTCGGCTCTAATATAGAGTTTTGAATATAATATTTCATTTAATCAATCATTGTTTCGACTGTACTGCACGTAAATATATTTCCACATAATAATATAATATGATGGATGCATCTATATGGACTTATTTCCTAATAATTAATACATACTATTAATAATTTAAATCGACCAAATTTACATAATAAGGTATAACCATGCTATATCTATCATTATAAATGAGAAAGTGAGTTTGTTTGTTTGTTTGTTATTCCTTCACGGCTTGACTAAGCAGCCGATCATTACGAAAATTTGTATACATATTGTCAGGGGTACAGAGCCCAACATAGGCGTTTTTTTGGAGGGGCGGGCGAATCCGCGGTTAACAGCTAGTAATTCATACTATTAAAGATAAAACAAACCAAATACTAAATTCGGGTGGGTTTCGACCATCTCTTAGTTAGTTAGAAATTAACTTCTTCCAATCCGAGCGAGGTAACGCTGCTGGCTGCAAGCATTTTGCGTACTTGCCACAGGGATGCCTTTTTAATTTTTAATATTAGTTTTAATTCAGCATTTTTTTTTAATTTTAGTATAAATAAGCTACTCTATAAATTACCAGCATTTCGGAAACAAAGCAAAATTACCAATGAGGGAAAGAAATACCTATTCCATAAAAAATATCCATACCTATCCACTCATTCGCTAGTACCTATTTTATAAGATCTTAAAACTCAAGTATTAACGTCGTATCACAAAAGTCAACAGAAGGTCGATTTTGTTGAGCAAATAAAATACACAGCAAACATACCCCGCGAGGGATAATTCTGTAATTTTTACGATGCATTCAATTTGTAAATTGTTTTTATAATGTAATCCTTTAATATAAATGTGATATTATTTTGTGGAAGAGGTTCGTGGTAAGTGATCACCGCTCATGGCGCACAGACACCAAGTTACTGAGGCTTTGTCGACCTTGAGCGGAAAAAGGACGAAAAGGATGCGTGTCGAAATGGTTGCGCGTTCAGGTTTCCACAAAACCAATTCCAAAAAGTATTGCTGTTTCACGCTGATATTCTGTGAAAGGGCACGTACTTTCCCGACAACAAACTAAACTAATTTCATAAGAAAATCATTATATTATTGATTCTTAATATAATTAGACTAAACAGAATATTACTTCTCGGAAATTCGAGATTACGAACACGAAACATTTCCGTATCGAACAAAAAACTTTTGGAAATGGTAACGAGATGAAATCCTACAAATCCGTTAAGTAGAAGCTTGTTTGGTACTCAACGAGTTTACCTTTAACGTCTACTTTACCTACATTACTTGTATTTATATCTTTTTTTTCACACATTCGTTCAAGCAAGTTTTTCACTATTATAAATCTCTATGCTACTGTACTGAACATTTTCCATCAAGTAGGTCTGTTCGCGTAACATGCACCATTGTGTTACAAATTTTTTTTTGGCAAACAAGCATACGGTTGGCCTGATGGTAAGCTGTCACCGTAGCATATAGACGCTTGCAATACCGGGGGCATCACTCTAGCGTTGCCAACCTTTCCAACGCCCCCAAGTAGAGCTCTGGAGACCTTACTCGCCGTAGGAACACAACATGGCCAAGACCAAAGACTTCCACAGACGGGCTGCTCCGATTTGAACGATTATCCGCTGTGTGTGAGGAGCTCAATGGCGTCGCTGTGTGTTGCGCTCTAATATGAACACGCAAGTTAAGCGACGTCGACCCTAGCCAGCGTTTGGATGGGTTTCGTTATCTCGAGCTTCTCCGTGCTTCGGAGGACACGTTAAGATGTCGGTCCCGGCTGTTGTCAATGGATGACAGTTCGAAACAACGGCCTCTGCCAATCCGCATTGGAGCAGCGTGGCAGAGTATGCTCTAATCACCTTCGATTGAAGGGAGACCTGCGGCAGTGGAATGATTATGGGTTGATATAATGATGATCCGCTGTGCCCTACCTCTCTTGGTTAAAATCCAGTCTCAATGACATTTCGATTTCACTGACGTAGATAGATAAATGATAGATAGATAGACATTTTATTTGTATCTGCTAAGGCACACATTACAAAAGAATATTTTGACGACCTCCGTGGCGTAATGGTTACCACGCCAGACCGCCACCCAAGAGGTCCCTGGTTCGATCCCCGGTCGGGTCATGATGAAAAACGCACTTTTTCTGATTGACCTCGGGTCTTGGATGTTTATCTATATATGTATTTGTTATAAAATATAATATCGTTAAGTCCCATAACACAAGTTTCGAACTTACTTTGAGGCTAGCTCAATCTGTATGAATTGTCCCTATATATTTATTTATATACAAACACAACATAAACAAAGGTGTGTGTGTGTAAAGTTATAAACGGTATTCTCGTAAGTATTAAATTTGACAGATATTTTATACCAGAATGCGATTGAAGCTAAATAGATATTCTCGTTGGCCCGTTTGCTTGTTTACGTCTGGTATGCAATAAAAAAACGATTTCACGTCGATTACTCTGTGTAGTACTGTCCCGGTCGAGCCAGCCCATTACATAGTAATGGTAGTAGCTATTGTCTACCATTCAAAAAAGTGTACGGAGGCCGTACCATGACTTTTTATAACTATCCTTAAATGATTGTGTCAACAAGACATCGCCTTACATGATGTATTGCGTTGTCTCCTTTACTCAGCCGTTCTTATCTTGTTTTAAGCGGTCATGTTAGGGGCTCTGAATTCTCCAAATAGAATTTTCGAAGATTAACACCTACTTACTTGTATCACAAAACTTTACCCTTCATGTGGGAGTACTTTTACTAGATTATATTGAATTTTCCAATCTTGGCACATTAACCGTCCTTTGTATGAAAGCCCGTGTAGGAAACCTTAAAAACACACGAGAGGGAAACCTCACAAATGTTAGAAAAGAATTCTAATCAAAATTGTATTGCGCAAAGCTATTGCAAGGCATTATTTACTTGCGTTAAAAATACTGTTGCAAGTTTTTAACAAAAATCTGTTTACTTTACTCTTGAATCTAATTGAAATGTTAATTGCAATTTAAGATTATTGGCAAATGTTAATTCGTAAAATGGAAATTTTTATGGTCACTTTATAATTATTATTGTTTGGGTGTTTTCTATGTACTTATAATAAGTATTTATTTAAATAAAAAAGTATTTAAGTATATTTATCAGCAATCTAGTACCCATTACAAACTTAGTTGCTTAGTTTGGGACTAGATGGCGTTGTGAAATTCGTCCAAAAATATTTATTATTGTATTTATTACTATTTGGTTAGCGTTTAATCCGATTTCATTTTGTTTCAAAAATTCAAAATTCAAAATTCAAAATTCTTTATTTCTTTAACAAAGGTACACGTACAATAATTTCTTGTATTGGTGTATTGGTGCCTTCTAGTAAGTGTGAAACACCTGTATCAGAAGGGCACGCTCTTCCATAGCCGTAGTACAATAGAGTACCAAGTAATTAGTCCATATAAAGTTATAATATATATGTATCTAAAAAGAAATTCTGTTAAATGTATAAATATAAATTTTGAAAAAACTACAAACTAATACAATAACAAAATTAAAGCTAAGAAGTTCCAAGAGTTAGTCTGTGCGTAAGTTGTGTAATAAAGTTTACCCATTTTATTTTTAAATTGTTTATATGTTTTTATGTGCAATAAGAGCCTCAGCTTCATCATAATCAATCGTTTTCAGCCAATTAGTTATTAGTTTTTTGCAAGTATACCTTTTTAGCATGTAAATATCAAGTTTTTTATTCAATACGTTGTACAAATGTGTTGCTTGTCTATCAAGCTGCCGTCCAGCAAAAGTTGTCCTAGCACCAGTATTTATTCTAATCGCAACCTTTCTGCGTTTTAATTGATAAGCTGGGTCAGGTGTTAGTGTTTTATGTAGTTTTAGTATCGCATGTAGAATATATAACTTTCTTACTGACAAGAGATCGCAATCTAAGTACAAATTGGAAGTAGAAAATGTCTTTGGTTTAAAGTAGGCTATCTTCAGAAGCAATCTTTGAGATCTTTCTACTTCCAAAAATTTTACCTTGGTTGCACCACCCCATATAGGAATGCAGTAGGTTAGGACTGACTGTGCTAGAGCAATATAAATTAGCTTAAGTAAAGACTTAGATGCAATGTACCTTAGCTTAATGAATATCCAAATAAGTTTACGAATCCTGGTAGAAATAAGTTCAAGATGATTATGCCAAGACAAATGCTGATCCATGATGATCCCCAAATATTTAATAGACTGCGTTTTCTCTATAGACGGACACACACAGCTATCAAGAGTTTCATTGCAATTGAGTTGGTGGATATGAATTTTAAACTCAGGTGGAGGTTGTGTTGCTTTGTTTATGGTGTAGCATAAATACTTAGTTTTTTGGGAGTTCAATGTAAGTAGGTTATGTTTTAGCCATGTGTCAACCTGAGTGAGACCCGCTTGAGCCTTCAAACGAATTGATTGCCAAGAGTCGCCAGAAAACACGATTGCAGTATCATCGGCATATGAGAAAACTTTGGCGTCAAGTAACTGAAGATTAAGCAAGTATTTAGGTCTAGAAATACCGCAAGACACTTGTTACTTTTATCTAATTGTTGTATTACCAGGTTAGACAAGGCAGTAATGGCATCTTCAGTAGACTTATTTTGTCTAAAACCAAACTGTCTGTCGGATATTATATTATATTTATTAAGGTAGCTGATAAGTCTGATGTTAATTACTTTTTCCATTATTTTCGAGATTACAGTTAAAACTGAAATAGGTCTATAATTGGTGACTAGGTCTCTGTCACCACCCTTGTACACTGGAGTTACAATTGCCCTCTTAAGAGAAGCAGGGAAAACGCCATCACTGAAACACAGATTTATAAAGTATGTTAAGACAGGCACTACTTCACATCTAGCCAGTTTCAAAAAGTCGGTAGGAATAGCGTCCCAGCCAGAAGCACTAGAGGATTTTAAGTTCATAAGGATTCTATCAACCTCATCTTCATCGGTGTCCAACAAAACAAACGAAGTAGGGTGTCTTTGAAGATTCACAGAAAATCCTCTACTTGTGCTGCTCGGGGCTGAAGGGGGAACAATAGAAGATGCCAGTACCTTACCAACATTAGCAAAATGTTGATTAATATAATTAACGGACTCAACCGGTTCTTGTTTTACATTGAGCAAGTGCGTGTTGTCTGATCTATTTTGTTTATGACCCGAAACTTTGGTAATTGTCTTCCACAGACATTTAGGATTTTTAGTTGACGCTTCAAGTAAATTTCTCTCATAAGTCCTTTTAAGTTTTTTTATAAGTGAATTACAAAAATTACGATAGCGCCTATAAGTAATGCATAATATGACATCGTTGGGGTTTTTGCGCAATTTCATTTGCATTCTATTTCTATTTCGTATACATCGAAGTACACCCGGTGTTATCCACGGCTTAATAGTGCGTTTGCTTTTAGGAACAGGAAAAACTTTTGTATTTTCTTTTAATGAATCGGAGACTATTTTTATTAACTGGTCCAAAAGTAAATTTGGATTAATACAAAGTAGTAATTTTGACAAATTTTTCTTAGTCAAGCTATTTAAAGCTTCATTAAAATCAATGGAAGTTTTATACTTCGGTGGAGTTGTACTAGTTTTAAGTTTTGCGAAAGCCAAGACAATCATTGCATGATCAGTAATAGTTGTATTTAAAACAGCTATTAGCGCAGAAATATTGTTTATATTTTTTATCATAAAGTGATCTAAGCAGCCTTCCAGTCTAGTTGGTAGAATATGGCCAGGCATAATACCATAGGACGCTAGAGTATTAAGATACGAGTGTCTGTTATTTCGTTCCGAGGATTCTTCGTTTTCTTTTATTATTAGGTTTATATTTAAGTCTCCAGTTATAGTGGTCGTTTTGTGACTTTTTATAGTGTCTAAATGAGAGCTAAGTGAGTCTATAAATGGTACAGCATTTTTAAATGAAGGTGATCTATAAATTCCGAGGATGCAATGATTATGTAAATCTATTTGAAGACCTGATGCGTTAACTAATTTTATTTCTTTCACTTCAGTTTTAAGATTATTATTAACGTAGATAACAACACCATCATTCTGATTAATATTAGCAGTGGTAAAGTGCCCCAAGTAACCACTCAAAGTAGGAATTGGTTTGTCACGGTGTAGCCTGCACTCCGTGAGCACGATTACGTCCGGTTTAAATTGAAGGGGTGTTAGATTGATAATCAAGTCATCCAAATTACTGTATACACTTCTGATGTTTTGACAGATAATTGTAAGATCATTGTTTTTAACCTGCATGTGATTTTTTAGTTCCTCAATATTACATTTAATAGCAGATGCCGCACTAAGTTTGTCAAGATCTGTTATAGTATTTAATTGATTATCCATAATTAACTAAATGTGGCATAGAGTTCATTCGTAGCCAAAAATACATGAGCATTTGTGATATAAACGCAATTAACCATAATATAAAAGACATAAGGTATCTCGTATAAAACTGAGTTAAATTTTTTATGTGTTGAGGCTGAGGCGAAGATATATTGCAAGTTTTGCAAGTAAATGTATCAATGTGTAAATATATGTGTATGTTAAATGTAATGGTATTTGGAACTTTACAAATTAAGTATGATAATATAAGGAAGACAGAGTAACTTAAGTACTTATTATTTTTAGTTAAGTTTAGTATCATGTTAGCTACTCTAGTCTATTAAGAGTACCTTATAGTAACAATTCAATGTCGATCCAGCAGAATTGTTTTCAAGAGTAAGCCCGTTCGCACACAAGCCGACGCAAGTCTCCGATACTCGGCGATTTTAGCATCCAACGACGCGAGTGTACGTACGAACCTCAATGGACTTGTATGGCGGTAGTCGCTTGGATACTAAAATCGTCGAGTATCGGAGGCTTCCTTCGCCTTGTGTGCGAACCGGGTTAGGTACCGTGAAATAAAGTGCTGTAAAAAAATTATACCTACCTACTAATCTATCAGTAAACTTTAAAGTCAAGGAGGTTTTGGAAATAAATAAACAGTAGTGTAAATAATCGTTTTATTTCTGTATTTTATGTTCAGTCAGGTGCGCGTCGAGCTTTAGACTTGCATTACAATTTTGGGTCTGATTACATCGAACTTAAGAATGGCACAAAGTTCAATATGTAAGGGACGACCTGCTCTTTATTGTACCTATTATATTCTTGCACACAAACTCCAAACAATTGTGAGATTTAAAATATAAATCGATAAGAAATAAACATTAGTCGATTACAAAGCACTTTATTGAGTTATAAATAAAATAAAATAAAATAAAAAATAAAAATTGTTTATTTCAGATAATTTAAAATCCATATTCAAGTAAATTACAATAAAATTAAAATTAAATTATCAAATTAGTTACAAATCACACAGTAATAAATTAAATTAAAATATAATTAGCATAAGTAAATTATAGGAAAAATTTAAATTTAGAAAAAATACAAAATTACAAAAATTAATAATAATATTTTAGGGAGTTATATCATTCTTACCAGTGACACCCACAGAGAAGAGGAGTAATCGTCGTTATATCACACAAGATTAAGTTAGATTGAAACTGAATATAAAAATTAATTCCTCTATTCTTTAAGAAGTATTTGTTTCCAGTCTGATGGTTAGTTGCCAACAGGTATACTTAAAGTTAAAACAAAAAGCGGTTTCATAAACTCGATATAGTTGCAACCACAAAGTTGTAAGCGGATTTTAGTATTTCTGTAACATAATACCTTGTTTCTGTCGTCTGCTTCACTATAAACAAGATAAAAGCATTTGATATAAAGTACAGTAATTAAAAATATATTTTAATCAAAATGTAAAATGAATGAAAAACGGAATTTGTTTTTCTTAATTGGTGATACGAGGCTACGGTGATGCTTACCATCAGGCGGGCCATATGCTTGTTTGCCAAATTTGTGGCATAAAAAAATGAAGTTGCGTGTTTTTCACTACAATATAATATGTGAATACACATTTATTTAATGAAACATAAATAACTTTTGAAACTGAAAACTCCAATTAACCGTTGGCAGCGCTTGAAAGTTTGAAGGATCAAGTACTACGGACGGATGCCACAAATCATAAATTAATCCTATCTAACCAGAGAACTGTAATCCATTGTGCCACAACCCAAAATTAACTATAATCAGTGGTAAAAGTTTGTCTGTTGTTATTTAAACAGAGAAGAACTATGCTGTATTAAAACTGTATAGTCACATTTAGTCATAAACTTTTTAAGACAGGTAGGGCACAGCGGATAATCCGGTCAAATCGAAGCAGCCCGTCTGGAGAAGGACCTCTACCTTACAGAAAATCGTAGCCAAATAGCATTGGTCTCGCTCGGCCATGTTGTGTTCCTACGGTGAGTAAGGTCTCCAGAGCTCCACTTGGGGGGGTAGGGAGGGTTGGCAACGCGTGAGTGATGGCCCAGGTACTTTTTTTTTTTTTTTTAAGTCAGGAAAATGCATTGCTGCATGCCCCGCCACTTGGGGAGCGGCGGGGGTATGTCGGGCTCCCCCTCTAACCACTTGGGTATACCGACTAAAAACCTGACTGACTGCCACCTCATCCGCCTAGATGGGCGGGGCAGCGGGAACAATGATACAACCGCTGCCCCACCGGCGGTCGTCCGAAGACCCCCTTGTTGGGCTACGGCACGATTGGCGGCGCGCGCACGACTAGGCACGCCGCGCCGCAACACTCGGGGACTTCCGTTCTAATGGGCAGCGGTTTCCCCAACCCGCCGCCCGGAAGCCCCCGTTAAGGGTGGCAGTCGCCGGGCATGGGCCAAACGCCTGCCGCCCGGTCTTTTTCGGCGGAGCGGGGGGGCTGGATCCGCTTCCCTCACTCGCTCCGCTGCCTCCTTCTGCGTCATTATTTCGCCGCAGAAGGAGGCCATCGCATCCCACGACCTCTCGCTCTCGACCATTTGTTTGACAACAGCCGGGAGCGAGAGGTCATCGCCAACAATTGCCACGAGCGCGGCGCGTGGCGCAGCCCACGCCGGGCATTCCTCAAGTGTGTGCTGCGCCATGTCCTCCACGCAGCCGCACTCGTGGCACTCCGGAGTTTCCTCTCTCCGAGCCACGTTGTGCAGGTACCAGCCGAAACACCCGTGGCCAGACAGCACCTGCACAACGTGGTAACTAAGCGCACCGTGGCGCCTCCCTATCCAATTTTCCAGGACCGGACAGATGGCGCCAACGGTGCGCCGCCTCGGTCTGCCGGCCCTCGCCAGCCCTTCCTCACATCTCAGCGCCCATTCCTGGATGAGGGTGTTCACGCAAAATGAACATGTTTTCTTGATAACGGTAGAAATAATCATAATCATGCGTCTAACTAGCTGGATGTCATTCGAAGTCGACCGAAGTGAATGTTGATATCGTCATAACATTTTTATGCTGGCAATAATGCATCGGTTCATGGATTGATGAGTCCTTTGTTCTAATCATTCAGCATTCACTCATGGTCTTTCTCTTGTGTTCGAGACACGGCCAGGGCGACACGTGTATTTCTATTGCGCAAGGGCATATAGTGTGTAATAAAAACCACATGGTCATTATAGTTCATAAAGTAGTGTAATCAGTGAGTTGCGCGGTGTAACCATCACATTACTGTAATCAGAAATTACACATATCAAGCAGAATAGAGGCTTTGATTTATTCATCAATTCATCATCACGTCAGCTGCGCCGCGTCGGGGAGACAGCGGCCTGCAGCAGGCATTGAGCGGAGGTTTTGCTCGTGCATCATCATCATCATTTTCGATAGCTTATTGCTATCTGGTGGCCCATTTCATTCTCGCCGGCTTGGGGAAAGCCGCGGGAAACTCATCATCATCTCAACCTACCAGGGCGCGCGGGACAGCGCGCCGAAAGTTCAACAGAGGGACTCCCGGGCAATCTCCCTCCAGCGCAGGACCCCATCCGGGAATGGGTTCCCGCCGACACAGGATTCGGCGGTTAGCTTGTAGGCTGCCGCCAGCACCACAGCGTCTAGCTCCCAAGGCGGACTCGCCGCCAACACGCACGCTGCCTCGCCCGAGATGGTGCGGTATCCCCTCACCGCTCTGACCGCCATGGCCCGCTGTGGTTGTCGCAGCAGGGCCATGTTGCGTGGGGTCAGAGCGTCGGCCCATATGGGGGCTCCGTAGAGGGCCATAGACCGCACCACCCCTAGATAGAGGCGGCGGCAGGCGACACTCGGTCCGCCGACGTTGGGGAGCAGGCTGCCTAGCGCGGCGGCTGCCCCCTTCAAGCGCGGCACAAGTCGATGGCCCAGGTACTGAAAGAGTCTATATGCTACGGGGATGCTTACCATCAGGCGGGCCGTATGCTTGTTTGCCAACTTTGTAGTATAATAAAAAAACTCATTTTAATGTTCGTAGCAACACTCCATTAATATTGATTTGACGCCTTTCGATCCCCGAACGTGACAGAGCTGAAAACGCCTTGATTTTATGGGAAATTAGGGGTGGATGCGGCATTTTGTATTCAATGGAATAAAAGGAAACTGTGGGTTAAAGGTTCTTTGTGAGTCTTTATGTTGATTGTCCGGTCTCGTAACTATTCAAGTTTAGTTTTGAATGATTTTCCATTCACGTATATAGCAATAGAATAGATAATAGACACAGCGATACTTGATCCCAGTGTAAGCTAGACTTTACCAGATTTTGTTATGGGTACCAGACATATAAATAAATATACGTTTGCCTCGAGCGAGAATTGGACTCGCGTACTCTGGTGCCGAAGTTTAGGAAACTACCAACGCACAACCGAGCAGTTGTCCGGATCCTGGGCCGTCTTTCCAGTCATTCGTTTGAAATAAAATTGGAAAAACACGAAAATAAACCGATTTCTTACTTAGAAGTTTTCAGTAATAGTAAATAGGTCGGAAAACCTGGCCTTAATGTTTCCTAACCACACAGTTTCATTCCAAGATTAGTGTTTTCCTTTCATAGCTCTATGTGACTGTCATCGAAGGAGGAAATTAAATTATCTGTTAATAGAACATAATGAAGTGAGAACAAAGCTGTTTCAATTCAATTTTGTAACATAGATCTGGCCATTTTATATTATATTTCCGGATATTGTTACCGTTATTTGGATTCGATGAAACACTGTTTTATAATACTAGCGTCCCAGCTTCGTATGGGTTTTACTAAGATCCCTATTAAAAAAAAAAAAACAACAGATTTCGTGCCTCACACGACTATCGAGCACATTGGAAACGAATCTACGGAATTCGAAAAAATATTGTCGCTCAGCGACGATAAAGTTTAATGAGAGGTAGGGCACAGCGGATAATCCGCTCAAATTGGAGCAGCCCGTCTGGGAAAGGACCTCCGCCTTACAGAAGATCGTAGCCAAATAGCATTGGTCTCGGCCATGTTGTGTTCCTACGGTGAGTAAGGGCTCCAGGGCTCCACGGGGAAGCGTTGTATCGGCAGTTGGAGGACCCGCGGTGGTAGTGACACCGCACTTTGCTGTCGCGGGCACAGGGGCATGTTGGTGCGGCGGTCAGAGAGAACCAGTGAAACGGCTGACCGCTGGCCGCCCGCAGGATAGTTGGGTTCCCGAACCCGGGGACCGCTTTGTAATCCCCGCCCCGGGAGGCTGAACCGCCAGCCTGTGCATAATCCCCCGGAGTGGTGGTCTGCCGGAATCGGGGACCGGAGTGGACCGGACTGCTGCTCTGGGTGGGGGGACTGGTGGCCCTTCCGCCCGCCGCACCAGCAATCCGCGAGACCCCCTTAGCATTTTGCGGGTCATCACCGCAACCTCTTTGTCGCCCGTGCTGCCGATACAACGACTCACCTAATCTTTTAAACCCCTCCAACAATGGCCAAGAAAAACAATAGAAGGAATCGTACCACAGCGGCTCCCCCGTCCACACTCGACGTGGACTTCTGCAACATCCGGGTGCTTCACTCCAACATGAATGCAGTCCATTGGCATCTGGAGACTGCGAAGCCAACCCTTCTGTTCTTGACGGAGACGCAAATATCCTGCCCGGCCGACACATCGTACTTACTTTATCCGGGTTACAGGCTGGAGCAAAAATTTGTTCGCCGCGCCGGTGTGTGTGTGTACGTACGGGACGATATTTGCTGTCGCCGTCTAAGTGGCCTTGAAGACCGGGACCTGTCAGTTTTATGGCTGCGCGTAGACCACAGTGGGTCCACACGTATCTACGCGTGCCTTTACAGGTCCCACAGCGGTGACTCGGACACGACTCGATTATTTGAGCACCTGCAGTTGACGGCTGACAGGATATACGAACAGTACCCTTCCGCAGAGTTGGTCGTTCTAGGCGACTTTAACGCCCACCACGTTGATTGGTTGAATTCACGAACGACAGACTTTGCAGGAATGGCTGCTCATGAATTGGCTCTGACCTATGGACTCTCCCAATTGGTCAACTCTCCAACGAGAATACCAGATGTGGAGGGTCATACAAGCTCATTACTGGATCTTCTGCTGACTTCACGTCCGGATAGGTATTCGATCTCTGTGGAAGCGCCGCTTGGCTCCTCTGACCACTGCCTTATCCGAACCAAAGTGCCTTGTACGCGACCTCACTCACTTCGCCCGTGCGGAAAGCGTCGCGTGTGGCACTATAAGTCAGCAGACTGGGATGGATTGCGTGAGTTCTATGCATCGTACCCGTGGAGGCAGCTGTGCTTCGCATCAAAAGATCCTGACACCTGCGCAACGGCGGTGGCGGATACCATACTGGCGGGTATGGAATGTTTTATCCCTAACCCGCTGGTTGCCACCGGGACTGCGAAACGGCCGTGGTTTAATAAGGTCTGCAGCGAAGCTAGAGCACTTAAGCAAGCTGCATATAAGGCTTGGACCACGGCCCGTGCTAATAAAGAACCAGGTGTTGGTGATGCGAAGCGGATATTCAATGCTGCCTCGAGGTCCAGTAAGAGAGTGACCGCCAGAGCTAAATTCGATTTCGTCGGCAGAATTGGTGAGCGACTTGCGAAGTACCCTTCTGGTAGCCGCGCTTTTTGGTCGCTTGCCAAAGCTGCCGAAGGAAATTTCTGTCAGTCGTCCCTGCCACCGCTCCGTAAGCCCGATGGTGACCTGGCCCACAGTGCGAAAGAGAAGGCTGATTTATTGGGATCTCTCTTCGCCTCAAACTCGACTATGGATGATGGAGACACCGAACCGCCTACTCTCACGTGGTGCGGGTACTCCATGCCGGAAATATCCATTACCCAGCGGGAAGTCCGGCGTGAGTTGTTGTCTCTTGACATTCATAAGTCGAGTGGGCCTGACGGCACCGGCAGTGGTGCTTCAGCGGTGTGCTCCTGGTGTTGTGTCCGATATTGACGCGCCTGTTCGCGCTCTCCTATTCCACTAGGCAAGTTCCGACTTCGTGGAAGATAGCCTTTGTGCACCCTGTGCCCAAAAAGGGCGACAGATTAGATCCGTCGAACTATAGGCCAATAGCTATAACCTCTCTACTCTCAAAGGTAATGGAGCGTGTGATTAACACGCAGCTGCTGAGATACCTAGAAGATAATGACCTCATCAGCGACCGGCAATATGGTTTCCGCCATGGTTGCTCCACAGGAGACCTTCTAGTGTATCTCACGCACCGATGGGCTCAAGCCGTTGAGAGTCAAGGTGAGGCATTGGCAGTCAGCCTAGATATAGCGAAGGCATTCGATCGGGTCTGGCACAGGGGTCTTCTATCGAAGCTACCATCGTACGAACTGCCCGAGGGACTATGCAAATGGGTAGCCAGCTTTCTGTCCAACAGAAGCATAGTGCCATAGTTGACGGCAGTTGCTCGGACCGCATGGACATTAATGCTGGCGTGCCACAAGGCTCCGTTCTATCCCCGACCCTCTTTCTGCTGCATATCAATGATATGTTGTCTGTAGATAATATTCATTGTTATGCAGACGACAGTACCGGGGACACCTATTACACGGGCCGGCCTAGCATCCCTCGTTCCGTAGTGGAGGAGAACCGCGAACGACTTGTGTCTGAAATCGAAGGCACCCTAACCAGGGTGAGCGATTGGGGACGACGTAACTTAGTCCGCGAAGAAATCCCCTTTTTCAGTGGCCCCACAATTCCAAGGGACACCCTTAATAACTACCGGCAGCTTAGGGATCCTTGGAGTCGAGATCTCAAGCAACGTCCAGTTTCGCAGTCACATAGAAGACAAGGTCAAGTTGGCTTCGAAAAAGCTCGGTGTGCTGAATAGGGCGAAGCAGTACTTCAATCCGGGGCAGAGACTTGTATTGTATAAATCTCAAGTCCGACCCCACATGGAGTACTGCTCTCACCTATGGGCTGGAGCGCCGGCGTACCAACTTGGACCTCTAGACTCGACTCAAAGACGTGCTATGAGGATTGTCGACGATCCCGAGCTAACAAGCGGTATTGAGCCCCTCAGTCTGCGGAGAGACTTCGCCTCCCTATGCGTGTTCTACCGCTTGTATAATGGGGTTTGTTCCGAGGAATTGTTTGACTTGATGCCTACGGCCACTTTCTACCATCGAACTGCTCGTCACCGGCGGGGAATCCAACCTCACACACTAGAACCAAAATGGTCGCGTACTACGCGGTTTCAGAGGAGTTTCCTCCCGCGAACGAGGCTGTGGAATGAGATCCCCGCCGAGGTCTTTCCTTTAGACTATAATATGGGGTTCTTCAAAAAGGGCATTAAAAGATTTTTACAGGGTCGGCAACGCGCGAGTGATGCTCCCGGTGTTGCAAGCGTCCATAGGCTGCGGTGACCGCTCACCATCAGGCGGACCGTAAGCTTGTTTGCCACCTTTGTGGTATAAAAAAAAAAAAAAAGTCGGGTTAAGGAAAATGTTACAAAATAAAACTACAACGTTTATGAGTTTTTTCAAAAAAGTTAGGCTACATGGCAAACCCTTAACCCGATCATCTTTGTTTTAGGCTCAAATTATAGCTGACTAAATTGTCCAGAGGAGTTTATCTCAATTTTCTTATATCATTCTTCGTTTCTAAAATATCGAGCGCCAAAATCGAAAATTCGGAAAGAAAATGATTTTTAATTTCACTATTTCGGCTATAACTTTTTTCGTTTTTGACTTTTTCAAATAATTCGTTTTACACCTTACAGCTCTCATGAATACGCGTCTTTTCAGCCTTTTTTCAATATCATATCTTCACAACTCTACTAGATATTAGGGGATCGCACTTTTTCGTGAAATCGGAGCCTATGCTGGAGCGAACGAAAAGACATTTCCAATGTCAAAATAATATAGCCAATGTCACCCGGGATTGCCCGGGAATAGCGAAGCTTCCTATCGGTGAAAGAATTTTTAAAATTCTTCATCATGTTTATAATATACTAGCTTTTTTGCCGCGACTTCGTCCGCGTGAAGTTCCGGACCCGTTCCCGTAGGAACCACATTGAATTTCGGGAAAAGCTATAGCCTATGTCACTCCCTGATAATGTAGCTCTCTACTGGTGAAAGAATTTTTGAAATCGATCCAATAGTTTCGGAGCCTATTCAATTCAAACAAACATTCAAATCTTTCCTCTTTAGAATATTAGTATAGATATAGATAAGTCCACTGGATGGCACCGACTTCAAACATATTAGACAGTAGGTACTTGGCATATAAAATAAATATTAATTTCAATTCATATATTAATTTTATAGATTATTTTACTATTTTCTGTATGTTTTGGTCTTGGTTGGTTTTATTTTTAAGTAATTTGTCATTTAGATAGGCTTTACGCGTCAACCCTATTTATGTACGTGAACCATAGACATAAAACTTTAAATGGACAGCAAACTTACTCATTGTGGTGGTGCTCAGACTGCTCACTCTCGCGCCCTTAGGTGCGGCGTCGACTTTAAATTAGCGGTGCATCTGAGAAGGCTAAACGGCGGCTGCGCGGACGGTTGCCTTCAACACTGCACCGGTCCACCTGCGGCCTTATACTGTGAGGCTAGATGAGACTAAATACATTTACGACTCAAAATAAGCGGTGCGGCTGCTGCGTGGTTATATTGACGCAGCTATACGACCGGTGCGTGTGTTGAAAATAGCGGGGCAGCAACGGCATAGTTCTCAGTGGGTCAATCTAGTCTCATGAGGCGCTGCATCGCTTGTTTTATTTTGTATGAACAAGATAGCCCTAGATTTTAACTGTAGTTCATTACGAGATAAGACCTACAGCTTACTAGTGCGCAGCATACCGCCGCGCCACTGATTTCGTGGCCTTAATGCTGCCATTTAGTGCGTAAAGTTCCTTAATTTAACACTAGCTGGTGCCCGCGGTGTTTAATTTGCACAGCAGCGCCATCTGTATCTGATTTTTGACCAATACTACGGGCATTGCGGACTTTTCGAAATAAAAAGTATCCTATGTGTTAATCGAAGATATCAGCTACCTACATACCAAATTTCATTTAAAAAATCCCATCCATTTGACCGTGAAGAGGTAACAAACATACACACACTTTCGCCATTATAAATAAGAATCGGATTCTTTAAATAAAATTACCTACAGTCCAATTTGAATGTATTGTCAATGGATATACCACAAGGAACAAACCATCAATCACCAGTTAGCGATAAGACATCACCCTAACGTTTTCAGCTAATGGTTCGAAATCCATTGCATTTGTCATAGTTTTTTATATAGATTGAAAACTAAACTATTTTATGGATTTAAGATTACTATTCTGACGTGCTTAATGCTCTATGACATCACTGGGCAAGTCACTTTGTGTAACCAAGTAATGTTATTATGACTATTGTATTAACTTGTGTTTGGATGGGTTTAATAGATCTCATTGTACTTTGTAAAATAACCTTCGAAGCAGCTCTATGGCACGTTAATCCGTCGTTATCTATTTGTTATTAGATAAATAATAATAAATCATTTATTCAAGGTTTTACACCTATATTTATATCACAAATTAGCTGTTACCCGCAGCACCGCCCGCGTGGTCAAGGGAAAATGTCAATATTTTTCCCATGGGAATCTCTTTATCCCGTGGGAAAAAAGTAGCATATGTCACTGTCCAGACTTTAAAATATCCCCAATAAAATCATATCAATCCGTTTATTAATATCGACGTGAAGGGAGGACAAACAAACAAACATACTTTCACATTTATAATATTAGTATGAATATGGATTATATGTATATTAAATTTAGAGAATAAAAATTAATTAAAATGATTAAAAATTACATCATCATAAAAATTGTTATGTCAAGTCAGTGTCATCAGGTGATATGAGAACAACGTCTGTACTCACCGCCTATCTAGTGGAGCTGTGTCGGGAAATCTCTAATATTGAAACTGTATACCGACTAACAGAGGGAAATGTTTAAAAAAGTTTTTTTGAATTGAAAACTGGGAAATATTTAAAAAATAAACCCGAAAACCTTTCCGTCAACAAAGTTTAAATTGAACAGCGTTTTGACTTCTCACTCTTTATATTTTTTAACGAAAACAATGTAAAATAATAATTTTCGTATCTGGTTTGTATTCTGTTTAATTTGTGTCAGTAAACATAATGTTAGAATTTCTGATCGTTTTTATAGTTGTTTCGGTTCAACTAGCCATATATTTTGCAAAAATTTGAAAGGTTTCTCCCCCAGGTGGGATTCGAACACTCGTCCAGCCGAGCTGTCCGACGACTTAGGTAAAATTTTTCTTTCCAAAATATTTTCATAGTGTCAGAATATCTGAAATGTTGTTTCATCTTTAACCCAAAAACTTTGTGTTATTGTTTCGGTGCTATTAGATCTCCTATTTTTTTGTACTAGAAACATTGCTTTAAAAAAAAATAAACGTAATAAAATTTAAAGCTACATTTGCGCAAATAGTTTATTAGAACTACAATATAAACACAATTCAGACATTAACCTAACATTCTTGTGATTGCATTGAGATTCCTCAACTTGTGCGGGCTAAGTTTAAGTCAGAATCCACCTTTACGGCAGTTTTATTCTCGTCGTAAAGGTATAAAGACGGGGACACTCATTCGCTCAGAAATTCAATGGTTATAACGGGCGTGCGGGCGTTGCTTGAATTCTTATGAGACACAATTATTAATTTAATATATTTTTGGCTTAGAAGTAAAGCCTATTCGTAGTAGTATACAGTCATTTTGTTCGGAATAAAAAGTATCCTATATGTTACTTCAAGGTATCAGCTACCTACGTACCAAATATCATAAAAATTGGCCTAGCCATTTCGCTGTCCCCCGGGAATATTCCCGTATTCAACTATTACCATAGTTTTCACTTTTTGACACATTCTTTATCTTAAGGTCCCGTTACACCTTGTCAATTTTTTTCAGATTTTTTTTATTGATATTGACGGAATTAGGACTTTTCCACACCTATTGTAACGTACTTCACAATGACATTCGTTAAAATTTTATGTTCTTTAATGTACCCGAAAAAGGATGTAACATTTGATTACTGATATCTGTAGTTCGAGATTTGTCGGCAGTGTATTATAACCTTACTGTTCGAGACATAAATATTTGTAAAATTTTCGGCAAGCGCAAATACGATATTATTCGAGTAAATATTTTTGTTTTGTGTTTTTGGTAAAGTTCTAATACATTTTATTTAAATGAATACAACTATCGTATTACTTCGATTCTGTGTGTAATTTGGCTACAGTGATTGTATCTGTGACCATGTACATCGCTCAACAAATTCTTCTAACAAGTCAACGGTGTTTAAACCAAATCCCGACCCCCACGTTCGTAACATTTGGTGTCAAAAGTAGGATTTGGAGATGCTAGTGACTCCGAGGGAAGAAACCGCCGGCGTCAGAACGAGGGCACAGGAAGCCGCGGAAGTCATGGCTACTGCTCGACAGGACCCATCAACGGACCATCGGGACACGTCTACCGACTCCATCGACCAGGACCAGGCGACATCAACTATGCAGGCCCCGTCCACTAGATCCACCCATCGAACCTCGTCGCCAGCTTAAGAGGCTAGAGCATCTGCATTCGACTTTATAATAGATTAATGCAGATTATGGAATGCATGTGCCAGGGGCAAGAGAAAATGCGCCAAGAGCAGGAGAAATGGTGCCAAAAATTACTGCATGCCGTAGGTTCAGTGGATGATAAGGTGGAAAACCTACAGAAGAATGTAGACCAAGTAGAAGAAAGGGTTATCAATCTGGAGGACAACATAGACATTGGACACCCTAAAAAAAGATGTCGATGGCTGCGGAAGGGGCTTCTGCGAGTGGAGACTACAACAATAAGTTAAACATTATGTTATTGTTTAAGTCCATAACAAATATCAAAAATTATTCCACTGATACACTATCGGAATTCTATTGAGACACGATTGAGACATAATTGAGAGTCCATTGGTGCATTTGTTTAGTAGAATCGGGACCCTGTCATGTCGAGTGGCTTTGCTATAGGCAGCCGGGCGCCTCTAGTTGAAGTTTCAACCTACGACGGCACTACATCCTGGACCGCCTACCATCAGAAATTTAAGACCGTGGCCAATGCTAATGGATGGATGGAAGAACAAAGGTTGACAACTCTGACAGTTGCACTTCGGGGATCGGCTCTTTCGGTTCTGGAGGCGCTACCGTCCTCGGGGAGCACATTCAAGGAGCTAATGGAGGCACTGGAAGCAAGGTACGGCGAACAACATCTGGAGCATGTCTTCCGTGCTCAATTACGAGACCAAACTCAGCGTTCGGGAGAAGAGCTGCAGCAGTGGCCCTTGGAAATTGAGATGCTTGTCCGCAAGGCCTACCTATCTATATACTACAGCGTTTCGTCGATGGGATCAAAGACATGGAGATTAGGGCTGCGGTATGGCTTCGCCATCATGCCTTACTAAAGGAAACCCTAGCGCAAGCCCTGGAAGAAGGTGAAACCCTGCGACGTGATGTTCGACCAGTTTACAAAGTACGGGAATCAATGGAAAAAGTGCGGGAGATAAAGACGTCGTTCCAGCCGAAGAAAAAGACCGGACCTAAGTGCTATACACCTAAGTGTATGTGGAGATACAGGCCATTTGCAGTTTGAAGAAGGAGCCTCAAACGGCTGAACTTGCTGAGGAGTTGAGCAAGATGCAAAAGCAATTTATGGAAATGGCAAAGAAGATGGATACTTCAGCTTCTGTTGAGAATCAGAAAATCGACTAACAGCCAGGGCTAAGGGGCGGGTGCTGGCTGGAACAGAAGAAACCCCGAGAATGATCGTCTCACAAGCTAACAATGGGAATAGTTCAATTTAATCTTGTAGTCTCTTCTGAGAGACTGCAAGATAACTGTGGACACGGGTGACGGGAGCCTCTAGGACAATAATCATGCCGAAACTGCAACTTCATGCAAACCATGAAGAGGCGCAACAATACCACTGATGTCCAACTTATTTCCGCTTCCGGCCAGCATATACCCGTTCTAGGAGAAATTTTGGTCACATTGCAAGTGGGTGAAACATCATACACTCACAACGTTATCGTGGCTGAAATTATGGATGACTGCGTATTGGGCCTCGACTTCATGAGAACTTCTGGCAGCCAGGACAATAGTCAATGGGAACACGACTGCATTTGTAAGTTGAGGGACTTCCATACAGTCCAAGGGAAGCTGTGGCCTGGAAAGATTCCGGGCAGTGTTAGGGAAGGTTTGGTAGTCACCATGAAACTTTTGCGGCTTTTAAGGGTTTTCAAGAGATTAAATTGAACGAAGGCGACTAAAAAAATCAGGCAAAGAATACAAAGGATGTCGCTCTAAAAAGAAATTTTAAAAGAGTAATCGTTTTTTGTTATTTTAATATTAAAATAAAGATTTTAACTGAAAAATAGTGTTTTTTTACAATAAATATTTGTTATTTGCTCTAACTGCAAACTGTTATACATAAAATATCTAATTATCTAGATTCGACGAATAACACGATTACACAACAATACGTCAATGCGTTTGTTTTCACTGATACTCGAATAAAATGGCTTTAATTCGTTACGTTTACCCAGCGCAATATTGAGAATAACGAATAATATCGTAATACTTTATTATTGTGAAGCTCGAATCTTGGAATTTACTCGAATACTATTGTAATGTAGCTTAGCGTCGTAAAATACACTTACAATTTCTGGTAAAATTAATTATATTAATAATTTAAATACCAATAATAATTAATAATCACAAAATGCATATCTTTATTTCCCAAAAAATTAGCTTTCTTTTGGTATATGAATGGTTTCTTTACCTTGTGTATTTTTAAAGTTATTTAGTAAAAACAGTTTTTTATTTTTCCTGTAAAATTTAGATTTTTCGATAACCATAATATTCGCCGGGGACAGCGATTTGAGCGTGAAGAAGTAACAAACATACACACAAACTTTCGCCTTTATAATATTAGTAGGATTGTAGAGGGAAACATAGAAGGAAAGAAAGATGGGGGTAGACCAAGAATAAGCTATTTCAGCCAAATCAGGTATAAAGAGGTTAAAGTTACGACGCGTCAGTGTCGCATCGCCGTCTCGTCAGCGTCCCGTTGCCGTCCCGTTGCCGTCCCGTTGCCGTCCCGCCGCCGTCCCGTTCTTTGTCTGGCCGCACTGTTAGTGATTGAGACGCTTGAGAGAATAGACCTTCAATTACTAAGTTTCTTATAAACAATGACATTATCTATCAAAACTATCTAGCAAGAAATATAACAGGTTCTATAGAAACGTGGCAGATATTACATCTCACACAAAAGAGCCCGTCTTCCTTTAAATCAAAGTTAATTTTCATTTGACAAACTCATAAATGTGTCTAAAACTGTGAAACCTCCTACAAAGGTATAACATAGACTTTAATATACATAGAAGATGCATTTTTATTTCTTTTATTATTGGTAATTTGAATACCGAATATCTTTTGAATTTTTTGCAGTTTTTAGAGGTGTGAGAATTTGAGAGCGATGATAAGCAAGCGAATGAACCAGGAACATTAAATTCGAGTTTCAGATATTTTTAAATTATCTGTTTGAACACACAGCTGGCAAATAGAAAACAATAGAGATTTGTTGATTAAAATTAAAGTATAAACAGAAAAAACATACGTAATGTATGTGCTATCAAAACCAATAGAAAAAAAACAGTATAATCATAAACAATAAAAAGGAAAAAAGGACTGCAGTGGTCACCACAGTAACTTGACGATTACGGAAACATTGTGAGAAAAACAGCATGTCCAAAAATTGTATTTTCGTAAGACGTGTGATCTAATAATAAACGCTCTGTATAGGGATAATTCTGAGATGAATAGGCCTTGTCCTGAAAAGGCGAATTTGTCATGAATTCATAAGCGAGTTGGTGAGGTTCTAGACTTCAATACATCGTGTTCATGCGTCATGCGAATTCGCAGTTTATGGAAAAACTGTGCACACTCTTTATGGCAGGATTGCAAGACAATGTATCTACTTATGTGTCCTTTGAACCTTTTCGGTATGGAACTAAACTTATTAAATTGAAAAAAAAAAAAAAATTTTTTTGACCAAGTTACTTTCGCCATTTCTTCTTGTCAATGGTCAATAGGAAATTATGGTAGATTAAAAATGATTCGAGATCGCCGCCTTGTCAACGAAGGGCGTCAAGATGGCGACCTCGGATCCTCACAGTACAACGTTGCCTTTTAAAAGTGTACTTTTTTTTGTTAAAAAATGTTCATTTAAAATACTCGACATTGGCGAAATTGTCTATGTGTCGTTAAGACACGACAGAAACGCCATTAATAGGAGATCGGCCAAATTTTCAGAAAGTGTTTTAAATTAATCTTAATGGATACTTATTCTCATGAAAAGTAAAATTTTATTTATTTATAGCCTTTTAGGTACTCAAAATCATGTTTCCATTATGAAAAACTGGATAAACACCACGTGACAGTTTTTAAATTGATCACCGTATCCTAATTTACCAGTAATCTTTTAGCAACTTTTAAAATTTCAACAAAATTATGGAAATAACTGAGTTAGGTTAGTTAGTACCTACCCGTGCAGTTAATGATTGCCCACAAATGACGTCACGCACTGTGATCGGTGTTTCGGTACAGAATTAAAATATTCTAAATAACAACATTTTATTTCTTCATTTAAAAACATTTAAATGAATTATATTAAATTATTATTCGATAAATAATCGTAAAACAGTATATTCATTTTACCTAAGTACATTTTAGATTTTAATCTGATTACTGTCCGATCCCCTATTAAGACAAAAAAAAATAGATTAAAAATATATTTTATCTAACATTGTAAAAGACGTGTCTAAGTGCCCGCTACAGAATAAAAATATTTTGGCTTTACTAACTGACTTTTTTGACACGTGTACAAGAGTCATCTGTGTAGATTTAAGTCTGCGGGTATAACAATGTCTGATGCCGCTTATTAGAGTCCCCGAGTCCATTCACAGAATTTCATTGTCTTCGTAGGAAATAAGGAAAATTCCCGCTATTCCGCACTTGAGACTCATAAAATAACGTTTACAAAATAAAATGTACTCGAGTGATTTTATAACTTGTTTTTATGACATTTACGCCTCCAGAATAATACCAAATTATTATTATCGACTTATCGGTGAGAACCATGCGGGGAATATTATTTAATTTTTATAGGAATAGAAAAATACAAAATATTAAAAGTATTTTTGGAGTGGTGGGGCGTTTATGAAATGAGCTAATTCGACCGGAGTAATACAGTAATACAGTCAGGTGCACGTCGAGCTTCTACACTTGCAGTAGTGCAGTGCAATTTTTGGCTCTTATGACTTAGAACTTAAGAATGGCACAAAATCCAAAATATAAAAGTCGATTTGCTCTTGTTCACCGGTACACCGGTTGTTGTCTCCAGTTAAGCCAAGCCGGTGGCCTTCGGGCGGAAACCAACGGCCTCTGTCTGCGTGCCTCTGCCAATCCGCATTGGAGCAGCGTGACAGAGGACGCTCCTATCCCCTACGATTGAAAAGAGATCCGTATCCTCTCTGTGGAATGATTATGGGTTGATATGATGAATCACATGACGACAGCCCTAACTAAAAATATAAAATACTATTGAAGTGGAGACTCAGGACTGGTCGTAGGAACGTGGGCAGACAACCGACGCGATGGTTCGATGGCATCGCTAATGTCAAATCGGGCAACTATGAATGACAAAAGCTCAAGACCTTGAAACAGTCAAGACTGTACCTATCCAAGGTATATATTTTTATATTCCTCTAGGCCGTCTAAAATTGCAATACCAGAGTCCAGCGCAGTCTTAGCTTAGGAAACTGCATACAGGTGCAAGTTAAAAATATAATTAATATTAGTACCTACAATGTACATTCTATACCACAATATTTTCTGACCACATATTTTTTCCTCTAAAACAAATACCGAGCATGCATTCGGACAATTTTTTTTTTGCACTTTTTAGGTTTTAAGCACTCGTCGTTTTTGTTAAAAGCGCGTTGACATTTCACCAATAGTATTCTGATGTCATTCGTTTTATATATCGAGTGATATTTTAAGGTAGTTCAAAAGGCTAAAACGTTTATTCAGAGTTAGTTCGCTCGTCTCATATTTTGAATGAGCAAGATGACGCTTGAGATTGAGATGAAAAACAAGACTAACTGTTTAATCAGATTCTTGATGGGGTTGACGTATTGAAGAAGAAGGGGATGTTTTTTTATTTTTATTTTATTTTTTTAGGAGCTTTTATCTTTTTAGATATGGCAGCTCCATCATCACAAAAAACATCTATATCTAACACAACACATAACGATAAATATACAAGCTCAAGGCAGCATCAGAGAGGGGGTTGGTCAGAATGCTCTGAACAATCCCCACATCCAGCCTATTTGTCCATATATTTCACAATTAGGTGAAGTTACTGTTTTCATCAGATACGCAAACTTCCCCGATGGAATGTGACCGGACCTAACCCTCAGCATAAGTTTAATCTTATGTCTTCCAAGACTAGAGGAGAATGTTCTTTTTGGTCACTTGAGTTCGCGTTTCATAAGGGATAATGAAACAGGTTTCCGGTGCGGAAATTCTGTGCGGGTTAAGGTGCAAGCACCCTAAAACGTGCGTTCATACGTCGTGTAGGTTTCGATAGGTTCTAAATTTCATTCAACTTTCGACATCTCTATTATAAACTTACTCGTTTATTGGTACTCCAGAATAGGCGACTATGCTCAATAATAGCGTTAGTTACAAAAACGTAGCTGTTGATTGCCGCTCAAGCTTTTTTCCATGCGTAAAATGTTTTCCTCTGGTGAACTTCGCTTTAGTGGAATTACTGGCTTTTAAACTACTTGATGTAGTAGTTAGGGATGTTACAAACCGAACTCTTTGATAATAATTATATTTTTATAATATCTCATTGTCTATGTTTTACGTCTTTTTTGTCACTGTCACTTCATCTTCAACTTTTTTTTAATGTCATACAGTAGACAAACAGGCAAGCGGGCTACCTGATGGAAAGCGGTCACCGCCGCCTATGGATATCAGCCAGGGGCGCTACTAATGCGTTGTCCACCAAGGAGGTTGGAGAAAAGGAAGGAGGAAGGAAGGGGAAAGAAGGAGGGGCAAAGAGGGGATAGGGAAGGCGTTGGGCTTCCGGATCTCTCGCTCACCGTACGAAACGCATTGCTGCTTCACGTCGATATTTTATGAGAGGGTGGTACTTCCCCGGTCGAGCAAGCCCATTTCATAATAATTGCTCTACCACTCCAAAACACGTACGACTCCTCGCTCTACCACGCTCTACCACTCCTTTTTACACGTCGTTGTACATATCACACACTAAAATAATGATGACGACTCCTGTACTATATTGTACTCATACCAATCTTAGCGCTGTGAATTTAGCTCCGTATGAATTCGAAATTTCTTTGTTAAAAGTACCCTCTGCAAAATATAAAATTTAATAACCGTAGAATGTGAATTATATATATATTGCAATTTATAATGTAGTAAATCAAAATTAAATTAAAACATCATAGTGTGTAACATGGTGTAAGTTTTAGTGATGTGTATTGCCTCGCCACGGAACTGTTTTAATATGTAGTACTTTTATGTGAAAATTATTTCTCTCATGTAAGTGACTGCTTTTTGTGTCTTTTGAGAATAATAGTAGATTTTACAACAAGTGCACAAAACGAATCATTTCTATCCGAGACTTTTAGCGTTTTGTGGACGAGTTATAAACTCTGCTTTTCACTTTGATTGCGAGGAAATAAATAAATAAACGCACGAAAAACAAGACCTGTTTCCCCGCCGCTTTTTTTTTAAATCTTACGACATTGAAATTAGGCTTGGGCTGCAGACCTATACAGCCTACTATTAAATTATTTTTTTAATAAAATAATTTTCTTAAATTAATTAAATAACCTACCGTACTTTAATTTCAATTTTAATATCTTTTATGACTTAAAAAACACATAAGGCAAATAAATTAAAGTAAATATTATAAAATAACAAATTCTATCTCTGAACTTTTTATTGTGTTTGGCTGTATGGCTTATTTCCTTTGCCTTAATATAGATACATTTATGAGTAGATACGTTTTTGCCCTTGTGCACAAAATTCGATTTTGTGCAGCCTATATCCTGCGCAAATAAGCATTTTCTGAGCATGAGAAGTGAAATAGTAGATTTTACAACAAGTGCACAAAACGAATCATTTCTATCCGAGACTTTTAGCAGCCCGAGCCGAAGGCGAGGGCTGATAGTAATGTCGAGGATAGAAATGGTTTTGTGGACGAGTTATAAACTGCTTTTCACTTCGATTGCGAGGAAATAAATAAATAAACGCACGAAAAACAAGACCTGTTTCCCCTTTCCCGCCGCTTTTTTTTTAAATCTTACGACATTGAAATTAGGCTTGGGCTGCAGACCTATACAGCCTACTATTAAATTAATTTTGTAATCAAATAATTTTCTTAAATTAATTAAATAACCTACCGTACTGTAATTTAAATTTTAATATCTTTTAAGACTTAAAAAACACATAAGGCAAATAAATTAAAGTAAATATTATAAAATAACAAATTCTATCTCTGAACTTTTTGTTGTGTTTGGCTGTATGGCTTATTTCCTTTGCCTTAATATAGATACATTTATGAGTAGATACGTTTTTGCCCTTGTGCACAAAATCTAATTTTGTGCAGCCTATATCCTGCGCAAATAAGCATTTTCTGAGCATGAGAAGTAAAAAGAATCTTTAAAACCGAAAATAAAAGTTTTCTCCATCTTTACTCTTTTTCCTTACCTCTCCATCCTTTAAGCATATGAGATAATTATGTTATAATAAAACACTTGAATTATTTCGAGAGTAGTTTATTTTTGACTAGAAATTCTTAATTTACCAAACACCACTTGGTTTTGCAGATCTCATACTTCAAAGCACATATGAAACATTAAGATTACAGAAAATATTATTTACAAATTATAGATACTAACATTGCTTGTCCTATTATATTTCTAAGTGTAATCATAATTGAGACATAGTTCATCGGTTTTGAACTATTTCACACTAAGCGATTACGGGGCGGTTAAGCGCGCGCGTTTATCTGACACAGATGGACAACATTTCAACTATCTACACGTTACAAAACTACAGTGATATAGAAGTTTTCGTGCAGCCGGCAATCGGCATACGAACTGCAAAAACTGTTTTGCTGTTTCTGTGTACACAACTATGTTGAAGCACTTGAAGCGCGAACGTGACTCTGAGTCAGTCGCAGAATTTAAAAAAACGCTGTTGTCTAACGCCACTACCTGTCGCGAGAATCTTTATTTTTATTTCAATTACAAGAATTGGTATATCGTGTTGAGTTGAGTATTGACAGTAAATCTTAAAAATTGGTCACCCCTGAAACACCCGTGACTAACCGCTTAGTGTAAAATCGCGCTTAATTTAATATTTTACAGTGAAATAAGAATACGTTTTATAATGAAACGTAACAGCCGTTTTATACGACGCATTGTGACACCACATCGCAAAGTTTTTTTAAACGCGCGGAATCGATGCGGTTAAAAAACCGCAGCGGTTCCGAAGCGTTCTCAGTGTTGTGTAGAACGGCTCTAACTTGCCAATTATACTTACTCTTATATTACAACAAATAAAACTAATCATTATTTTTACATAAACATTTTATTCGATTTTTTCAACACTCAGTTAAGTACAGTATGCGATTTCATAATATTAATTTACTACATACAAATAATTTACATACGTACTACTATTAACACCTACCTATTATTTACATTATATGATTTAATTATATTTTAATTATTATATAACATACACTTACTAACAATGAAATGGTAGCAATGAAGCATATTTATACCTAAAATTTTTCTGCAAATCCCGTAATAATGTGTTAATTCAGGTTATATACCTACGTACCGTTATACATATATTTTAAATGTTATATAAAGTTATATTCCTGGAAACTAAATATCAAGAAAATCTGTCATTCTGTGTGAAAGAGTAAAAAACATCTATAAATCCATCTAGAATTTCACGTGTTTTTTTGTGACAGAAGTGGTAAACTAGCGGGTCACCTGATGGTAAGCAATCATTGCCCATGAACATTCTCGATTTCCAGATCTTGGATGTCCACAAATGAAGGAATGAGAAATCAGGACAAGAACACCACACATTCCCACTGGGTCTCCTGTATAGCCAGGATCAACAACGGCGACCTCAGATTGACAATAAGCAATAAAGCTTATTGACGTGAATGAATGAGAAAGGAAGGATTTTAGTAGAATTTACCAGTTTAAGTAAATAATAACTTTGGTAGTTCAATGTGTCAAGCCATAAATAATAAATGGGGGCCACGTACTGAATTTGACAATATGATTTTGATAAGAAACTTATGTTACTGAGACCTAAATATACGACTCAATATAAACGCCGGAAGGAAATATTGAATTATTAAACAGAGGAAATGGTATTACATTAAATAAATGGATGTTAGTATTTATTTTACATTTTTCTAATACGAGAGTATGTTTTAGGAAATTTTTTTTCCATACGACAGGCAAACAATACATAAAATCTGAGAAATTCGGCACGGGATGGCAAGGGATAATTTTTATCGGAGACTTGCGTCGCCTTGTGTGCGAAGGGGCTTAGAGTCGTTTTTCGTGATTGAGTAACAAACGTCCAAACTTTTGTATTTGTAACATTAGCGACAGTCTTAAATCTGTTCATGGTTGAATATTTGATATATTTTTCTTCTAAAATCTTGATAATTTGTTTCAGAAACATTATTGATATGTTTAATATAATATGATTTGCGATACAAATATGTTACATATTAAAATCTATATGACTGATTTTTATATACATATACATACTCCATATACGATAATAGTTTATGATGGAATTATATAATTTTATACATTCGTAAATAACTCTTCAGACAACCTTTTCAAAGTTGATGTTATATATAAATATATTATATACACTTTATATTAAATAAATTCATTTGGAATGACTTGATATGTCCTACGATATAATACTGACATGCAATTAGTTATCAATATATGCAGTTATTTAGTAAGAACGTAGCCGGTTATCAGCGGGTCTATACTAACAAAACGATCAAATCTTGTCTCAATCTCAAGTGTCTCTCTCGTTTTGTATGAGCAAGATAGAGATAAAAACTGATACTAGATTTTAAAAGGTTTTATTAGAGAATAGTTTGGTTCCAATATCAATAGTTACAAACACGTAAACATGTTATAAAACATGGTTATTTAACACATTTAAATAGTATAACATAATATTTCCACGGAGGAACTCGATGGCGTCGCTTTGTGTCGCACTATTATGAACACGCAAGTCAAGCGACGACGTCGACCTAGCCAGTGTTTGGATGGGCTTCGGAGGGCACGTTAAGCCGTCGGTCCCGGCTGTTGTTGGTAGATGACAGTCGTTAAATCAAGTAGCCTTCGGTTCGGGCGGCTTGAAAACACCTGCCTCTGCCAAACCGCATTGGAGCAGCGTGGCAGAGTACGCTCTAGTCCCCTTCGATGGAAGGGAGACCCGTATCCCTGCAGTGGGATGATTATGGGTTGATATGATGATGATGAATACTTCCACGTATAATCGGGACAAGCCCACCACACATTCCCACCGATGTGTCTCCTGTGTAGCCAGGATCAACAACGGCGACCTCAGATTGACAATAAGCGATGAAGCTTATTGACGTCCCGGGGGAGAAACTACAGCTGTCCTGGAGCTCACAACGAATTTAATCAGAAAGAAGTTAGTCGGAGTAGGAAGTATTCAAAGGACTTCCCTCCTTAACAACTACGTGAGAGACAGCAATTTGAAGCAAAAAGCACGTATAATGCTATATATAACATTGTAACGTGGAAATACTATATAACGCAAGTTATATAACACGTCATCATAATTAAGAGGTACCTTAACACAAGAGACTAATTTACTTGTTTACAAAAAATGGTCACAGACCATTTTGTGGCGGTTACGCCGGTTACATTCTTACCGCACATAGTGTTTTATATAATAGTTATTATTAACGTTAATTTCATTAACTAATAAAGTACATTAGCGCTTTTCCCCATTGATTAAATGATATAATTTTATTATAAGTAACACTGATTTTATCTAATTGGATCAATATGAAAGTTACAATTACTGTAATATGGTATTATATTACAAAATGTCGAAGTTACGAAATAGCAACACTTTGTACAAAGTCTTTTTTTTTCGATAACGGAAAGGACCATAAAGTTGCGGAAGTATATACAGATTTTGAGAGAGCATCACAGGGTGGAGATGGAGGCAGTGAGTCAAATTTTAGTCTATATGCTTCTGTCCCTCTTTTACAAATAACTTTTAACAAAAGGGTAACAAAAATAACAAAAAATACAGCGTGTTTTTTCGAGCCTTAAGTATCTATTATCATGTCGCATTCGTGAATTCTGCGCCTTCCAATGGTTGACTGGTAGAGAATGCCACTTAGCAAGCTCGCCTATTTTATCATTACTTTTGTTTTGTGGTCAATTAAACGTCGAGTGAAGATTTGTTATTAGAAGGGTTGATATAAAGTTAGATAGTAAACGTCTCAAGTATTTCGTAGTTATTCTTCCCTAAAATCTCAGACCGTAAGATCTTCATAAATCTTTGTAAATATTAAAATATTTATGCAATTTATTAAGGTAGAATTTAATTATAACAAGTTTAACAAATAATTATTAACCTCAAAAAGGCGTCCACACTATGAGAATTTTGTTACATTGCTTGTCATGTTACATCAGTCTGTCTGTACCCACCATTATGTTACATTACCATTTTAGAATTTTCTAGAACCCTAAACTTTTCTTATGTGTGTCGTTACAACAATATAAATAAAAAGTAAGGGACAGAGTTAGCAGACTTTGTACAAAGTATATAAAAGAAAATTCAATAATGAAAATGGAAAAAAACATTGGGAGCCTTATTAAAGCAATCTCATTACGATAATGGATACAGTGAAAATCGGAAATAGGATATTGTCGCCTTGCTTCTAATATCCAGATATTTATCGGGGGGGGGGGGGGCAAGAATATCATACATGGAAATACGGTTGATAGAACTCAGGAGAACGCTGAACAGCGGTCCTATTCTCCTAATAAAAACAGTCAAAGCCTAGTCTCAATTTCAAGCACTTTACATAGTATGAAATGAAGTCGCTTTTTCTGTCTGTCTGTGCGTCCGTGTGTCCGTATGTATGCTTAAATCTTTAAAACTACGCAAAGGGTTTTGATGTTTTTTTTAAAATAGATAGAGTGATTCAAGGGGAAGGTTTTTAAGTATAATACATTGTAAAATTCCCACGGGAAAGCGGGATACACGCAAACGAAGTTGCGGCGGTTTCGATAGTAGTCATATAAAATAAAATACGAGCGAGATAGCATTTGAGATTCATACTAGATTCAGACTGTTTTTTGTTACGAGAATAGAACCAATGAAACAACTGCAAAGGTGACATAAGTTTACTTATACGAGTTTACGTATGAGCATCTATACGATTTTCTGGCGTATCCCGGGACCATGATACTGCACACAGAATAAACGAAGAATTACAATAAAAATATTTTTTTACGACACTATTCATAATGGCTTCATATAATTAGTCGACGATAAAGAAATATTTTATTTTTATTTTGGACATATCTTAGGCGGCAAAGTTATTGTAACTTGCGCAAAGTGATTGTATAAAAACAAGCTTGTGTATGCTTGTGTACAAAACACTTATATAAAGGAATACAATTTTACGAAAATAATTAATTTTAGTTATAATATTTTATGATTTGAGAAAAATAATTTCAATTACTCCGATTATTTTAACAGCGTTAATTAATTGCTACCATCAGTAAAGGTATTCCTGTTAATATTTTAATCGCAAGAAACGTTATAATTTTAATGACTATGTCATGATTATGTCACAATTTCCATAAAGCCAGATTACTAACACCACATTAGCATAACTTTCCATATGTCACTCAAATTAATAAATGTCAGTCTGTGAACATGGTATTTCGAATTAATTCATTTCTACGTTTGTTATTAGAATAATTAAAGATTAAAGGGCAACGCAAAATCTGTGATTACGCATATTTATATTTTTTTTTTTTGGTTGGCAAATCACATAGATTGAGCTAGCCCAAAGAAAGTTCGATACTTGTGTTATAGGATACTAACTACACTACTACATCAGACCCGAGGCTAATCAGAAAAAGTTCGTTTTTCATCACGACCCGGCGGGATTCGAACCCGGGACCTCCTAGGTGACGGTCTGACGTGGTGGTAACCATTACGCCAAGGAGGTCGTCAAAGACTTTCTTTCGCCATTTCTTTTACCAGTGGTCATTTTGCTTTTCTTTCCGAAATAGTTTGTTTTATCTTTTTTTTTTATGTCGTACAGTAGACAAACAAGCAAGCGGGCCACCTGATGGACATCAGTAACACCAGGGGCGCTACCAATGCGTTGTCCACCAAGGAGGTTGGAGGAAGGGAAGGGAAAGAAGGAGGGGGAAAGAGGGGATATGGAAGGAGTTGGGCTTCCGGATCTCTCACTCACCGAACGAAACGCATTGCTGCTTCACGTCGATATTCTGTGAGAGAGTGGTACTTCCCCGTTCGAGCCAGCCCGTTTCGTAATAATTGCTCTACCACTCCACAAAGTAGTAGTAGTAGTTTATAGAGTATACGTATTACACAAATAATTTATTACTGTAATGTAATATTTGACGAGAGAAAGAAGAAGAAGAGAGTGTCTGTGAGGAGCTACTCTCTGAATAAATATTTTGAATTTTTTCGATCATTCTGTGTGCAGTACCTTACCTATACGACTATCCGTCGTAAAATAGGCGACATACATGCATCAGTTCCTATCTTTAATCGAAGTCAACTCACAAAATTAGGGAACATACCGATTGTAATTTTTTTGTAAGAGATTAAAGGTTAGTTTCACATTAAATAAAATATGAATGAATATAAATTTTTAGTAAAACTTAATATATGAGACTGCAGGCAGGTGTGAGCTTATTAATATTTTTTTAAATTAATTAATATTTACATTAGACTAAAATATATTTACAAAAGTATCACAGGAATTATTAATATGAATCAAGAAGGTTTGATGACTAGACATAAAGAAACTATTAGGGTTGTATAATAAAATATATATTTTTTGCTATTTTAAAAAGCATAGTCTGGGACATTTCAAGGTACCTATAGGATTTTTTTTTGTCTGATAAATATTCAATTACATATTAAGTTTTTTTTTTCAGTAGTCTACGCAGTTCAGTTTTAAACCTACTTAATGGCAGCTATGTCGTCATAATACCTGAGATTGAACCTGTAATACTAACACAGATTTAAAAAGTTAAACAACATCACTTTTATCGAGTAGCACATTATTGCTACCCCCGTCTTCTTGTCAAATATGATAATCCCTTAATGGTCTGACAGACTCAGCTGATGACCTAGGCGTGGGGTCCATACCCGATAAACCTAGCGATCCACTCCGCCTAACCACTAAAGTTTTCGTTCCATAGTCGGTGACAAAATTGTCGTTTCTAGTTGGTGTGTTGGCTCTTACTGTCTGGTAGCCGCAGCATGGTGGATATCGGGATGTGAGAATCTTCTTGAATGCCTCGCGGAATTCTGTGTTGAATATCGAGTAGATTATTGGGTTGAACGCCGAGTTCGAATAGCCGAGCCAGGTTAGGATTTTGAAGGCTAGATCTGTAACAAAAAGAAAAGTTTGGTCATCATCATCATCATCAAATACTAACATCTCACAGCTGACACATTATATGATGTTGACCTCTGGCACCAGAGGCCTCGGCTTGGCTATATTAGCGTACTGCGTATATTCGTGTTAAAGCGACAGTGTGTTCGTTGCAACGCGTAGTATACTTGCTCGAACTTTTGCAACACTTGAGGATAAAGACGAAAACATCTTGTTCATTTGAACACGCCAACACAACACGAATCTTCGCCCGCTAATGTAGCCTTGACCATACAATTAGAAATAATTTTTAAAAGCTTTAAATAATGAGCTCGTCATAATAGTCCTTGAAACGCAACGCTTCCATTTCGAGGGAATGTGATTGAATCTAATTCTCAATGTATTAATCACAAAATAAGATATAATACTTTCTAAATCATTAAGCCTTAAGCGAATCACAAAAGACATTTATCATAATTAATTAGTTGTTTTGAAACAGAATTAGTCAATACAAAGTTACATTTTATGCTTTAACTTAGGCTATCAATGATAATGAAAGTCGATGAAAGTCAGATATTATTTGAACGAGTAATATTGAACTTTAACTTTAAAGTATTGTTTTAAAAGAATTATAACTTTTAATATTATAAAAATTATAAATAGGAATGTAGGTGTATATTTTGAGTAAAAGTGAGTGCATTAATTTGTGTTTCGCCAACAAAACTGTTACACAGTTTGGCGATCGGTAGGTAATAAGAAATTATGTGTACCTACAGTGTTTTGGATAAAATAAATAAAAAACTAATATTATAAATGAGAAAGTGAGTTTGTTTGTTTGTTTGTTATTCCTTCACGGTTTGACTAAGCAGCCGATCATTATAAATTTTTTTATACATACTGTCTGGGGTACAGACAGAGCCCAATATAGGCTACTTTTTATCCCGTGAAAGTATGTCATTCCAATGGGAAAGTATTTTTTATACTATAGAGGGCGCTGTATGGGATGGGCTATCGGCCAACAGATGGCGCCACAAGTCGCGCTATGGGTTGTTTTATTGTCAAACGAGATCTGTCATAAAATTAAGCGCGAGCGAAGCCGCGGGGAAAAGCTAGTAAAAAATAATTTAACACTATTTTGGAGTTTTTTTTATGTAAGAGGATGGCAAAGGAGCATGCACCTCACCTGATGTTAAAGTGATTATCATATCATACTAAAGTTATAAATGAGAAAGTGGGTTTGTTTGTTTGTTATTCCATAACGGCTTGACTAAGCAGCTGATCTTTGTTTGTATACATATTTTCAGGGGTACAGAGCCCAAAATAGACTTTTTATCCCGTGAAAGTATGTCATTCCAATGGGAAAATAATTTTTCTACTATAGAGAGCGCTGTATGGGATGGGCTATCGGCCAACAGATAGCGCCACAAGTCGCGCTATGGGTTGTTTTGTTGTCAAACGAGATCTGTCATAAAATTTATGTATGTAATTCGCAAAATATGTATACAGTAGCAATAAATTTTATTCTATGCTATTCTCCGGCGCGGCGTCTGTTTTTTTTAATGAGAAGATGTTTTTTGGCACAAAGTAGACATTAACCTATGCCCCCACGTTTTTTTGGCACAAAGTAGCCTATGGCACTCTCCTATCCCCCCACAAACACGTATTGACGTGAAAGAAGGACAAACCAAAAAAACACATTTTCGCATATATATATATTAGTCGTGGAAGTATGGATTTTATGAACATTCCTTCGATTGCCAACGAGCATACGAGTCACCTGATGGTAAGTGATCACCATGCCCATGGAACACAAAGACACTAGGGGAGGTTCGCTACAACAGATCCAGGCTGTTGCTGACCTTAAAGATGAAGAAAGGAAATAAGGAGAACTCACTGACGGGGGCAGTCTGGCAGACTCCCCCGGTCGAGATAGCCTATTTCATATAAAGTACTTTTTTTGGATTTGTTGGTGAATACGGGCATAATTGTATTAAAAGATTCTATACGTATTTATTACTCCAATATTATTAATTTCCGTAACGAAAGATATTAGTCATGTTTCATTCTATTTAAAAAATCTTATGAAAAGATGTTTTTATAATGAAAATTTAAGTAAAATATTCAAACAAGCGACATTGTCCATTCAATCTCTCGCGCAATAAAAATGTAACAATGGAATTTCATAGTATGTTTTGTTGTTCCTTTTTTTAATTACTTACATAAGGAAAAAGAATTTCTTCATTTTCAGTTAATGTAAGTCCAGCTTAATTCAAGACAGAATTGGAATGTCACTGGTAGGGAATGTTACCAGTCGTAATAAACGTTGTGTATAGTCTTAAGCGTTCTGTATGTTTTTCCAAATTTCCATGATAATTTTTTATTTCCCCAGGAAAGGTTCGGGACAAGTCCACCACACTGTGTGTCCTGTATAATGTCCCACTGAATTGACCATCACGACTTCCAAAAGAATGTAACAATAGACCGTGGTGCTCGGCAATCGAGCCTCACTTGATTTGCCATCTCTCTAGGGTATAATGCCTTTTGCTTCAAATTGCTGTTTCTCACGTAGTTGTAAGGAGGGAAGTCCTTTTAATACTTCCTACTCCGACTATCTTCTTTCTGATTAAATTCGTTACGAGTTCGAAGACAGCTGTAGTTTTCTCCCCCGGGACGTCAATAAGTCATTGCTTATTGTCTATCTGAGGTCGCCGTTGTTGATCCTGGCTACACAGGAGACACATTGGTGGGAATGTGTGGTGGGCTTGTCCCGACTCTTCCAAAAGAATGGATGAATTAATTAATGAAATATTTCTTAACAGAGTAATTATGGTTTTCCAATTGTCATTTTAGTAACATTTTGTCCTTAACATATTCCAGCAGTTTTTGTATGTGAATTTATACAAGGTGATTTTTTAGTCACCAGCCATATTGAAGGAGGTCAGAGTGTCCATGATAATGATCAACTTTTACTATGGGGACCATGTCAAATCGCGAAAAAAATCAACTGTTTCATACAAAATGTTGTCATATCATACATATTCGATCAAAATGTATTAATCAAAATTACCTGTATAGAGTGCGATAGTTCATCACATCGAGGACCAACAAGTATATCTTCAAAATACAATTAAACTTAAAACCTAAGTTAACCTGCACACACTAACTTTAACAGTGTAAGATTATAGTTAGAAAGTTTAACTCGTTCTTGATACTTAACCATTTAATGCATAGTAGTAAACTCGTGAAACTCACTTGCCCTGAATGTTCGCGAACTCGTTAAAATGGAGATTTCAAGTAGAAAAGTTAAAATTCACATCACATCAACATGTTCTCGGACAACCAATGAAAGATGTGAGCAGAGCTAAGAACAAAGATTTTCATGCTAATAATGTAAGAATCGCCATGAAACTTTGTAATTGCAATAGAACAATATGAATACTATTGATAAATAAAAATTCGAGGAAATCCCGTTACGAAAATGGGAAAACTTGAATTATATTTACGGCCTGCTCATCTCTTTCATTGGCTGACTGTACTCTAGGCGGATTTATAAATATCAGTACCGGCACAGTGCCGACACGTGCCGTTCAGTACGTATGCATCAGTGTCAGTGTTTTTTTTAAAACATTTTTTATATGTAAGCATCACCGTAGCCTATAGACGCTTGCAATACCGGGGCTCACCCGTTGCCAACCCTCCCACCCAATCCCCCCCAAGTGGAGCTCTCGAGATCTTACTCACCGTAGGAACACAACATGACCGAGACCAATGCTATTTGGCAATGATATGATGATGATGACAGTGCTGTCAATGCTGCACTGAACGTCACAATCACTGACAAGTATGGATAGCTTCGTACAAAATGTATTCTACAATAACATTTTTCACTGACATTGATGGATACGTTGCTGAACGGCATGTGTCAGAACTGTGCTGGTACTGTTGTGTGTAAATCCGCCTTCAGTGGCCCATACTACTGTTAAGTATTATAATATCTGTGCCCAGATTATCTATACATACCTGGTATACAAGTTTTACAGAATGCAGCGACGATATTAACACAGAAGAACGGCACCCAGCACAGTAGGAATACTCCCATTATGATTCCTACTGTTATGGCGGCCTTATGGTCGGACACGTGGTACGGGGAAGAGTGGACGTGCGTGTGGACTCTTGTCCGGACAGATTTAGTCCGGTTATCCGGCATTTGCACCGTCCGTGTGACCGCCCGAATGGATTTCACGTGTTTCTGCGCGTAGCAGTATAATCTGTGGAGGAATTGTAAAAGTTAGTTCAAGGTTTTAATATTGGGTCAAGAGGTCTCGAGGACGCTCTCCAACAAGATGGGTGGAATCAAAACGCTCACAGGCTGTGAACGACTGCTCCTATAATGTCTCCAATAAAATCGAATAGACACATATAGCAAAGTGACCACGACCACTCTGATAATGGTGACCAACTGAAAAGGATATTGGGTCTTCTCATAACAAAATTATGGTAAAATTTTCCACCTTTTCCATAAAAAAATAACATTCGGGGTTTCAACTTGATTTCATACATACGTTATAAAATATATTATGGTCGTAAGCATCCTAATCATATTGCGTCTTACGAGCATCGTATCGCGCCTGCGCATTGTCGATACGATGCTCACAAGGCTTCAAATTCTTTTGCAAAAACTAGCAAGATAGAGTGATCGACGTTATTGTTCGTAATAAAATGTTGCGCTAGCGTCGCGACATCCCGGCGTGATCGTCGCGTCAACGCTGCGCGAGCGCAGTCGGGCTCTCCTCTCACAAATTAGGAGCATACCAATTAAAAAACTCACTGTCTATCACCTTCTCCGCCTTAATAGTGGCGAGGTTGCGAGAACTGGTGATATTTCCACAACAACCAATATAATAGTAATAAATAAATAAACCAAGTTGCAACTCATTTACACAACAGACATCAATTTCAACGCCCGGGGACTCAAGTGACTTTGAAATTTTGGTGGGTTAATTAATTAAACTTAGAATTTATTTAGCACGAAACTCTTCAAACTCTTAATCCTTGGAGGTTGAAATCGCAATTTTGCGAACACCATAACTTGAGTTACAAATTTTGTGTAATAATATTGAAATAATCGCGGTATCATTTCTAGGGTTCCGTATGGTATTTTTTTTATACCATTAAGACCAACAAGCATACGGTACGACTGATGGTAAGCAGTCACCGTAGCCTATGGACACTTGCAACATCGGCGGTATTACTCGCGCGACCCTGTCAAAAGTGGAGCTCTGGAGACCTTACTAACCGTAGGAACACAACATGGCCGAGACCAATGCTATTTGGCTACGATCTTCTTTAGGTGGTGGTAATTCCCCAGAAGAGGTGCTCCGATTTGAGCGAATTATCCGCTGTGCCCTACCTCGCTTTATAAAATCACCACTGTACGTGTTTTTCAGCTTTTACATATAAATGGTGACCATGAAATCTTAAGCGAGCGAGCGAGAGCGATCTATGTCTATGTCCTGTATTAGTACAGTTAAACAATGAAAGAGATGACCAGGGTAGAGAACTAAGAATAAAGATTTATGTATGCTTATAATGAAATATCATTAAAATAAATGTAAAGGTTTAAAAATTCGAGTAACGCAATATTTAATAAAAACTTGACTCATATTTATACGGCCCTGATCATCTCTTTCATTGGCTGGCTGTACGACAAAATTGTTTTTTCAATTCATCCTTTGTTCTAGTGAATGAAAATATTGAAAACACGCCACGGAATTTTTCGACTGAAATATTTTCTGTTTGTTATATATTTTTGGTGTGAAAATTTTGTGTATTTCAAACTACGTACTCGATGATTTCGAATCATATTCATTTTTCTTTTTTAATTTTCAAACAAAAAAAAAACGAGTGAGTCTGAAGGTCCATTTTTTAAGCATCACCCTACGGTGATGCTTAAAAAATGGACCTTCAGACTCACTATACCACCTATAGACGCTTGTTATACCGGGGGTATCACTCACGCGTTGCCGACCCTCCCAACCAAAAGTGGAGCTCTGGAGACTTTACCCGTAGGAGACCGTAGGAACACAACATGGCCGAGACCAATGCTATTTGGCTACGGTCTTCTGTAAGGTGGAGGTCCTTCCCCAGGGCTGCTCCGATTTCAGCGGATTATCTGCTGTGCCCTACCTCTCTTAAAGATCATTTTACACGACGCTAGTTTATTGCCGGTTGCATACAATAATTGACATGCACCGTCTAAAGGCGTGTACGCACGACCGAACACGAACATGGTGAACATCGAACACGAACACTTTGTTCGCACGTGCGTACCACTAACGAACATCAAACAATTTGTTCGTCAAAAGTGTTCGTGTCGATCCAATTTGGTTGTTCTGTGTGGACGATGTTCTCAGCACGACCGAACAAGAACATTGTTAACACGAACATCGAACTAAAAGAGTAAGGCTTGGTAGCCTCTTTTGTTCGACACCATGTTCTTGTTCGGTCATGTGGTGGCGCGCGAACACAAGTAGAACTATGTTTGTAGGTGTTCATGTTCGCTTTGCTAATTTACGTCCACACGTGCGAACCACATGTTCCGTGTTCGTGTTCGATGTTCACCATGTTCGTGTTCGGTCGTGCGTACACGCCTTAAACGACAGTTTGCTTACAATTCTTGAAGGACAATGAACTGCTCCCACTCTATTTCATGCAATTATTGCTCTTGAATGTACAAGAAACTGGCGTTGTCTAAATAGGCCTACTCCAAAAGAAACACAAATTAACACAAATTTATCATCACATAAATATAACTACATAAGTACAAAGTATATAATACAAAGTAGGTACTTTAAAATAGATAGACAGATAGATAGAATACTCGTTATTTGCATTACACACAGGAAAAAGTTAAAAAAAAACAATCTTACAAACTAGTGTAAAAGCAACAAGGCGGCCTTATTGCTAAAAAGCAATTTTTTTATTTCAAGGTAACCATAAGGTAACGAATTTCTGTATGGAGTGGGCAGGGCTAGCAACACAAGAAAATAAATCTAAACAAGAAAATGATAGATACTTTTATGTAATACGTTAATAAAATTATAAAATTACCTGCAATAAATACTGATCATCACAATACATGGTAATATGAATGATATGCAGCTCGATACTATAGCATATGTCGGGGTAAGAACCAATGCGCAGGTCGGGTATCTGGGTGGTCGTTGTGTAGCTAATGCTTCTTCATCAGGCCTGTGGAGCCCTAGTGAGATGGGCAGGAAGCTCACTAGAGCCGCAAGCAACCATATCATGGCTATAGTAATGATTGCCACACGTCTCGTCACCCAGCGCCCGTATCTTTAAAGAAAAATATTGTTGAAACACTACATATATTAAAAATATTGTTGAATAATTAAGGTCCTAATTTATGAATGAACTTCCTTTTAACACATGACTATTTAGGTTACATATGATCGTTTAAGCAAGGAAATAATGGTCTAGTATTCAGTTAAAATAAATTGTTTGTATTGTAAGTAGTTAGAAAAATTTGCTTAGGTACTACATAAATTCATCCATAATCAACCATTTTGATATGTGAGACGCGCCCTTCGCACCGCACCCCTAAACCTTTTTTTTCTACTGACGGATGGCTGCTACAAGAGATGCGCATTTTACCGAGTATTTCTAAATTTAATGCCTTTTTTATACTGAATACTAGACCATTATTTCCTTGCTTAAAGGATCATATGTAACCTTTATAGTCATGTGTTAAAAGGAAGTTCATTAATAAATTAGGACCTTATATACTAGTCAAAACTAAATTTTAAAGAAACTTTAAGAAATAAAAAAAATATATAAATAAAACTTGTGGATTCATTTGAACCAGTTTCACAGTAGAACCATTACAGATGCATCAATGTATTAAAATTAAATTACAATGTTATTGTAAACTTTTAATAAAAGTGTGGTAACTTTAGAAAACTTGTAAGCATTTGGGTGATAAGTAAGGATGAATTGGTCTAAAGGATCAACTCCTTAAATATGATTAAACTTAAGAGATTATTCGCAACAAATTAATCCCAATAAATTAGGATTCGAAAGAGACCGGTTTCTGAGATTTCACGTTCGGCTTCAAATGTTAAATATACCAGAGCCTAGACTAGAGCAAGACTTAAAATATTTTTTTACACATTTGGTAGGATGCTAACGCCACAAAATCTTTATGCCTCCTACAACCGACATGGATAAAATTATTTATTTATTTTATTTATTTAACTTTATTGACCACAATACATAAGTACTGATACAATAGGCGGACTTAATGCTAAATTGCATTCTCTACCAGTCAACCATTGGGAAGTGCAGAGATTCACGAATGCGGTTTACTTGTTACTACTAATAACATTACTCAAAATTTATACATAAGTAGGCAATACAATAGACATACATATAAACATACATGAATATATATTATGTGAAGACACACCTCAGTGGATCCTTGATGTGTATATATCTGTCTAGGGATATGGCGCAGAGGTTGAGGATTGAGGCGGTGGAGCACATCACGTCACAGGCCACCCAGGTGTCGCAGAACTGCTCACCGAACACCCAGTAGCTACAACAAACAATGTGATGAATTCTTATATTAAAATTACAATAATTATTTTTAAAAAAAGGAAACTAAACTAACGTTAATAATCAAGCTAAATCAAAACTATCTAAAACTAATATTAAATTAAAAATTCATCCAATGAAAGAGACCAGTGAAGATCTATGATCAAAGATTTTTATGCTAATATTGTAAGGATCATTATGAAACTTTTAATAATAAATAAATAAATATTCTTGGACAAAACACAACGCCATCTAGTTCCAAACTAAACAAAGCTTGTAATATAGATACTAGATTGCTGATAAATATACATAAATACTTTTTTTTGGAAATAAATACTTATTATCCAGGAGGTCCCGGGTTCGATCCCCGGTCGGGTCATGATGAAAAACGAACTTTTTCTGATTGGCCTCGGGTCTTGGATGTTTATCTATATATGTATTTGTTATAAATATAATATCATTGAGTTAGTATCCCATAACACAAGTTTCGAACTTACTTTGGGGCTAGCTCAATCTGTATGAATTGTCCCTATATATATTATATTATTATTATATTATTATACATAAAAAAACACCCAGATCAAGATAAACAGACATGTTCATGCACACAACTGTTTGCCTTGCGCAGGATTCGAACCCGCGGCCCTTGGGACAAAGTGGCCATTGTTAGCCACTCGACCATTACATAGTCCAATGTGAATACTATTGATAAATAAAAATTTGAGTAAATCCCTTCACGCAATATTTAGGAAATTTGACATATTATTTACGCCTACAAATAAAGCAGATTATTATATTATGTATCTATTATATACTAACCCAAGCAGGTCATTGACACCAGCAAATGTCATGACAGCAGCGGCTACTAGCATGTCAGCGATAGCAAGGGATGCTAGGAAGAGGTTGCCAATCCTTCTCAACCCTCGATCTGTGTAGATGGCAACACAGACCAGAATGTTGCCAGCAACACTCAGGAATATTAGCAACGACAGAAATATACCTGTGAAGAGAAATATGTTATTAATTTATACATTCCAGTACTCATTTCAGTATCGGCGGTAAAAGTAAGTAATTACAAATAAAGAAACCGAGCTTTCAAGTGATATGACTATGGCACTGTCTCCGGGGAAACCAGTATTTCGAAATGATCAGAAGATATGCTAAAACTATCAATGAAGTTTTTTTTTAAACGCCCTATCATCATCATCATCATACCATCCAATAATCAAACGACACACAGCGACGTCATCAAGGTCTTTAATCACCATACACACTGTATTGTTTATTACTATTAAAATCAAAGAAAACATTAAGGAAAAAGAACATGATATTTTATCCCGTAAACGCATTAAAGAGGCCATCCCCAATGGATTTATAGGCCAACTGTTGCTTCGGCTTTACAGCTACAAAACAAAACATAGTGTTACATATGTACAAACAAATCTCTTCAGAGTTGTCGGGGATTTGAGCAGACATAATCCCGACGGATTGCAATTCTGTGTTTCATTGGGAAACCAGAGTTGTGGATCTAGAAAATAATATTGTGTTGGATTGGTTTTGCTTGTAGATCAGTCTGGGATTTTTTCTAGTAGGTCGTTTTTTAGGTACAGTAGAACTTAAAACTCGCGGCAAATCGAATTGAAACGACGCCAGATAAATATCGTATCAAATCATTTTTTTACGTACGCTCAACAAAGGAGTTGACTGACCCCCCTCTGTATATATGATTAAAGATTTCGAAATATTGCGTGAAGGGATTTACTTGAAAATTTGTAATTACATAATACAATATGAATACTATTGATAAATAAAATTTCAAGTAAATCCCTTCACGCAATATTTAGAAATCTTTAATCATATATACAGAGGGGGGTCAGTCAACTAATTTGTTGACTGTACGTAGTAAAAATGTTTGTGGACGATTTGTGGATAGCGTAGTTTCAAGACTTGCGCAAGAGCGTCATCTTTTTCTTAAATGTCATTCGTATGCAACAAAATATTTAAGGGCCCTAGGAGCCTCTTTAGAGCTCAGCAAGTACCAGACTATTCAACTTAATCTTTCATTATTGTATGTTCAACCCTTAACTAAAAACCGTGTATATTTTTAAAATGAAAATACCTAAATGATAAATTCCACATGCCAGTATAAACATTTAAATTGAATTTTTTTTAAAGTATGAAATTAAAAAATCTGAGGATTTTCCTTGTTCACTATTTAACGAAAGAAGAAAAAGGTTACAGTCAGATTTTAATTAAAAGTAAATGTTTTTAAACAAATTATTTTATATTGCGCTTCACGAGGACCCCAGAAGCCCATAACATTTCCCGGCTTATGCTCAAGGCTCACGTTTGGGATAAGTTGAATTTTTTTGGCTCTACAATTTAATTCAAATGATGAAAGTTTTTAAAATATATTTAGAAAATTACTGAAACAGTATTTTTGGACAGAATAAAAAATAACTTTGAGACTTTCAACAGTTAACCAATGAAAGAGATGACCAGGGTAGACAAAGAACAAAGATTTTTATGCTATTAATGTAAGTTTGCATTAGGCCATCCATGGCTTTAAAATTTTTGTTTAAAAATGACAGTAAACAACTTACCAACTAGTAGGATGGAAAGTAATGTCACCGCATCAGGTTCTTCCCCTTCATCGTACTCCACCGTCGTGTCATTCACCTCTAGCGCCACCTGTTGACAATTATTAGAAGATTTATTATTGTTTAATGGTGGCACAGTGGCATTTGGTGTTGGTTGATTTTTCCGAAATATTTGATACATAAAAAAAATATTAAAAATAAATATAAATTAAAACGTCACTCCTCTAATCCTCTTGCGAAGCAAAAAAAGGTTTTCTCTCTGTTAAAAAATACGCAACGCCATGTGAATTTCAAGCATTTTTAAAGATCGGTCAAACAACTAATAATAATATAAATTATATTCTAAACTTAAGGTAATGATTAAAATATAATAACCCTATGATCATATTACAGTTCAAATCATGTGCGAAGTTCATTGAATATGCTTATCGAAAATCGATTACTGTTTATAGATTAACCCTTCCCACAGACCAACTATGTTTTAGTAATGTATGTAATTAGGGTAGCCGCTTATGGATTATGTAGTTGTCCGAAAATCGATATATAGATCCATTTGCGAATTATTCTGACAGGCCCGGTGGTCGCTTTATCCCGATCGAATCCCGCTCGAGACAAACATGGTGTATTGTGTAAGCATGATCAATATTGAACATTCATAATTGTATGTATCTTAGTCTGGGTGTTTTCTATGTATAATGGTATGCAACAACGATCTAGTACCCATAGTACATAGTATAGTACAAGCTTTGGTTAGTTTGGAACTAGATGGCGTTGTGTGATTCGTCCAAAAATATTTATTTATATTGCATAAATTAGTAGTAAGTATAGTGATTCGAAAGAGCTTACATTAGGTCTATTTGAATAAAAATAATTTGAATTAGAATTGTTCTCGATTTGAACTGTGGCTCGATAACAAATCAAATAGTTTAACTTAGGTATTGATTGAGGTATTTTATTTAACTAATAAATGAAAACCTAAGTTAAACTTTGTGGCTAAACTAACGTAGTTTAGTTAGCAATGTACAAATGAAATCATTTTTATTCAAATAGGCATATTACAAGCACTTTCGAATCGTCACTTTTTTCCTACCACCAATTCAGACGGCAGATTTGTGCTAAGAAGAACCGGCAAGAAACTTAGCACTTGCTCTTTTAAAATGGTTATATAAAGTAATAATTATGTTTAAATAAAAGTAAACATTAAAACATTATTAAAAAAACAGTACAGTTAGTATTACCAAAAACTATACTAAAGTCATAATATTTATTATTCGTAGGGTCAATCCCTTTATTTGTAAAGGCAATCCCTGGATTATTGGGAATAATATTTGGTAATATGGGTAAATTGTCTTTACCGAAATAGACCTTCACAAACTTCGTGTTAACTTTCATCTTTGATTAGGGATAAAGTAGAATGTAGGCTGTTTCTTGTAACTTTTGTTCATTTGCTTTGAAACTAACTACACTAGACTTGCTAACAAAAATCCAAATACGCTATTCGTTAATTAAGAAACGATACACCTATACTAGAAGTCAGTTTATTTGACAATACAAACACAAATAGCTTAGTATAAGAATATACCTTTTTTTTAAATTACTGTGTTCAAAAGAATCAACCCGTTTATTCAGGCCTAGGCCTTCGCGGAAATTTTCTACTAGGCCTTCGCGGAAATTTTCTCTAGTTTTAAACATCATTTATTATAATGCAACAGTCACAGCTATTGGTCCATATTGGTACCACGTAAAGGCGCGGTCCCACTGCTGCGCACGCTGCGCACGAACACGTGGGCCACGTGGCATATTACAGCTGCGTGGATGACTACGTGGGTCTACGTTTCCACTGCAGTACAAGCTATACACGAATATAAAACCACGACTACTTACAGCTGTAGCGTGGCCCACCACGGCGCACGGAGAGGCTACGCATTGATTGTCATAGTTTTTGGTTTGTAATGTGCCACGTGGCCCACGTGTTCGTGCACAGCGTGCGCAGCGATGTGCACGCTTTGTGGAACAAGCTGTGTACCGCATTCACTGCGTGCATGGCGTTGACAGCGTTGAGCTATGTTGAGCAAGCCACGCGTGTTTCAATGACGTCACTTGATGGTTAACGTGTCCGTGGGTTGCAGTGGACACAATCACGTACATCCTCTTGCAAAGCAAAGCTTAACTAACACACGTGCGTAGCCTCTTCGTGCGCAGCAGTGGGACAGCGCCTTAATGGTTGCGTTGCGATTGCGTGCATTGCTATTGATACAATGACCCATCTCACTCTGACAATATCGAAAATGACGTGCGCAACACAACTCGTACGCTACGCCGCCGTCGTAGCACATCTCGGCGTATGCTACGCCGCCGCTACGTCAGCGTAGCACTGAGCTACGCAGACTATGCCTACTTATAAACGCGAACGTTTGTAGGTATGGATTTTCATGCAAAAATGGCTTAACACAGTAGTTAAAAATCAACCTATAGAATTACTACAGATTTTATGTCCAGTCCAAAGAGTCACATTGTATTCAGAGACAAATGTTATTGTTATTACAAGTTTGCCCTTCACTATAAACGAAGTGAGTTTATACCATTAAAATTGTAATGCACAGACGGCCATATAAATAATACAGTAATATTCCATGTCATATTCATGAAATTTTAATGTTTTTGTTTTGATTACACTGTAACATCTGGAAACAGGCGAAAATATTTCATTTTTAGCAGTATAATTTATACCTATTTAGCTGTGCCCGTGATTTTGTCTGCGTGGATTTTCGGTGGTATCTCCCTTCTCCCTTTTTTATGGCAAAATCATGGAAAAATGCCTTTACAGTTAATTTTTTTGTAAATTTTCAGTAAACATGGAAATCGTTCCAGCTGTTTTAGAGTTATGTGTTCGAACAAACTCTTTATTAAACAAGTTAATATGGGATATGGGGTTCTTCAAAAGGAGCATTAAAAGGTTTGTACAGGGTCGGCAACGCGTTAGTGAAAATCCCTGTGTTGCAAGCGTCCATACGCTACGGTGACCGCCAGGGGGAGCACACTTAATATTGCCGTCAATTTCCATAGGCAACATCGACATTTGGTGCCTGTGGTGGATGAATTAAAATTTATAAAAAAGCGACAAATATTGTACTTCACATAACGTCTGACGGACCATTCTATTGCATTGACGTTATTTATTTTATTAGTTATTTATTTACATAAAATGTAAATAAAATACAAATTGGATACTTATATACTCGAAATTTGATGTATGCCGTCGGATGGGGGAATTCTTTGGGGCGCTAACAAAGAAAGGGTATATACATATACATACTATGTATTAAAGTTGGAATTTTAGTTCATCCAGCCGGCACCGCAGTGGCAGCACCTTCCATAGACGCCGATTTCACCCCGGAGTTGCCACTCTATAGGTACCTACCAATATTACTATCCTCTTTGGTGACCGCTTACAATTAGGCGGGCCGTAAGCATGTTTGCCGTCATTTTGGTATAAAATAAAATACTTTTAAGGCGATCGTATTCGAAAGTGAGGTGAAAACCCCGTACTATGCACTCAGGTGGTGCTGTGTGATGTTTGTATAATTTACTTATAAATACTAAGAAGGAAACTTACATTTGTAGGAAATATAGAGGCGAACTCCATTTTAATCAAATCCACTCGTACGGTGCATGATCAGGTCTTCGTATCCACCTTCAGCAGAAATATCCCCAGTGTAAACCGCCAGGCGATATGAAGCGAGGCCATTTTGTCCAGGCATCACATTTCTGGAAAAAAACAAAGTTTGGTGAGTTTTGTTTAGTCTTTTCAAGACAGGAAAAGAAACTAATCGATAGGTAATGTGGGCGTGATGTCTCTGGTCATAACATTGTCGAATCTGTACATATATGTGCTAAATAAAACGTCTCTTTTGAAAACTGACCCTTTGTCACATCAAAGTATTCGGTAAAACTCCCGTTAGATTGTTTCGTGCTTTAGAAGTTGTAAGAATGTTTGTAAGTAATTTTTTAAAATAAAACATTTAAATAAATTTGAACCTTTATATGTAATTTCACCATGTCCGTTTGTCTTCGGCCTAGCTCCTAGACGCTTAATACTTAGAAAGCTGTAATTTAGCATGTTTATAAAAACATTTTTCAAGATTTTATAGTTAACTAGTAAACCCCTTGCAAGTTCGTTTGCGTATATCTCGCTTTCCCGTGGGAATTTTGGAAAATCCTTTGTACACTCCTAGACGTCGTAAGGAACCTACAGTGCAAATTTGGAATCTCTAGACCCAGTGGTTTGAGCTATGCGTTGATATAATAATAGTTAAATCAGTCAGGACTTTAAATTTTATATATTTAGTTATGTCATTTAATGCCATATGCTTTCGCCATTTCTTTCCCCAGTGGTCATTTTGCTTTGTTTCCGAAATGGTGGTAGTTTATAGAGTAGCTTATTTTTTTTAATACAGATTCTTTGTAAGTGGCGTGTCTAAGTGCCCGCGAGGGCCGAATAAAGTATATTTTGATATGATTTGATCATATTTTTTGGTGCCTCCCCTACATGTAAAGCACATGAGTAAATAAACTAACGGACAGAGGCTTCACTTCCATACAACGTCGCGCGCCGAGGACACGCACACAAGCATGAGGCGCGTATTGCGTGTCCTCAAAGCGCTCGTCACGTACACATGCTTGTGTGCGTGTCCTCGGCGAGTGAAGTCTCTGTTCCGTCAGTTTATTTACTCATGTGATGTAAAGTGTATAATCCATTGTATAGTCGTTAGATAGATCTATTAAAAACAACACTGATGTTGGAAGATCATTTTTCGATATTTATAATATACTAGCTTTTGCCCGCGGCTTCGCTCGCGTTAATTTTATGGATGTATAGATCTCGTTTGACAACAAAACAACCCATAGCGCGACTTGTGGCGCCATCTGTTGGCCGATACAGCGCCCTCTATAGTAGAAAAATTATTATCCCATTGGAACGACATACTTTCACGGGATAAAAAGTAGCCTATGTTGGGCTCTGTACCCCTAACAATATGTATGCAAATTTTCATTATGAACGGCTGCTTAGTCAAGCCGTGAAGGAATAACAAACAAACAAACTCACTTTCTCATTTATAATATTATAGTAAGGATTCGTTATTTTTTTTGTTGGATTGTTTACATTTAGCGCTTGACTATTTACATTGAGTTAGTGAGTGAGCAACGTAACGTATCCAAGATTCTTGCAGTCCATATTGCTTACCATTATCACTGGCTCATTTGTCCTCGTCTGTCATAAAAAAATTCTTTACATTGCTAGTAACGTGTTTTAACCAAAGACCTTAACAAGTGTTTGATCATAGACCCAGCATACGCGCTCTACCTTTGATTGAAAAATTGCCTCCATCCGCACTGACCCACTGACGCAATTAGGTCTTTCTTTAGTATTATGCTTTAGAAATCAAATCTAGACCGCTTTGTCATAGGTTTTTCTATAGAAATCTATGCGACCTATTTCTGTACAATGGACAGATACAATGAAACTCGTTCTATTGTGTATAATAATTTGTTGCTTCCACGAAAACGAAACCCATCCAACTACTGGCTAGGGTCGATGTTGCTTAGCTTTCGTGTTTGTTATAGTGCGACACAAAGCGACGTCATCGAGGTCCCACTAAAGGTGAAAGTTTGCGAGAATGTTTGTTATTCTTTCACGGTTAAATGGCTAGATCAATTATTATGATATTTGGTATGTATGTAGCTGATACCTTGGATTAACACATAGGGTACTTTATATCCCGAAAAGGACGCTAATTCCGTAGGATTTGGTCAAAAGTTTAATAGTCAATGGCACTTTTTAAAGTAGATAGCGCTGCGCTGTGCATAAAATTAAAAAAATCTTTAAAAAGGATGACCTCTGTGGCGTAATGGTTACCATGCCAGACCGCCACGCAGGACGCAGGACGCAGGTCGGGTCATGCATGATGAAAAACGAACTTTTTCTGATTGACCTCGGGTCTTGGATGTTTATCTATATATGTATTTGGTATAAAAAATAGTATCGTTGAGTTAGTATCCCATTACACAAGTTTCGTACTTATTTTCTGGCTAGCTCAATATGTGTGAATTTTCCCCATATATAAAAAAAAGTATGGCAACGAGAAATTGGAACCCATACACGCAGACAAAGTTGAGTGTGTTTCGCTAGTGAAAAATGTTTTTTAAGTGTTTGTAAATCTATCTCTATGTTCTAAAACGTTTGTCATAATTTCAAATTAAACCGAATCTTGTTATAAACTAATATTATATTTAAAGGCATCTGTCGCTTTGTCTATGTAATGAGATGTCTCAGAATTTCTGCATTGTTCTCAGTTTTCATAGAAATAATAAAATATAATGGCTAGTAAATAGAACTAGCATAATTGAATTTACTTTATCTGCAAAGTTACGGTTTGAATATGTATTTAATTTAATATGATATCCATTGTGAACAGCGAAAGGTTTTAGTTTTTTAAACGTTTGAAGTACTAAAGCTTTGTAACCAGTTTCTGGAACGCATTTTAATTTTGATTACACATTAAATCTCAATCTTTTTCTTTCTTCTTTAGTTTGCCTCTGACAGCTATAATTTATATCATTTTTTTATATAAATATTCTTGGCCGAATCACACAACGCCATCTAGTCCCAAACTAAGCAATTAAACTTGTTCAATGCGTACTAGATGGCTGATAAATAAACTTATTTATTTTTATTTTTATATAAATACATAGAGTATATCTAGACCGGCAAACAGAGACCGATCAACGCATATCCTAAACAACTGAACGTAGAGACCAGAAACTTGGATACCTACCCGAGTCATTCAGAGAATGACATGAATTTTATGTATAATATTATTTATATGGTCGTCTGTGGCGTAACAATTTTAATGGGATAAACTGACTTCGTTTATAGTGTAGGGCAAACTCGTAATAACAATAACATAAATTTCTCTGAATGGTGTACAATGTGACTTTGGACTGGACATAAAATGTGACTTCAAAATTATGACACTAGCTGTTGCTTGCGGCACCCGCGTGGACCTTTTCGGTTGGTGTACCTATGACACTCACAAATAACGTGGATTTCTATTGGTCAAAGAATTTTCAAAATCGGTTCTATAGGTCGAGAGATTACCGACTACTCACAAACCACTTAATAATTAGTATAGACTAAAGAAACCTAAGCAACTTCGTTTGCGTCTATCCCGTTTTCCCATAGGAATTTAAAAATCTTTTCTTATTGGATGTCTACGTCATAAAAAGAACACACCCTAGACTTTGTGGGTTGACCCGTTAGTCAGTCTTTCAGGACAAAGTATGATGTCATGGACAATGTGATTAATCGGGCAATGTGATTAATAATCTAGCATCTATTGTAAGTACTGTGACAGTACTTGTGTATTGTGGTCAATAAACACAAACACAATCGACGAAAAAAAACATTTGCGCAATTGATGCTAGATTATTAATCACATTCTCCAATTAATCACATTGCCCAATTAATCACATCGCCCAATTAATACATTGTCCATAAATATATGTCGCGTACGGTCATGAGTATGGACATGGACACTAAGCAAAACGAGGGTGAGTCACTTAGCGGCGTGTTGAGAAAAACGTTGCATTGGCGCCCTTCGGCGGAGTCGTGATACGGAAGGCAGGCTCGACTGAACAGAGTTGGATATCGAGCGCCACCGAGAGTTAGTACTCGTAGTCACGGAACCGTCACGTTTTACATAGTGTCTAATAAGAGTTGTGCGTAATTAAGAGATGACCTTACCAATTTAAACTGTGTTATAATGACGATTGATAAAAGACCTAGACTGAGGTTTTTCTTGCGGCATTTCTTTTCCCTCAGTGGTCATTCCGAAGTGCTGGTAGATTAATAAAATGTACTTTGTTAAATAACTTACACTGTTGTTTCTCTCATGCCACGATTACCCTCGATACGCCCTTGTGATGTTGAATTTGCACATCGAATAACCGCTAGGCTTTCCTTTCCGACATATATAACATTTTACCATTCGCTTTTTCTAAATTATTTTAGTATTTCATCTGTCTATGTTTCGCAACTAATGAAGCCTAGCTTATGACCGCATTTGACAAATATTAGGGCAGGCGACAGGTGGATATCATCCCTTTGTGGCTAGTTAAATAATTAGTTTCTGGCTTTAAAATATACCACAACATAAATAATGTTTACTTATGGAAATGTTTCGTGTAGTTTAGGAAAATGTTTCATTTGGAGCGAGTAACTATTTGTCCTAGCGTTATAAATATTCATGGACGACAACGCCATCTACTTTTAAATTAGGCAAAGCATGTACTTAGCACGATATAAGTGAAAAATTATTATTACATAGCATAGCAATTATTGAACGAGAGTTTTATAAGTCACGTACGACTGGACTGGTCGCACGCTACCCGAGTTGCATACGAATCGTATAAAAATGACGGTCGACATAATATCGTATGACAGTTCAAGGAAAAATGAAAGAATTTAGTCGTAAGTTTGTATCGAAATACAAATATAGACAAGCTGTGCTGTACTGAGATTTTACCTTTCAGTCAGTTGCGATTGCGAGCGAGCAACAGAAGCAAAAATATCTGTTAAAAAAAAGACAAAAAACGATCTGTTAAATAAAACTTGACAATTGGACACCACTGCTTCTGTCGCTAGCTCGCAACTGACTGAAGGGTGGTGTGCATGTGCACCATCGTAATGTCGCAAAATCTCAGTACCGGACAGCTCATCTATATTTTTATGTCGATGTAAGTATGTAGATAACGTCCGCGCCGTGTGCAAGTACAGGCATAAGATAGTCGCGTATACTAGTCGCCAACACGGCTGACTCGCGCAGACGTAAAACTAAGTTTGAAACTCATACTTATTACGCAGTGCGTAACAACAAACGATTTTCAATTGTTTTATAAACTGTGTGTGAGTCCAAATTTTGGCGCATACTTACTAATAAGTATGAATTTATGGTATGCTACTTCGTTGCGTCGTCACAGTCGCGTCGCTTCATTTGGGTAGTGTCGTGGGAGAAAGGGCTAAGACGAAATGAAAGTTAAAACACAAAATAAACAAGTAAAATAAGTTTTCGTAGTTGTTCATATTTGACGTAATTATTCGAGTATCATGTTCATTTAATTGTGACATTATTTAATGTTCATTTAATTGGATGTCCGACATAATATTTTATCAATAACACGAAATCCAACCAGCAAAGCTCACTGTTACGGAAGTATCAAAGTAAATACTCATTAAAAAGCCGAACGTTTCAGTCAAATACAAATATAAAACTGCCGAACGCGGCCTAACATGGACGCTGGAATGTTTTCGCTATTTTTACTCAACTGGAAACGATTTTCTTTTGTCCTGTCTGTCCTGAGTCCTGACGTGGTAGCTAATATAATTAGAAAATATAATTATAAATAAATAATTAATACAAGAAAGCTGTTGTTTGACGACCTCCGGGGCGTAATTATTACCACGCCAGACCGCCACTTAGGAGGTCCCGGGTTCGAATCCCGGTCGGGTCATGATGAAAAACAAACTTTTTCTGATTGGCCTCGGATCTTGGATGTTTATCTATATGTGTATTTGTTATAAAATATAGTATTGTTGAGTTAGTATCCCATAATACAAGTTTCAAACTTACTTTGGGGCTAGCTCAATCTGTGTGATTTGTCCCTATATATTTATTTATATTTATTGATATGAAAAATATTTTTTGGAGTGCCTGCCCTACAGAGCATAATGATGTTTTTGCTCCCACATATTGTTGTTAGATAGGACCCATAGGGTCAGTTTTTAAAATGCATTTTAATTTAAATTCCACATTAACTTTTAGTGTCCAAGCTGTCCCTTTTTTTCTTCTTTAGATTGACAGTGACAGTTAATAGCTAATATAAGCTTTAAAAATGTATTTCAGAAACTGGCTGTTAAAAAGGAGGCTTTCGATACAATGATCCATTTGCAAAATGTACAATAACGCATTTTTTTTGTCGCATAGGTAAAACATATAACGCATTTTTTTTTGTCGCGTAGGTAAAATTAAATGAATACTTAGAAAAGCGTGTTCAGATTCTGCTCTTAGTAATATGGAATAAAACAGATTTCACTCAACTTCACGAAACCCATTTAAATACAAACGTCCTGTACGGACACCTAATGGATCGAATGGTAATTATGATAATTAAGGAACAACTTTGGAATTTAAATATTCGACCTGTTACCCGAAAATAAGGTTGATTGCTCACGATCTTCCGTTATTAGTTTGCAAGGTGCAAAAATCCTTAGAAGAACTTTTTAAAAGTAATTAAAAGTCCATAATGTGACACGACGTAGAGGTGAAATAAAAGTTTGTTCATTAAACACTTAGGGATTTTTTTTTAGGAAAAAAACTCAAACTCAAAACTTTATACAAAAACGTGTCTGAGAAGGCCTACTCTCTGAATTAATTTCATTTCAAATGGGCCTAATTACAAGTTTTTTCGAATCGTCACTTTTTTCCTACCACTCTTAGGCAGAGTCGTAGGAAAGAAACTTAGCACTTATAAAATCTGACGACCTCCGTGGCGTAATGGTTACCACCCCAGACCGCCACCCAGGAGGTCCCGGGCTCGATCCCCGGTCGGGTCATGATGAAAAACGAACTTTTTCTGATTGGCCTCGGGTCTTGGATATTTAGAATAATCATATATTTATCTATATGTGTATGTATATGCTATAAAATATAATATCGTTGAGTTAGTATCCCATAACACAAGTTTCGAACTTACTTTGGGGCTAGCTCAATCTGTATGAATTGTCCCTATATATATTAAAATGGTAATGATACAGTTACAATCACTTTATTAAATAAAAAAAATAAGGAATAATTATGACGTATTTCTAAATGATCGTATTCGTATGAGTAAACATCCGCATCCAAAATGCCCTAAGATGCAGTGCGGCATCACACAAGGTTTTGACGTCCAAGCTTCTTAGTAGAAGAACCAAGCTTCTGATTTATAAACAGTAATACGGCCTATATTAACATACGGCTGTAAAGCTTGGACGTTGACGCTTAAAGGAGGAGAACCAGCTTCTGGTATCGGAGTGCGAAATCTTCCGGAAAATCCTCGGACCGACGAGAAATAGTGACGGAAGCTGGAGAGTCCGAAAGAACGCGGAGTTAGAGGCACTGGTGAACGAACCAAACATAATTGGTGTTTATAAATCCATGCGCCTCCGCTGGCTTGGTCATCATGAAAGAATGGAGGAGGGTAGGAGCGTCAAGGCAGCTTATGTGGGGAGGGTGTCGGGCAGACGTCCGGTTGGCCGCCCCAGGTATCGCTGGAGCGATGCAGTGTTGGCTGATCTGCAAGAGATGGAAGCAGTGGACTGGAGGGACTTCGTGCAGAGCAGAAAACTCTGGCGCTCTCTAGTTTCAGAGGCCAAAATCCACTGAGTCAGCGGAGTAAGTATTTCTAAATGAATATAATAATAATAATACAAATACATAATGAAATAAAATAAATACCTAGTTTATTATGTTAAACATATCCTGTATTCAAGTACATATTTATATATTATCTATTTACCATAAGTGCCAAAAATCCCATTACGTGTACTAGAGAAAAACGTGAAAGCGTGCGTGGGTGAAATTCACGCGAAGAAATTTTCATATAGCCCTTAAAGAATTTGAGGATCCAAGCAATTTTCGGCTTGGCTATACAAATAACACGGGGTTTATTCTGTGAAAACATGCTTCTCCTGTATGTTTGTAAGTAATAAAAATGTTACGACTTTGCATTTTTTTCTGTGGATTTACCCTGCTATGGGTTATGTCTGAGATTATCTTAAGAAAAGCACTTTGGAACGTTTTTTATGTTATAATTTTAGAACATAATAATCGTAAGACGCATAATGACATATCAGACTTAAAGTATGTCGTCCTATTTTTCTATACCCGTCGTATGGCCGTGTGGTAACGGCAGATTAGAATATCACCACCCCTCCTTCTCCCATGGGTGTCGTAGAAGGCGACTAAGGGAATATAGTAGTAACGAATGAACAGCAGCGTTCATAAATTCGAAATCTCCAACCAACACAGCTGCGCTCATCAACCCGACCCTTACCAAAAACTGTCGACGCACGACAGCGACCAATTCGCGAGTGCGAGTATTGGTAACCCTATTGGTACTATGGTGCTGATAATTGAGGATTTGACCCTACTTTTATATTCAACTTTCCCCTAAATTGATTAAACTTCGTAACTAAGTATATCAATGTTGACTTCTTTATAAAACTTTCTAAGTTCGACTTCTTTTTTTTGATAATCTATATTTAGATCACTTCATAAAACCTCTTTACGCTGATCAATTTGATCAAACTTCAATTTTGCTCGGAATCTAAAACTATGTAAAATTGATTCGTAACCATGCACAAATAATATTCCAAGCAATATTCTCCGGCTTAGTTATTTGACGAACGCAAATACGTGCGGTACGAAAAATGAGGCTTTTATTTGGATTATGGCTCAAACATTTATTCACTCTCGTAATATTATTATAGGCTTCACCCTATGCTTTGCTAAAGTAGTCATATTTCATATTTTGTTTACAAAGGACATTATGTTAAAGTATTATAACCTACATTTTGTGAAGAAATGTTTTAGATAAATAAAACGAGAACTTAATTGAAAGTAGTATGGGATTTATACTGATCAATTTTTACTGCATGGCTAAGCGAAAATCGACCGTCTAAATGGTAATTAGACTACGCCGCAAGTGACACATTTGACTTAGACCGGGCGGCAACCGACTGCATGCGACTGATGACCATTTAGTCGGTCGATTCTAGTCACCAGTCGCAGGTGACTAAAATCGACCGACTAAATGGTCAGTTGCAGGCGATCGCTCGTCGCGTGTAGGTGTGTTTCACGCACTATTTTTCCACTATTTCGCGACTGAGACTTAACACAGTTAAAGGAATGAACAATTTCGTTACCGCAACTAACCTTCCCAGTAGCTCCACTGGAAAGAGAACTCGGCCGGATATCGAGAGGAAGTGGGTAGAAATCCCAGGGGAGGTGAAATTTTTCTTTCAATAAAAAGTCAGATAATTGAAAACATTGACATAAAATAACTAATCCCACAGTCGATACCAAAATTGGAGCAGACGAAATAAATGAATAAATCAGTATTTTCAAATTAAATGGCAAAATAAAATACGTGAGACGGCGAGTATTTGCGATCACTATCACTGCTATTAGTAATACGAGAAACGGTATTCAACAGTTAATTAAAGCCAGTTAATTCAATTTACCTACATTCGGTTGTTCACGAATAAACAGTGTTTATGCACTGTCGACTTTCGTTAATTAGAGTGTCGACCCGATGGAATCGTCACTCAATTGGCATTGTAGCGAACGGAAATCTTTGAAATATTAAAACAAAAACTAAATCACAGAAAATTCTGAAAAACCTATCAATTCGCAGAAAATTCAGAACAACCTGTGAATCAATGTTAGAGAAAATTACGAATTAGGAAAATTTTGACACTGAATCGTGATGGCGATCACAGCTGGCACAGACATTTTAAGCAATATTTCATAAATATCTGTGACACCTAATAGACATAGTATTGGTAATTTCACATATTAATTGAGTGACAGATAGCACGTGAGATCAAATCCTCTTCGATTGAAAGAAGACCCGTATACCAGCAGTGGGATGTTTAAGGGTTGATATATAATGATGATGATCATTTTATGCTATTGTCGCACACATAGTGCATGCTAGGCTCAAAGGTTAATACTTTTTTGCATTGCTATATTTTGTATGCTTTGTGTGTGTAACAGTTTTACAAAATTAATGCATAATTTATCTTTATTTATCTACTTAAAATTCTCCATATTAAGTTCATTCGGCTCAGACTCAATCACAGTTCGTTCCTGCGTGTGCAGTAAGTAATTTTATTATTAGTAAGCCTTTGATGTTATAACCAACATCCAGTCAAATTCTGAAACGCGTTAGTTTCACATTAAGTCTCAATAGTAGATGAGCCGACGATGCTAAATTTGTAGTTACTAGAGTGCCCTGGATGGAAACCTAGATAATTTCAAAGATTCCAATCTAAGTGAAGTTGATCTAAGTGAAGGAGAGCAAAAAATGTTGTATGATGTTTACCCGTTGATCGGTGGGAGGAGCGTCGACAGGCTTTCAAACATTAATTGAATAAGAATTTACCAATATATCAAAATAGGGAATTGCATTATAGAAAATTGATGGAGGATTCCCATTGGGGCGTTCTAATTGAAATTTTTGCATTTAAATTGCTAACAGGTGGACCGTACTTACCAGGTAGTCACGTTTAAAATTCCCTCTGTATATTTTTTAAATCTTAATCGTGAGTTTTTTTTAATGACAAGTATTACGGTGATGCTAACCATCAGGCGGGCCGTATGCTTGTTTGCCTACTTTATTGCACAAAAAAAGGACTTGAAATAAAAAATAAAATAAAAAAAGATATTTTAATTCCCTTCTTCCACTTGGACCCATTGCTTGATCCCTCTATTACTTATCATTATTATTACCAGCCTAACTGATGGAAGGGGTAGAGGCTATTGCCACTTTTCCATGAGTTATATTCATAGATATGAAAGATGGATATCAAAAGTAATATTTATTAGAAAATCGGAACACAGAGATTTTATATTCTTTACCAAAAGTCATTTTAAAAATAAGGATCTGATCAAAGGTGCTACTTTTAATCGTGACAATAGACCATAAAGCCGGTTGTAAAAGCTAAATGCAGTTATCAAACAAGATAGAATCGGTGAAACACGGATCGCGGCAGCTAAAAGTAGCATGTCTGCTCGAGATAATAAAATAGATATTGATTTGTTTCACTACAATACAATACAATATTCTTTATTGCACCAAAAAATTAAAATTAATCAAAAGTACAAACAGATAGGTAAAGTACAACAAGCAGTCTTATCTCTAAAGCAATCTCTTCCAGACGACCTTAGGGTAGAGAAATAAAAACGACTACACTAGTTACTTTCGAATGATAATAAGAGACGGAGAGATTTTCATGTTTTTTTTACAAACTTCTATCACAGCATGACAATAAAAAAAATCATTTAACTTGCAATAATAATAATATTTCTTTATTTCAGACAAACACAGTGTTTGCATAGATGTTAAAATAAACAAAGGGCCTTATTACTAAAATACGTATAAATAAAATAAAAACGTGTATAATTGACACGCAGCGTCGACTAAGAATAGTGGGAATATTTGTACTGGTAAAATCTTGCAACTGAATAAAACCAGTTATAACAGAAACAGATATTCTAATAAAACTCAAATCAAAAGCTACAAAAACTCCAGAGGAACACCTTCGCAAAGAAATGTTGGAAATTTTGGAAAATGTTCTTTTCAACAAATATGAAAATAATGCGAGTGTTCATAAAAAGGGAAGTTTATGGGCAAACCTACAGTCATTGTTGAGATTCCGAATGTGAGGGGTAACACTGAATTAGTAATAAAGGTACCGAAAAATTTGCAAATTGAAATCTTGGGTACAACGCAGCCAATTCCATTAATCATTCAATAGAAGCTTTGATATTCAGATATGAGATCTATGAAATGATTTTTAAAGATAATGTCGTCGTGCCTGACATAATAAAGGAAAGTGAAGTAACGGAAACCCCTGATAGGATTTAGATGAGTTTCAAAAAGTCTGCTTGACCATTATGAAAAATTTACAGGGAAGATTCAATGACGACAGGGGATTTAAGCTTTAGATGGGATTAAAACTCTTTATTTGCTTACTGTGTGTGTGGTCAACAAATAAAGAGCTATGTAGTAGCGAGTATGCTTTATCATGACGCCACCGGAATGCGATCCAGGGACCTCCTTGGTCACGCCACGGAGGTCGTCAATATATATGATTAAACTGCGCATATTCGCTAGTAAAAATAATAGTGTGTACATGAAACTGATGCTGTGTTGAGTGAGTAGCATTGGTCGTTAAATATTTTATTATCTCTTCACGATAGATTCAAGTGAAGTACTCAAGAGACCCTCGCGCATCAGGCGACGCAATAGATACTACTCCATCTGCTACCTTACTCTTGAATGTAATCGCAATTTTAATGTCAGTTCCGTATAATTTCAATTTAAAATTATTGGCAAATGCTAATTCGTACTGTTGTAACTTTATCAATACGCTATACTAATATTATAAAGAGGAAAGATGTGATTGTTTGTTTGAAATGAATAGGCTCTGAAACTAGGTACTGGAGCGATTTCAAAAATTCTTTCACCAGTAGAAAGCTACATTATCAGGGAGTGACATAGGCTATAGCTTTTTCCGAAATTCGATGTGATTCTCACGGGAATGAGCCCGGAACTTCACGCGGACGAAGTTGCGGGTAAAAAAGCTAGTACTTAAATAACTAGCATGCAATCCGATTTTTATTTTTTTTATTTTTTATACCACAAAGGTGGCAAACAAGCTTACGGTCCGCCTGATTGATGGTGAGCGGTTTCCGATTTCATTTTATTCTGTATTTAGTTAGAGCCAGATAAACTTAATTGATAAACAATATAGTTTATCAAGTCTACCGTTAACAAAGAGTTAACCTGAATATTAATATAAATAGTATTCATATTATATTATTAATAAATAAATTTTCTAGTAAATCCCTTCACGCAATATTTAGAAATCTTTAATCATATTTAAGGCTGGTTAACTTGTTGACTGTACCTAAACGTAACAATCCAATGCCGATCAAGCAGAAATATTTTCACGAGTAAGGCCCCTGAGATGTCGTGCTGAATTACAAAACCATTGAAAAACAAGCTCGTCTCCACTAAACGACGAACGAGCCTTAATCATTGCAGATTACACCTCAATATCAATAAAACCTTCTATACTTATGAGACGTGAAATGTAATCCTAAAATGTATATTTGAAGGCTATGAATATTATTTTGGAGCCCTTGGCATTGAAATATAATCGATTCGGAAAGCCATTATCTCGGAACCATTGATGTAAATCTCTATAGAGGTTAATGTTTTAGCAAACTCTGATAAAAGGAAAATGTATCCTCTTTTAACAAAAGTTTAAACATGGATGGATGGCGACAACTTAGATGTTTAAAGTAAAAACATTTTTGTTTTTGTCTTATCTAATCTACACAACAAGCTAGATAATAATCTATGTAAAATTTTCTGTTTTCGGCACTCGTCTATTAATTAGTTAATAATTTTAAATACTATGTGTAATGACTGTTTGTGCCAAAATAAAGAGAGAAAAATACACTTGTTACCCGCCGACAAACTGGCACAACTGACATATTCTCGTAATAAAAATAGTTATAATCTAGTTTTAATTTCCTGCGCTGTCTCGCTTGTTTTATATTTTGTATTAGTAAAACCCTCGCAACTTCGTTTGCGTATATCAATATCACAACGCAGTGGTACGCACGTGCGAACAAAGTGTTCGTGTTCGATGTTCACCATGTTCGTACACGCCTTGGAAGATATATAATCTTAAGACGATAGATAGGGCACAGCGGATCATAATCTGCTCAAATCGGAGCAGCCCGTCTGGAGAAGGACCTTACAGAAGATCGTAGTCAAATAGCATTGGTCTCGGCCATGGTGTGTTCCTACGGTGAGAAAAGTCAGAGGCGGCTTACCATCAGGCCGGCCGTATGCTTGTTTGCCACCTTTGTGGTATAAAAAAAACACTATAGTAATGTGTAAAATCTGAGACAACATGTTTCTACTCAATCGTCCGCATTGATGTTCTTTTCTGTCTTCTCTTAATCTTCTACCTTCACCGCGAGAATTCGCGTGTAAAGGCGTGTACGCACGACCGAACACGAACATGGTGAACATCGAACACGAACACTTTGTTCGCACGTGCGTACCACTAACGAACATCAAACAATTTGTTCGTCAAAAGTGTTCGTGTCGATCCAATTTGGTTGTTCTGTGTGGACGATGTTCTCAGCAAGACCGAAAAAGAACATTGTTAACACGAACATCGAACCAAAAGAGTAAGGCTTGCTAGCCTCTTTTGTTCGACACCATGTTTTTGTTCGGTCGTGAATGGTTGCGCGCGAACACAAGTAGAACTATGTTTGTAGGTGTTCATGTTCGCTTTGCTAATTTACGTCCACACGTGCGAACCACATGTTCCGTGTTCGTGTTCGATGTTCACCATGTTCGTGTTCGGTCGTGCGTACACGCCTTAATGTAACACTTAGTATATATTTGAACTAGCATCTGCCCGCGGCTTCGCCCGCGCGGCCTTTAAACAAAAAAAAAGGGGGGGGGGGGTTGGGAGGGTTGGCAACGCGTGAGTGATACCCCGGTATTGCAAGCGTCTATAGACTACGGTGATGCTTACCATCAGGCGGGCCGGATGCTTTGCCATCTTTGTGGTATTAAAAAACGTAGACTTGACTCAAGTGGCTTGACCTTCTCCGGGACCTATTACAAGTTGTATCATGATGTTACACATTGTATCATTACAAGGTGAGCATTGTAATGCTCGGTTCTCCTCCCTCACTGATGAAATGCTCGAAACTGAGCGTTACATTACACGCGAATGCTCCCGGTGAAGGAGCACCTTAATACACCCGTCGTGTCTTACCAGTATCTTTTCTAGTTGATATTTCGTTCAATATTCCCTTTTCTAATACGTTTTACCTCTGTGCTCAATACGGAATTTCTCGATCGCTGACGCCGCGCGCCGGTATCCCGAATGCTAAACTTTACGAGCGATAAAACTTTTTATGATCTCTATAAAAAGACGTAATTATTACAATTAAAAGGTAGTTGAAATTTAAGGTGAAAAGTTTATGTTAAATTGGTTTTATGTAATCATCATCAGCCACTATCATACCTCTTCCACTTTCTGAAAACTTACCTATGTCCTTCTCGGTACGCCATAATGTATACAAATTTCATGAATCAACTGTATATCATAGCCAAACCATTTTAGTATAAAATATTTTAAATGATATTACCGACTATGAAATTAAATATTTAATTTAAAATATAACGACATTTAAATTGATCTGCATTGGTTTTACACGAGATCTAAAATTTTTTGAAGTGAAGAGATTTGCATTAGAAGATTTTGGCTTTGATTTACATTTTAACGCTTTTATTTATTTATTTAACTTTATTGACCAAAATACACAAAGTACTGAAACAATTGGCGGACTTAATGCTTATTGCATTCTCTACCAGTCAGCCATTGGGAGTGCAGAAATTCACTAAATATAATCAAATATAAATGAAGAATTTATTTTAATATCACATACTAAAAGTAAACTAAATATATTATTATAAACAAATTATAATGAACCTAAAACTAAAAACCTTAAAAAATATAATAAAATAACTAAAATATATTATTAAAAGGTGTCCCTTTAGGCAAGGTTCCGAAGATACTGGCAGCGTTCCCCCTTTGAATAGCTAGACTAATTCTTCGTCCGAGGTAGCTGCCAGCTCTTCGGTCTCCTGTGATGTCGACTAACCTTTTTGCAATTTCCTTAAAAAGTCTTATAGCACAAGAACCCCACGAACCAAGGGTCTCGACACCGAATGGGACAAAATCATATTCGGAGCCTAGACCCCTGTATTTACATGCTTTAGCTTTTTCAGCCGCTTGACAAGCCGCACCAGCTCTGTTGTTGGTTCCATGTAGATGGGAAGGGGCCAGCGTGTATGAACAGGTTGCCAGCATACCAGCACCCGGCCCATCTTCCATGGAATCAAACTCATACCGTCCGGTCTCTTGCCATCGTCTCTTGCAATACCAGTCGGCTCGAGTAGACTTGGCACGTTGACGGTGGCAAGGGACCGGCGTATGATATCGTTAAGTGCGGCATGTCTCGAAAAGCGGCCTGCACTTTTTTGGCATGACAGTCCGTGATGTCCTAGAATAATTATATAATATATGTAATAAAATAGTGTAAATAGATAATAGCTTTTAGTGGGATTCAACTTTTTTTTTTGTCATACAGTAGACAAACAAGCAAGCGGGCCACCCGATGGAAAGTGGTCACCGCCGCCTATAGACATCAGTAACACCTGGGTTGTCCACCAAGGAGGTTGGAGGAAAGGCAGGAGGAAGGGAAGGGAAAAAAGGAGGGGAAACAGAAGAAAAAGGGGAATGGGAATAGGGAAGGAGTTGGGCTTCCGGATCTCTCACTCACCGAACGAAACGCATTGCTGCTTCACGTCGATATTCTGTGAGAGGGTGGTACTTCCTCGGTCGAGCTAGCCCATTTCATAATAATTGCTCTACCACTCCACGATTGCCTTTTATTTAAATCTTGCTAATCTTTAGTTGGGTGATCAATGTTTTGTACGCAATTACAAGCAGTCACGCCATTTTTACAGACTTTAAAATATATATATATTTTTTTTAATTGTTTGTGTGCATCGCCCGTAAAACGGGTTAACCGTTTTTAAGATCTACATTTATCTTTCCTTAATTATACCTATTAAAATAAAATTTTCTTACATTCATATTTCTTATAAAAAATCTACTAAACACGATTAAACTAAATGGAAAAAAAAATACGAAAATGGAGTCCTTTGTGTGAACCTAATTTAAATGTCGTCGGAACTCAAGGGGAAGCGCAAACTAAAAAAACAGCTATATCCAGACAGTAAATAATTAACTTGGGTCTAGATTTTATGCAGCTTCGAAATGCTTTTAATCCGGCTTGAAGATATGATTTATTTTGTGCTTTTATTAAGCAGCGAAGCGATCGGACCAACTTCTTATAAAATACTTTTAAATATTTATTTCCTGAATGCAAAAATTATAATACCGAATTAATTTTATCCAAGACTCAACAATACTTATGCGCGCTCTGCGGTTATGCGGGCTCTACACTTTCGCGAAGTTGATCGAAGTGAATTGAAGTTAGGAACAAAGTTAGAAGGCGAAAAGTAAAAAATAGGACGAAAAGCCCGTTCACACTATCGTTTTCGCTGAACTTCGCGAGAGTGTAGAGCCCGTATTAGGCGAATATGCAAGTGTGGAGATGGCACTTATCTTACGTGATGTAACTATTCCTTTATCTTATATCTTACTTCATTTCAATTGTTTGTTTAGTTTACTTTGACTTTTACATAATTGATAAAAAAATTAGGTACAAAAACCCTTTTTTGAAGGGGCATTAAAAGATTTTTATAGGGTCGGCAACGCGCGAGTGGTACTCCCGATATTGCAAGCGTCAAGCGTCCATATGGCTACTGTTACCGCAAACCACCAGGAGGGCCGTAAGCTTGTTTGCCACTTTAGTGGTATAAAACAAAGGACGTATTCTTAGAAAAATTAAAATGATAATCTGAGTGAATTTAAAAAAAATACCTTTGTCAAAACAATGTTGAAAATAATTTTAAATGGATTTCGCCTATCTTTTTTTTGCTTATCTCCTGGGATTACAGCCACCGTGATCCAGCATTTTCGGATGTCTCTTTGACCCTTTTAAATATAGATGTAGTCTATGCTGACCTCAGCTCGTAGAGGAATACCCTCATTTGCTTTAATGTACTCACTGGAAAATGCACTCCGATGGGTAGTTACATCGCATCGAGTGAAGGGATCCAATGTTACATCATAAACGTTATTTTCAATGAACCTTGTATTGTAAGTTTCATTACCATCATTACTAATATTATAAATGAGAAAATGAGTTTGTTTGTTTGTTTGTTTGTTATTCCTTCACGGCTTGACTAATCAGCCGATCATTAATAAAAACTTTTTATCCCGTGAAAGTATGTCATTCCAATGGGAAATAGTTATTTGTTATGCAAGGCTGCAAAGTTGTTTTTTGGCGCGAGTACTTATATTGAAACCTGAGCTAGCGCTCGTGGTTAAATCAAATATTGAATCCTGAGCGTAGCGAGGGTTTCAAAGGTACGAGACGCAGAATAACTTTGCTGCCGAGCGAAACACACAACTTTTCACCTCACTGCAGCGAGGAAAATGCTAGGTGCAAGAAAAATGCAAATAATATATTAAATAAGTATTTTTTGTTTTCATGCTGTGTCGTGCTGGCCAGTTCGATTATTCTAAAAATAAGGTTGGCGCACTGGCATGAAATAAGTATTAATGCATTTTCAGAGGACTGGCGCTATAAAAAATTATAGAATAGAAAGGTTGGAATTTTAAAAATTCTTTCCACGCTAGGGCACAAAATGCACTTTTGCGCTCAGATTTCGAATGACAAACAGATTCTTGCCGAGCTTGTGAGGTGAAAATAGTTATTTGTTATGCAAGGCTGCAAAGTTGTTTTTTGGCGCGAGTACTTAAATTGAAACCTGAGCTAGCGAAGGATTCTAGGATTGATATAGAATCCTGAGCGTAGCGAGGGTTTCAAAGGTACGAGACGCAGAATAACTTTGCTGCTGAGCAAAACACAAAATTTTTCACCTCACTACAGCGAGGAAAATCCTAGGTGCAAGAAAAACGCAAATAATATATTAAATAAGTGTTTATTTTTTTCATGCGGTGTCGTCACAGAATAGATAATAGTACGTGTCGTGCTGGCCAGTTCGATTATTCTAAAAATAAGGTTGGCGCACTGGCATGATATAAGTATTAATGCATTTTCAGAGGACTGGCGGTATACAAAATTAAAGAATAGAAAGGTTCGAATTTTAAAAATACTTTCCACGCTAGGGCACAAAATGCACTTTTGCGCTCAGATTTCGAATGACAAACAGATTCTTTCCGAGCTTGTGAGGTGAAAATAAATTTCTACTATAGAGGGCGCTGTATGGGATGCTATCGGCCAACAGATGGCGCCACAAGTCGCGCTAAGGGGTTGTTTTGTTGTCAAACGAGATCTATGTCATAAAATTAACGCGAGCGAAACCATAGGGAAAAGCTACTTTACAATAAGTACTCTGTAAAAATGTAAGAAGGAAGAAATAAGTCAATAAAGATAATATTGTATCATATTCTAACGAAAAAAAAATTATTTTCTTTAATTTTTTCAAATGACATAACAATTATCAGTTCTTTTAAAAAGTAACTAAAAAAAACTAACATTACAAATTATGCTATATATTTTTTTTAATGATAACATCTTTGTCACACGTTTTATTACATCGCCTAGGTACTAAGTTGGTCTCAATTTACTATAGGTGTATTATTTTTATGTAACTTAAGAAAAATAAAGAATTATAATTATTAAAAGAGGCTTTTGCCCAGCAGTGGGACCTTAATAGATAAACAAAAAAATAAATGAAAAAAATATTAAAAAATTATAAATAAAAAAAAGGTTTTGGATATGTGGTAGGGTGACTGACTGTACTTACTAGATCAGTGAACTATTCTGGTTTTAAAACCTTTCACGAAAGGGCTATTTTTTAACATAACGAGGATCTAAACGTTATCCTAGTTTCCTTATCCATTATGAATGGGTTATGTGACCTAAGCCTAAGGATTTGATGAATATACAGATTTTTAAGCAGAGTCCGATCGTCGAACCTTGAAACCCCAGAAGGTATTTTTTAGATTCACCCATCTTTCAATATATAATTTGTATAATATTTCCATTCGATATTTTTTATCTCTTTTCAGTGCTTAAAGCGGGTTGCAGACCAAGAGCTAAGTTAGTTTCGAGTTAGTTTAACGTACATTACTCGTTGTGGTCTGCACCCAAGTCTGCTCCTATCTTTAACACCGACTTAGCATTTTATATTTTAGATTTAATTTTATGTTGAGACAAATTAATGGCACTATTTATTGACATTCCGCGTACGTAATGTTGTATGTATGTAAACTTTGAAGCAAAAGGCATTATACCCTAGAGATGACAAACCAAGTGAGGCTCGATTGTCGAGCACTACGACGGTCTATTATCTGTCTTGGAACTCACAACGAATGTAATCAGAAAGAAATGTCGGAGTAGGAAGTATTTTTATTTACTTATTAACCCTTACAGGACCATTAGATATCTAAGACGAAATATAAGTATGCAACTAATTTTTTTAGCTGATATAGGTGTAAAATAATGAAATATCACCACGAAAATAAACCAGACTGTACAGTTTTTTTGTAATTTCATGGGAAATATTTTTCCCTGTGGGCCATAAGGGTAACTAAAATAATAGTATGATTTGTTATATAAGTATTTTATTCTTTGCTTTATGACATGAAAATTAGAACTAAAAATAATAAGGAAATATAATAATAATAAAGAAGATCCAATCATGATATTTGGCAGAACAATTTTGCTTAGTTGTGAAGCACAGGTGGACGTTGCACATCATGCTTTACACTGGTCCATGAGGTCCACACCTCCCATTTATTTGTTGTACCACATGACCACTTCTGGACATGTGACAGCAGATCGTAGCTAAATTACATTGGTCTCGACCATGTTGTGTTCCTACGGTAAGTAAGGACTCCAAAGCTCCACTTTTACAGGGTCGGAAACGCGCGAGTGTTACCCCCGGCGTTGCAAGCGTCAATAGGCTACGGTGACTGCTTACCATCAGGCAGTTCGTATGCTTGTTTGCCACTTTTGTGGTATATAAAAAAAGAATCTTCAATTTCAACAACAGTGACCCCATTTTTTCTATCTTGCGCAATAAACTGCTGGTCTTCTTCATCTAACTGGAAGTAATTTTCTCCGCCACTATTATCCATACATCAACAACTGCATTCTTTCTTCATCATGAATATGAAATTCTCTGCACTTCTTTTAGCCATTTCTGTAAAAAAGTTACTGTAAATATAACAAAAATACACGAAAACAATTGATTATGATAGAGTACAACATTATAGGAACACTACAATACATATGCCAGTTATGGACCACAGGGAAAAATGTTTCCCTTTGATAATTTTGCATATTTCGGTATTCGTGGCTCATTATCTGCCGATCATCTTATTATTATATTAAAATGTACTTACCAAATGACATAAAACACATGGAAAAACGTAGTATTTTTATTATTATTACTCTAAAAAACTTAGAAGTAATATGGAATTCAGCTCGCGAAGGTTTTGATTTTGGCGCGAATAAAATTTTACAGTTGTTTTATTTTTAATTATTCCGAAATACATTAGTTGACTTGGTCATACGTTCTATTATGACAATTAGTAAAAAAAAATGTCGACTAGGTAATAATTTATTGATTAATTACGATTTTTTAGGAAGGGAAAAATATTTCCCTTGGTCGCGAAAGGGTTAAAGAAGATTAACAGCATCTAATACAAAAATATACAAAAATATTGAAAGGAAACTTGCTCAAAATGTGAATATTTTTCAATTGAGTTTGGAAAAGCCTTTAAGATTTTTTTCGCTTGTTTGTATATTGCAAACAAAGCATACTATCTATCGGTGTAAAAAAAACTATTTTCACCAGTTTACATATTTTCAAATGGCTACAATTTATTCGTCGTATCCTCGGAACTCCTACGGCATAACGAAGTGAATAATTTACAATGACCGCGATTTTCATTCCATTCCACCTTGTCCGACTCGGATTACTCAACAGAGTGCACTTTACATACATAATGTATGTCTGTATGCATTCACCTCAATATTTTTTTGTCTTGGGACAAACGAGCTGGGTTACATGGTTCATTTATTATCTCAAAAGATATTGGATAAATCAACTAAAGCTTATGTTCTGCTTCAAGCCTAGATAGAGCTTAACTGAACGGAGGTTAAAGGTAGTCGTCTACTAAAGAGTCAGTCAAGAGCAGGTCGACCTTTACACTTCGGACTTTGTACCATACTTAAATTTAATGTCTTATGAGCCAAAATTGTACTGCAAGAGTAAAGCTCGACGGTACAGTCGCCTCGAGGATAGCAGGACCATCTTTAGGATGATTTTTGGTTGCAACATCCAATATCCTAGTGGACACATGTGGCTCTATGAAACAAAAATCCTGTTTGGTAACAAAGAAAAGAACGGAGTTGACAAAAGATCCGCTTACAAGATGTGCAAGCAATTTTTTTCTAAAATGGTCCTCCTATCTTCGAGGCCACCGTATGTATCAGACGCATGGGATCAAACGGTAGTATTTATATAGAAAGCTATACAAGTGCGTCCACTGATCCGCACCGTACGAATCGCACGAATCTATAATAATCAACGAATGCGATACGTTCGATACGTACGATGCGAATATGTGGAGGCCTGCCTTAATGCTGTTTTCAAAGGAAGATTCCTTGGAATCTGTTCAGTAAATTCAAAGATGCACGTTATAAACAGACAGAAAAAAAATATCAAATTTGAAATAGATAGATATAATAATGCTTAATTTACATAACACAAAAAAATAAGTCATATTCAACGGAAAACTTACAGGAAAGCAACAAAAGGATCTTATTGCTAAAGGATTTTTTTTGGAAGGTAATCTTAAAGTTACGAATTTCTGTAAGGATTGGGCAGGGTCAGTAATACACAAAAATAGGTAGCAGTGTATATGTTTACATTGAAAGATATTATGTAATAGATTTAGTACTACAAACGTATTAGTAGCTGAACTCATGTAAAATTTACCTCATACATAGTGTGAAACCGAATAACATTTTTTTGCTCTGAAAAGTTTACCTAAAAACACATGTAAGAACAATAATGCTAATGCCGTTCATCCCGCAGCCAAAATAAAACCTGTCGTGGAGACTTTGAGATGAGACTCAAAATAGGGATGTCACTCACATTTTTTTTAAATTCTTTGATCTTTTTCTTATGGATACCAACTGAACATCAACCTCTGAACCATATTGCCACAACTCATACCAATCCATAATCCCACTGCAGGAATACGAGTCTCCCATCGATCGAAGGGGATTAGGGCGTACTGCTATGCTCCTTCAATGCGGAAAGAGCGGAGGCCAGTGTTTTAATGTCGTCTCAAAGCTACCAACTTAGCTTATCAACATCCATTGACAAGAGCCGGGACCGACAGCTTAAGGCAGGCGTCCACATATCCCGCATCGTACGTATGGGACGCATCAGATCAAACGGATCGTAGTATTCTTTGTATAGAAAGCCATACAAGTGCGTCCGCATCATACGGGTCGCACGAAACTATAATAATCTACGAATGCGATGCGTCCGATATGTACGATACGAATATATGGACGCCTGCCTTTAACGAGCACGGAATTCTCATAACTAAAATTGACAAATTCAAATTTTGATCTCAAACGCCATCTCGTTCATACAAAATACGAAATGAGCAAGAGAGCCAGTGAGTTTAAAATTAAATTTTATCTGTTTTTGTTACGACAATATTTTGAGTCCTCTTAGCCCAGTAGTGGAACAGTTTTCTTTAACATTATAAAACTTCTGACTAAAATTAATTGTAATGTGGTTTACATTACAACTTCGTTATGCCAAGTGAAATAATATCGATAAATCTTGAAAAAAAAACAACGTTCGTCTTATATTCTAGGTAGCATTCTTGACATTTCATCAGCAGCAAAATCCACAGTAATCCCGTCTCTGTCTTCAGCATTGCTTTATCTCCCTTAATCATTATGAAAATAGTAATTGGCCCCGCATTTATTTAGTGGTAACCCTACCTGTGGATAATTTATGCTGTCTGAAGATAAAGCGGGCACTGGGATCCCGCATACATTACCCGCCCCATTGTTTGGGAGAGACGTCGAATAGGTCTTCAACTGAAAAGGTTAGATTGAAAGACAGAATACGTAGTTTTAATATAAGTGGCCATTGTTGTTCTTAAGTGCCATGATAGTTTAATAGCAGATGTTTGGAGTTCCGATAATTCGTTAAAGTTGAAAAAATCATTAACAACATTCTTTGCCTTGTCCACTTCATTCAGAAATTCTTTTCTAAGGTTGCCTTGAAATTCCTTTTAGCAATAAGGCCGCCTTGTTGCATATACACTAAATTGTAACTTTTACTGTATCACTTGTTTGTGTATTGCAAATAAATCTTATTCTATCTATCTATCTTCTCTTATGAAGTCCTCCGTGGCGTAATGGTTACTACGCCAGACTGCCGCCAAAGGAGGTCCTGGGTTCGAATTCCGGTCGGGTCATGATGAAAAATGAACTTTTTCTGATTGGTCTAAGTCTTAGATGTTTGTCTATATATTAGCCGGGTAACTCACTTCGAAACGTGAGCAAGTAAGCCGTATAATTTTGATATGTAGCACGCGTTGATGCGTCTTATAAATTCACAACATGAGAGTTCTTCTCTATTTGATCGGTTTGTTTACGTCGACATGATCGAATGTGAACAAAAAAACTCGTTCTAAGCACTCTGACGGGTCTTCTGATAGTAAGTTATCACCGAAGATCAATGAGATAGCTCGACCGGGTTTGTTCTCAAAAAATATCGACGTAAAGCAGCACAAAGATTTTGATGAGTGAAAGATCAAGAAAAACAACTCCTATTTCTCTCTCCCTCTTTGTTTCTTTTAAAGTCGAGAGCGGCTCAAGGATTCTCTTTGTGTCTTTGTGCTGTATGCGCGGCAGTGATCAGTTTCCATCAGGTTACCCCAGCTCGTTTGGCAACTCCTTCTGTAAAAAACAGGGCAAGTACGTGTAGGGCCACGGACAATGTAGGGTTCCGTATTGGCAATGCATTTCTTGCTTGCAGAAGAATACAATGCCATATTCTATGACATTTGTACGTTTTCATCAAAGAAATTTAACTTCATAAGTTCGTCGGCTATTACTCAGTAACTAGTAGTGCCTACGTAACCGTTATAGTTTAGTTTCCTAGTAGGTTCACTATATGGACTACGACCTAGATTTTTTTTAAATTTCTACGAAAACGAAAATTGACACGTTAAATGTAAATAATTCGCAAACGGATCATTGTATCGGAAAATGATCTTCCTACATCCTCAATGTTTTTAAGATGTCTATCTAACGATATCCCACAAGATGGGGTCAGTGCGAAAAAAAAAATTCATTCCCTCTTTACCTGTAGGGCACCCTTAAAAAAATATTTTTCAAAATTTTGTTCTACCACTTTCTTAGCATTGTTAAAATAAGTACACGTACCAAAGTACAGCTTTCTAGCATCAAACGTCTAGGCGCTAGACCGCGGACGGACAGACGCACATGGCGAAACTATAAGGGTCCTTGTAGTTTACTACGGAACCCTAAAGAGCTTCAATAAAACTGGCTAATTTCTTTCCAAAGAATTTTATAAAACACTTAAAGTTACATAAACTTACGTAAAGTGCAAGCTCTGGAATGACTAGTACTTTTAAAGCTATTAAAAAAATTATGTGAAACAGTAAACTTGTAAAATGGCTTTTTTTATTATTCTACATGAGACGAATGCGATTATTGCCCACGCAAGGATGATAATCACGTGCCCATGGGAAGATTCGAAAATATAAGCGTAAATGACTCCTCCTGATCATCATCAATCATCATCCCTGTGATATGGAACTCCTTTCAATAGAAAATGTTTAGAAATTCTGACACAAAGCGTGCGTGACCTACTAATAATCTTATTTTTTACGTCAATTTTATTTTCTTGGGCGTTTCGCACCACGAGGGATAGGAGTGGTGCGAATGACATAGGTATCATTTGAAATGGGTCGATTATAAGGGTCGAAAAAATTGTAGGTCCTAATAGAAAAATATAAAAAATCTTTTTTTTTTTCGGTTCATTTCTTTAAAATTAGTACCTACTTGGGATTTATACCGCGATTCGAACTGATCCCAATAATAAAGATTGGTAATAAAATAATAAAACATACTTTATATCCATCAAAGGAAAACTAAAATCTTTATAGTATTCAATTATTCTTACCCCCGAGTTGGGTAATCCAAACAAAAGTAATCCGCCTTTGGTCCAGTTTCAATCCAATGCCATTAATATCCAAGGGTTAGATGTATTTTATATTAGTTTATGTTGCCTGCCAGTGTTTTATCAACTACTTATGTTGGTACTAGTTGTGCCTGCGTATTTGCTTCGCTAGACTGACAGGCCTATACACCCATATTATTTATAAAGATCTCAAGATTTTGTTCTACAATCTTGTTAGCATTTAAATATATCAGTGGGCCTATTCTCGAAATGAAAAATTGATAAAATTAATTTACAATCTCAAGCTCCATCTTGAGACACGAAATATGAAATGAAAGAGATAGTGAGTGAAATTGAAACAAGATGTAAACTGTTTACGTTACGAAAATAGGCCACACAGATCCTAAAAAAAGGTAAGCTGATCCTAAAGCTCACTTTTTGCAAATACATAAATGACTTTGATTTTGACACGCAAAATAAATTCTACGATGTCAGGCAGATTGCTGGGAGAAAATGGATTGAGATAGCTCAGGATAGGAAAGGATGGCATAGACGAAATGAGACTTGTCCCAGCAGTGGGTCGATGTAAGCTGATGATGATGATGATAAATTCTACACAAATCACACAGCGCAAGGTATTAATTGTATTTAATTTCCATTTTGTCATTAACTTAAATTAATATAGGTTGTAAAACGGTACGTAACAATATAAATTAATAATATTAAAAGCTTTAAAACGTCATTAATAAACGTGGACACAGCGGCATAAACGCATTTCGCGGCTCGCCCATCTCATTAATATGTGAAATTGTGAACATTGTACCCAATACGTAATCGCGTTTTACATGAATGAATTTCAAATTATTAACTGAAATAGATCTATTCTGATTAAAGTTATAATCGTTCGTAAAAAAAACGATCCTCATCATCATATCTACCCATAATCATCCCACTGCAGGGATGCAGGTCTATCCAATCGAAGATTAGAGTGTACTCTGCTACGCGCTGCTCCAATGCAGAGGTTGTTGTCAATAGATGACAATAACCTCTGCATTGGAGCAGCGCGTCGACCCTATACCAAACACCCTGTATATCGCCATTAGATTGGGTCTTCGTAATTCGTCTTTAATTGAACCGTTTTATATTGACGAAAGATTAAGGTAAGCAATTAGCTGTTTTACTGGCAATTCCCGAAATCTAATGAATCGTTACGAGAAACACAGCGACGCGACGGCTTAAGATCATTCGGGTACTTAAATTACGATGTAATCAGGTCTGGAAGCCGTTTTATAATTACCGAATTCGTCGAATGAATAATTAATTGAAATACCAGTTTCACAAACAGGAGTTTTAGAATTTATGATTAACTCTATAGGGAAAGTACCATCCTCTTACAGAATATTGGCGTGGCACTAATGTGTTTCGTTCTCACGAGCAAACCCGCTCATTTCCTATTTTGTATGAGTGAGATAGCGTTTGAGATTGACACGAGATTTTAATTGTTACAGAAGTTCATAGGCAGCGGTAACTAGTTCCTAGTGGTTTGCTTGCTTGTTTATCTGCCGCATGATATGATTTACAACAACCTGTCTATGTCATCTAACGTAGTGTCAATATTGTTTAAAATAAATAAGCCATTTTTCTTTTCTTTCTATCTGGGAGTTTTCAACGAATTTAATCAGAATGTAGGCAAGAGTCTGCTGACATTGCTAAATGTAACTTATTTAGCATAATCGCAACCCACATATTTTATACATACAACATGAAACTATTATCCATCATAATAAAGTATAACTAAATTAATTTTTTTACTGTAAACTTTGTTATTGTTTTCGCTTGGTATTAGATGTGATGTACCATTTTTCTAGACGATAGTGATATAAGGTGAGTAATGTCGCCCCTAAGCAGTATTAGGATGGGTTAAATTTTTCGAGCTCTTCATGCTTCGGAGACGACGGTAAGCCGTCGATTCCAGATTTTGTGTCTGATATCAGTCATTAATCCAAGTCACTGACCAACAGATGGATCGAAAACAGTAAGTTACGGTAAAGCGAAATTGAGAAGCGTGGTAGATAAAATATGTACTGAACCCTTTCAATTGAAGGGAAACTAAATTTAGCGATGGGATGAGCAGGGGAGGGGTACAATAAACAAGATACATAATCATGTGCCTTTAGATGTTTTTGGATTAAGATTCAAGTCCTTGTATTCAATTTAGTGCTTCATAGTTTTTAGAGTTTATATTTTATTTTGTTAATTTTACGCTTTATTTGACTTTCCATTTGACAGTAAAAAAATAGTAAATAACTGTACATTATAATAGTCTCTGATACTGCAATGAGTATAAAAAACTAAATTGTAATGTCAGTATAAAATGAATAAAAGATTTTTTTACGTTTTAATGAAAATATTAAACACCTATGTTGAAAATTCGTTGTATTTACCTGTCGCAGAAAAACAGAGTATCATTCGTTATAGACACAAATAAATAGACCAATTTCGAAAGTAAAAATACTTTTGTTGGCAATCATTTACCTGTCAAAATGAGGGAAAATTATAAAATAATAAATTGTACAATTTCTAAAAATCACAATTTTCGTCTTCATTATAAAAATGAAGAACGACATAATTTTATACATTTATTGTTTCACTGATGAATGAGAGCCCGAGTACCCGAGCTCCCTCGATCCGTTGTAGTGGAAACACTTTCCATTTCAGTGGATTTTCTCGTCCAAGCACACCAGCTCTCTTTGAACTTATTTTCCACTCTGGGGATTTGTTTTCTTTATCTCGTACACGTTTTTGTTATATTCGAACGCATGTCACTGAATAATATTTTTAGAGGACCAATTATGCTACCTTGGGGTACACCCGGGTAGGAAAATGTGTTTTAAAACATCTAACTTTTCACTAAAGTAATATTTTTTTATTTCATATTTGTTTATGCCCTAAAAGCCCTTTTCCACGTTATCTTGAGATTACATTTTTATATTGCTTCATTGTTGCACAAAAAACAGTGTGGAAAGCTTTTCTTTGCATTAGTTATTTTTACATTTTTAATGCAACTTCACTAAGCATTTTTAATTTTATTAAACAGCGGACTTAAATTAATTTATATTTTAATAAAAATAAATACTTCAAAGATTCTGATGAAGCTCCTGTAACTTTATTTCCTTCCTTATTTTTTTTGTATTGAAGAAAATTTACTTTTATTAAAGATATATTTATATTATATTTTTGTACTGTTCGCTCTTATGTAATCTAAGCACACAGCCAAATTCTCAATGTAAATATAATTAACTGTATGTCCACTGTTTACCTTGTCTTGTCTATGTAAATCTTGGCTGAAGCCATAGGCAACAGCAGCTGCGAGGTTTAACAGGAGGGCGTGGTGGATGTTCCCGCTAGATGCCCAATTTTCTATCATAAGTCTTGCTACGATACAAATGTTAACTATGTACCACATTTTAAATTATTATTTGAATTTCATGACTTATCAACCTCCTCCGCAAATAAGTTTCATCCGTTTCCTAACTATGTGAAGTGCATCACGAGAGAAGCGGTGAAGAAAGAACTTTTTTTATTTTATTATAGTGAGCTTGACCTTGACACCATGACCACGACCACTCTAGCAAGAGTGCATGACTAAGAAGAAGTAAATGTGAAGCGATGATATTGTTTTATACGCAAATGAATTAAAATAGTTGTCAAGCATTCCCATATAAACTTCGTGTCACTAGTTTCTTTAGTTTACGGTCGAAAACACTCAAGAATTACAAGTAATTTTAATGAAAACACGTATTTAAATTTTCATTCTCGTAATATTATTAGGGTAAGATTTCAAAAGCCTTTCCCCTCATAATTGGATAATCTTTTCACACATTGTCGTACCGGTTGCTACGTTTAATTTAATATTTTATAATTATTCGTAACATAAAAGTCGAATACAGAGGGAAGGTAATCTTTATAAGACCCAAATAATTTTGTACGCTCATCAAGAACGCCTTTTAACTAATCTACATCTGTATTAATATTATAAAGTGGAAAGATTTCTATTTTTGTGTTTTTTTATGTCACAAAGGTGACAAAACAAGCATACGGCCCGCCTGATGGTAAGCATCACCGTAGCTCTGGAGATCTTACTCACCGTAGGAACACAACATGGCCAAGACCAATGCTATTTGGCTACGATCCTCTATACGGTGGAGGTCCTTCCCCTGACGGGCTACTCCGATTTGAGCGGATTATCCGCTGTGCCCTACCTCTCTAAAACTCTTGTGTGTACGGAACGGAACACTAAAATTACTGAACTTTCAAGAATTCTTTTACTGGAATGTCTTTATTATCTCTGAGTAATATACGCTATATTATACTCGGGCGAAGCCGCAACGGGCAGTTATAAATAAAATTCAAAATAAGAATTCCTGGACGAATCACACAATGCCACCTACAAACTAAGAAATATCCTATATTATCAGTACACATTAGACAGCTGATACGATAGCTAATAAAATAAAATAAAATAATATAGGGACAAATCACACAGATTGAGCTAGCCCCAAAGTAAGTTCGAAACTTGTGTTATGTGATACTAACTCAACGATACTATATTTTATAACAAGTACATATTTAGATAAACATCCAAGACCCGAGGCCAATCAGAAAAAGTTCGTTTTTCATCATGACCCGACCGGGATTGGAACCCGGGACCTCCTGGGTGGCGGGCAGGCATGGTAACCATTGCGCCACGGAGGTCGTCAAAATGGAATAATTTATAGACAAACAGTCATGTACATTATATGTATGTATGTATACACGAGACAAGTCACTAACAAAATTTTCTCAAATACAAAATGAGTTAAAATATTCTTGGAAATCTTCATATTTAAGTTTAAAATTTTATAGTATTTACTCTTGGTTGCTTTCTTGAGAGAATTGCATTGCAAATGCTTACGAAGTGGATGGAAATTATTCCAACTTGTTGAATATTTTGCTTACTGTAAGACTTTCTCTATAATATCATTCGTTTGAATTGCCATCATCAAAAGTTGCTTGTTAAACCAATTATTACAAATAATTAAATCTGTCTATTTGTTATATTTTCACTAAACTGAATCATTTTAGGTGACATTTACAAGGATATGATTTGAGACTGAGGAAGTATATTTTTCTTTGACAAAATTAACATGAGAGCAAGAACGTAAATATCGCAACTGAGATCATCCGCTAGTTCATACTTTTGATTTAATTCGGCTGAAACGATGATTTTTCAGCCTAAAAAAAGTATTTAATTTCTTTAAAAAAAATTGTTTTAATTCATTCTTCGCCTATTCGCCACACAAAGTCAAAATTTAATTTCTTTTTGCCTCTCGAGTACTCATAATATCATTGGGCACACCCGTTAAAATGACTCGAAATTATTCCATTAAAAACTTTGTAATATTTTCATATAAAAATATGAACTAGAATGACAAAAAAAAACACAGCCCAGTAACAATGGGGCGACACAAAAGCGATGTTTATACTCAAAAGCAAAGTGGCTATTAGCGGTGAAGCGATGAGGCATAAAATGGCGCGTGCCACCAGCGATAAAAGTTTGTTATAGCTGTACGAGTGAATCGTATTTGTACACAAATAAATGAATGTTGCTAAATACGCAGGCTGCGTTGGAAAACCAGAATTTTAAATCTATTAAGACCTATTAACACATAGTCAATCCACTGCAGGGATACTTGGTGACCCTTCAATCGAAGAGAGCTGTCGGCAATTTATTGCAGACTAGCAAAACCCGCGCAACATCGTTCGCGTGTATACCGCTTTCCTCGGATGCCTAACGTCATACAAACAACACAGTTTCCAAGTTTCACGTCTCCACGATCAGCGGTTTAGGCAGTGCGTTCATCTGTCAGTCATTCAGAACAAAGCATTTTAATTTTGGATAGGAGATATAGATTTATCATATCTTCTCACTGCGATTCGGATCTTCCTTCACTTGATGGTGATTACAACATTCTGCGACGCTGCTTCAATGTGGATTGGGAAAGGCCGTGTTTTCTAGTCGCCTGTAGACCACCAACATTCCTTACAACTATCATCCATTGACAATATCCGATATAGATATAATTGAGGCCTAAAATAAATTACTCTCAAGGCGAATTTTTTACATCATATCATTTTTATCATTTTATGTTCGTTTCCATACAGTGAATGTGGAATACTGAAATAGAGATTTACGACTGTAAAGGAAGTCATAAAACTTGTATTGTGAAGAAAATCCTTGTGATATACAGGCAGACAGGGACATAATAATAGTATGTAGTAGGGTTTCCTGTAATCTAACAACTATTACTGTTAATAGTAGTTGGTTTATTATGCTATACCTGACAATTTAATAATCTTTATCAAATGGAATCTCTACACAACTTGTTGTGCATAACAGTTGGTCCACGAGGAAAGCGTGACCACATTAATGTAATCGTTCAATTTTGTTATTATGATAGTTGATTTAGCTTATTATATAAATTATTATTTTTAATGCGAATTTCCATTACTATATAAATAGTTAAGGAATAAATGATTATGATTATACGGCATACAAACCAGCGGGCCAACTAGTAGACAGACACTTTCTAAAGCTCATTTTTAAAGTTAATACAACATTAAATATAACTGTCAAACTAAAAAAGTAAAAGAGAGATAGCTGACGATTTTCTTTTGTTTAAAATTAAAATGTGTTTCAAAAACTGAATGGGAATGTAGTTACCGCCTCCCGTACAAGGAAGGTGGGAATAGGACGAAGAGGGTCATGAAAAAACAAACTTGACGATTTTAAGAATTTTCGCTGACGTTTTCATGTAAAGGTCGGACAACCTGGCCTTAGCTGTGATTAAATTAAGTGCTCCGTAAAAATCCACTCAGTAAAATAATTTTCAAGAATCAATAAATTTTTCACTGATCAAAAAAATATAAATTTAAAATTCAGAATCCGATTATTTTCATTCAAACTGTCCAATGAACCGAGATCAAAACAAATTTGATAAATACTTTTGGCTCTTCCGAAGCAGCAAAATATTTTATTCAACAGTCTTTAATACAGTTGAATAAAGTATAAATTCCTTTGTAGCAACCACAAATAAAATTTGTTCTTTTAATACCTTGTGATGCAATACAAATAACTCTTGTTGCATTAACTTAAAGACTATTTTCAATTGTTTTACAGCAAATAATTTTTGTATGACCGGACATCGTAAAGTACCCATTAAGGGGAAGCCACTGCCGTCGTAAATCGTGATACTAAACTATGGAATGGGCGAGCAGAGTTTACTACAAGTAATGTCTAGTGCCTTGTATCTGAATTTAGTTTCAAATGAAAATGTATCGGTTTTGATTTGCAAGTTTAAATTTGCAAAACTAAGTGATATGAATTCAAAATTGATTTTGTCGAACGTCAGCGCTAACGTCGGTCGGACGTAGCAAATGTAGCTGTACGCGTGTAGCAAATGCTGCTGTAGGCGCGTAGCAAATGTAGCTGTTGGTGCGTAGCAAATGTAGCTGTACGCGCGTAGCAAATGTAGCTGGAGGCGCGTAGCAAATGTAGCTGTTGGTGCGTAGCAAATGTAGCTGTAATCATCAGCGGAGCAGTATACACGTTTATTCATACGTCTTTCCACATAATTATTATTTAGAATTAGTTGTACTTTTTTTAGTTATTTAATTCTCATCTTGTTCATATTAATTTAATATTGTTTTTAGGTATTAAGACTGGGCTAAGACGTCACTGTCGCTCGAGACAAAGCCGCTGCCAAGTCGTAGGTGCGACTCTCTCGATCACCTTTTTCCAAATTCACCTTAAATCAAAAACTCATCAGTCCATTAAATATAATATCTATTTTATCTATTATAAAAGTTTTTACTAGTTATACAATAAGGCATTCCGCGTTCCTTCAGAACGCTAAAGCTGTGTAACAATCTCCCAACGGCAGCTTTTGCTGAGACTTATAACTGAGCTTACGGAAAGCGGGTTACCGTACCTTAAAGATATTTTTCAAGGTATTGTGATGATATTTTTCTATCGGGTTTCTTTTATTTTTTGTGAACATATTCTGTTTTAACTCTGATAAAAACGCCAACGTCTTTTAATGGGAATTTTGATTAAACACTCGAGGAGCTTAATGGCGTCGCTGTGTGTCGCACTCTAATATGAACACGCAAGTTAAGCGACGTCGACCCTAGCCAGCGTTTGGACGGGTTTCATTATCTCGAGCTTCTCCGTGCTTCGGAGGGCACGTTAAGACGTCGGTCCCGGCTGTTGTCGATGAATGACAGTCGTTAAGCCAAGTCGGTGGCCTTAGGGCGGTTTGAAAACACCGGCCTCTGCCAATCCGCATTGGAGCAGAGTGGCAGAGTACGCTCTAATCACCTTCGATTGAAGGGAGACTCGTATCCCAGCAGTGGGATGATTATGGGTTTGATATGATTAAACACTGATGTTCCTAGGCGGCGGCGTTAACCACTCTCCATCAGGTGATGTGGTTAGCTACCTAGCTACTTGCTTATTTGCTTGCGGTGCGCTATGACATAAGAAAAATTGACTGAGTTAGTGTTTGTAAAGTAAAAAACAGCTTCGCAGTTTTGCGTACAAACTTGGGTTAATTGACAAATTATACTTTAAAATGTTAAAAATAAGGATTGATGGATCTCTGTAATTGAGTCCAATCCATCGCAAAAAAAAACAAAAAAATAGGTACTACAAAAAAGTATACATTTTTCAGTGTAATCCAGCTCTCAAATAATCAGTTATTAATTTATTGGCTAAAAATGTTGTTTAATAAGTTTACCACAAATAGTTTAGTGTTATGTAACGGAGTTCAAACCCGATCCTAAGTAATTAATTTCCATAATAACGGGTACCTTATCAGAGAAGTTTACAGACAATATTTGGAGTCCATTAGTTATCGTTAGTTGGATTTATTGAAGTATATGCCATTAGCACTATTTTGGAGCCGATCAATCATAAAATATTAATTAAAGTTAATTAACATTTCGATTTAATGAAAATATGTATTTATATGATATCCCACCACATATTTCAATCATTGTGTCATATTGTACGGTCAGAATAAATAAAAAGAATTAAGGGCAAGCCACACCGCCAGCAGGCGAGCAAGTAAGAGAGCTGCGCGAGCCTCGCGAGTACGTTGGCGAACGTCAGTGATACAAAGAATGCGAACAAAATATCCGACAATACCAGCGGTGATATTTGTTTGGCTCGTTTTAAAAACATCTACCTACAATGTCTTTCTCTAGTTTTATCTGTTTTTGTTAGAGAAAAATAAAGATTATTTATTTACATTTATCGTGCCAACTTTCGTTTTACATGGTGGTCCCCTCCATCTCCGTCTGTCTTATGTTTAGAATTTGAAAAAAATCTTGGCAGTAGTCCATATGATGAACCTTCAATGAAAACTATTAGGTACGGTTAAGTAGATTATCGAGTAACAGCCGACGAACATGATCCTAAAATCGAACTTCGACACACGTTAGACACTACGCTACTACGACAACATGTTACATCGACATGACTTTATTCAGACGTAACGCTATTCCGACTATATGTTACATCGACATGACTTTATTCAGACGTAACGCTACACCGACAATATGTTACATCGACATGACTTTATTCAGACGTAACGCTATTCCGACAATATGTTACATCGACATGACTTTATTCAGACATAACGCTATTCCGACAATATGTTACATCGACATGACTTTATTCAGACATAACGCTATTCCGACAATATGTTACATCGACATGACTTTATTCAGACGTAACGCTATTCCGACAATATGTTACATCGACATGACTTTATTCAGACATAACGCTATTCCGACAATATGTTACATCGACATGACTTTATTCAGACATAACGCTATTCCGACAATATGTTACATCGACATGACTTTATTCAGACGTAACGCTACACCGACAATATGTTACATCGACATGACTTTATTCAGACGTAACGCTATTCCGACAATATGTTACATCGACATGACTTTATTCAGACATAACGCTATTCCGACAATATGTTACAACGACATGACGTGACTCAGACATAACGCTATTCCGACAATATGTTACATCGACATGACTTTACTTAGGCATAACGCTACTCCGACAATATATTATTATAACTTAGATTACAGATAAATATAATGTCTTGTCACTTGACCCTACCCCACCCTACCCCTACCCTACCCTACCCTGACTAACATGTGTCGAAGTTCGATTTTAGGATCCACTTGACCGTTTTTTTTTATCTTTAGATATGACTACTGAGCAAGGGATTTCGTACATACACATACCCACTCTACAGGGAACCCATAGAATTAAGTTAATCTCTGCATAATTGTGATATCAGCCGAATCCAACGACCTCGACGAAAATATTCCAACCATTCCGCTAAATGTCATAGCTAATTTTACACAAGGTTACTTCAATAGCTCGGAGGCTGTAGATTTACTTGGTTACATATTTTTGCACAGACAATTTATTAGTTACATTACATCAGAATCTATACTAATATTATAAAGAGGAAAGATTTGTAGTTTTGTTGATTTATTTTCTTTTTTTTTACTACTAAGGTGGCAAACAAGCATACAGCCCGCCTGATGGTAAGCATCACCGTAGCCTATAGACGCTTGCAATACCAGGGGTATCACTCACGCGTTGCCAACCCTCCCAACCCCCCTAAGTGGAGCTCTGGAGACTTTACTCACCGTAGGAACACAGCATGGCCGAGACCAATTCTATTTGGCTACGATCTTCTTTAAGGTGGAGGTCCTTCCGCAGACGGACTGCACCGATTTGAGTGGATTATCCGCTGTGCCCCACCTCTCATTAATAAACTCAAAAAACTAATTTATTCGTTACATGTTCAAATCTGGACCCATTTCACAAACCGTTGGTAACCGTTTGGAGAGCTACACTATCTGCCGGTTGACACAGACTATATTATATTTTTAAAAAACTTTACAAAAACCCGAGCGAAGCTGCTGGGACGAAAAGCGTAATAGCAAAATCTGATGGAATAGAAACTTTGTATAATTTCATATTACTTACTACTTACTTACATATTATTAGGTTAAGTAGTTCTAGCTTTAATTTTAAGTCAAGCATACGATTTTTCCGTTACATTATCTAGATAATTTTAATATTGAAAATGAAAATCCTGACTGAAATGCACAGAGATTTCTTTATTAGCCAAAGTTTTTTTTTTTCCTTATCACTGTCGTGCGACACAGTCTCAGTCCTCCGGCATTGTCGCGGTGGCTGGGATCGGAAAGCTACCTTTACAATTTGGGTCCATCTTGTAATTTTTTTATGTGTGATCTCAGAGTAATAACTTAAAGAGGGAGTGTCCCTGCACCTATTTTGATACAACTCAACTGGTTCCAGAAATGGAACCAAACGCCGAACCTTGCCGAACCGCTTCGTAGTTGTCGATGTCAAAGCGTGCCAAACGTGTCTCCCGGAAAAAAATTAAATATGTTGGTTTGTGCTATTAAATCGTGTCACAACACGTCTGAAAAACAAAAGAAATGTTCACTTTTACAGGAAAGTTTTTAATATTTCATAGTAATTTGTATTAACTCTATTTATTTCCTCGCTTTTTGGAAACTACACCTCCATTGGCAACATTACGCAAGTGTCAAGTGCATATCACCGACATGTCATCGAGTGTTTAGCGATTTACTTTTGACAGGAGATTCGAGATCGCCGCCTTGTCAACGAAGGTCGTCAAGATGGCGACCTCGGATCCTCACCGTACCACGTTGCCTTTTTAAAGTGTACTTTTTAGTCAAAAAGTGTTCATTTAAAATACTTGACATTGGCGAAATTGTCTATGTGTCGTTAAGACACGACAGAAACGCCATTAATTAAGGAAGAATAAGAATAAGAATACTTTTGACAGAGCGCTTGTATGAACACACTCCATCTATGTAGTACCTAAGTTACTAATCTTTAAGTGTATGATGTTCTTAGCATAATGATAAGAGCAATATTATTTATGGGTTCTAAAAAAGCAGTATACTACTATATCATACTATACTAATATTATAAATGAGTCATATAAAATCAAAGGCGGCAATGTCCACCCAAGTTGAAAATTGAGATTTGAATGCAGTTTTTTTAGTCTGTATTCATATTGTCTATGGCTAAAATACCAAATTATGGGTTTTTTCCTCTCACGAGAAGTTCCAATCTGTGGACACTTCCGCCTTTGATATTATATGACTCAAATGAGAAAGTGAGTTTGTTTGTTTGTTATTCCTTCACGGCTTGACGAAGCAGCCGATCATTATGAAAATTTGTATTTTATATTGTCAGGGGTACAGAGCCCAACATAGGTTAATTTTTACGCGGGCGAAGCCGCGGGCAACAGCTAGTAATATTATAAAGGCGAAAGTTATGTAAATGATATGTTCGAAGAATTACTTCTTCACGCTTGGCTTGGCCAATATTTATGATATTTGTTATAATAGGTAGCTGATACCTTGGATTAAAACAGTAGTTTAACTAGTAATTTCTCAATTTTATAACACTAATGTCTGAGAATGTTCAAGAGAGGTAGGGCACAGCGGATAATCCGCTCAAATCGGAGCAGCCCGTCTGGGGAAGGACCTCCACCTTACAGAAGATCGTAGCCAAATATCATTGGTTTCGGCCATGTTGTGTTCCTACGGTGAGTAAGGTCTTCAGAGCTTCACTTGGGGGGGTTGCAACGCGTGAGTGATACCCACGGTACTGTAAGCGTCTATAGGCTACGGTGATGCTTACCATCAGGCGGGCCGTATACTTGTTTGCCAACTTTGAGGTATAAAAAAAAATTACACCGTTTAGATACAGAATTTTATGATACGTTAAAAATAATTATTTGCTACTTGTTGCTCGTTTAATACTCTGTTATGACCTACGATATCATTAACAAAAATCAATGAATGTCCAACTGGTTAATGATTAACAAACAACGTGATAATTGGCTGCCGTACGAATTAATTTAACAACATTTATTAGTTTAATGAGCGTAATGTCCGAGGTTACAGAATAATATGACCGAAAATTTCTGAACATCTTTAATTAATAGCCGATATTTTGTTCTTATGTTACAGATGGTGGGAATTGTAAAGAAAATAATAATCTATACATATAATAAAACAGTAGACCCCGATATGTCTATACTTTGAACATATTTGGCGAAAATGGAGAGGGAACAGTTAGAGTTTATTTATTTATTTATTGTCTGTCTGTCTGTTTGAACGCGCACATCTTCTAAGTTACTGAACGAATTTTAATCCTGTTTACACAGGGAGATAGAGCTCGGTTTGGAGCAGAATATAGGCTTTGTTTCATTTAAATCGCATGACAGGAAAAGGAGTTATTCTTATTTGAACATTTCACGCGGACGAAGTCGCAGGTAACAGCTCATAAATAAATATATGGGGACAAGTCACATGGATTGAGCTAGCCTCAGTGAGTTCGAAACTTGTGTTAAGGGATACTAACTCATCGATACCATATTTTATTACAAATACATATGTAGATAAACATCCAAGACCCGAGGCTAATCAGAAAAAGTTCGTTTTTCATCATGACCCAACCGGGATTCGAACCTGGGACCTCCGGAGTGGCGGCACATGAGTAAATAAAACTTTTATTTACTCATGTGGTGGCGGTCCGGCATGGTAACCTTTACGCCACAGAAGTCGTCAACTCGAGAAGAGGATGGTCAACCTTAGTTGCGGAGATTGCTTGCCATCAAGTGAACCTCAAACCGTTTGTCCTCTATTATAAAGTAAAAAAGGTTCGTAAAGCAATTTTTCTCAGTATAATACAGGAAATATACCAGAAAATTTCCACATAATGAGAGCGGAAGGCTACAGATGGCTGGCCATTCGGAGGGTCCACGAGCTAATGCCGCCACGTCAACTAAATTGAAGTAAATGTGACACAATTAAAAATAGCTTTACCCTATCCCTTTGTATGTTTTACCCTGTATTTACCTGCCCACATTATATTTATTAGGTCAAACATTGTTTATAATAAACTTAAAAAAAGTCCCCGTTTTTTTCGTGGTACTTTTTTGTCCCATTAGTAGGACACCAGGGAGAACTTTATCCCGTTTTTTATGTCATAAATCAGCTCAACACGCAAGCAGACCAATTCATGAAAGTGGTTACCCTTGCCTAATAACATCAGTAACACCTTGAACGCACCAGACCATTCCAACGTATTGTTTGCTACAAAAAAGTAGGGATTAGGAAGAGAAGAATAGGAAAGGAGTTGGAATCAAAGGAAACGCATAGCTGCTTCACACCGATATTCTGTGTACTACTTTCCCGATCGACAAATCCATTTCATAAATGCCCTACGGCGATAGCTGTAATTAGTGCCTGGCTATTACGTATAAATACTAGTATAATAGAGTGTAATAGTATTACAATTGACAGTTTCATTTTAATTCAGTAGAGGTAGGGCACAGCGGATCATTCCCTCAGATCGGAGCAGCCCGTTTGGGGAACGACCTCCACCTTACAGAAGATCGTAGCCAAATAGCATTGGTCTCGGCCATGTTGTCTTCCTACGGTGAGTAAGGTCTCCTGAGCTCCACTTGGAAGTGGGGTTGGAACCCCCGGTATTGCCAGCGTATAGACGCTACAGTGAGGTGATGCTTACCATCGGTCGGGCCGTATGCTTGTTTGCCAACTATGTGGTATAAAAAAATGAACTTGTAAAACTTGCATTTACATCTCAACAAACTACAAGTAACTATGGGAGTGAAGAGTTTGCCAGAACTAAAACAACTATTGGGGACTCAAATCCGGAGGAGTTTCGACACTTTCAACGAAACTCGACCTAAAGATGGAGGATTTAAACAAACTTGCCGATTGTACATACCTACTCTAAGTTCAGTCCATATTATCATTAGGCGTGAACTCGCCGCTAATATGCTCCTTATTGATTGTTTAAAGCAATAAGGCCGCTTTGTTATACATACACTTGTCTGAAAGTTTATGTCTATTGTGTCCCTATTTTGTTTGTATCATGCAGACGAGACGGTTTCTCGCCGGAGCTAAGCCCGGCCTCAAAACCTGCGTTCGGTCGTCAGTCTTGTATGCGCCGTGCCCGGTTGCGAGGTGAGCCGGCTCTAGCACCGGCGTCGTGTGATTGGCTTCATAGTGTCCATACAATACTGTCGACCGGACGTAGACCCGGTTTGACGCCGGGCTTAGCTCCGGCGAGAAACCGTCTGCATGAGCGCTTATAGTAAAAAATGAAGTCGCTTCCCGCTGTTTGTCAGTCTATGTATGCTTTGATCTCTAAAACTACGCAACGGATATGAATGCGGTTTTTTAAATAGATAAGATTCAAGAGGACGTTTTATATGTAAAACACGTACAAACCCATACACAACACATTTCAGTTTTGAAACCAAGGATCAGGAAAGGAGCAACTAATTAATTAACAAATAAATTAGATTATAAAATTCGCCATGTTTAATAAATAGGTACACATCTGAGGCAGAACAAAGGGCCTGGCGACCCGTAACACACGTTTTTTCCAAAAACCTACAACAGGCGCCAGCCACTCACTTTATAGCTTACAAGCTTTTTTACCCGCGACATCGTCCGCGTGAAGTTCCGGATCCGTTCCCGTGGGAACCACATTGAATTTCGGGAAAAGCTATAAACTATGTCACTCCCTGATAATGTAGCTTTCTACTGTTGAAAGAATTTTTGAAATCGGTCCCGTAGTTTCGGAGCCTATTCAATGCAAACAAACAATCAAATCTTTCCTCTTTATAATATTAGTATAGAAGATATTATAGATATAGATTTGGTATTTTTAATAAGTATGACAAAGAGTATGAAATCCGCATCAGCAGAATTTGTAAACTGGGTCAATGTTTACATAAATCTATTTCTAATTTATTGTTATTATTTTTACGCTTAGTCAACGTTTAAAAGACATTTACGATTTTAATTTAATTCATTTTAATCTATGTTTTTTCTGATTAGTAAGACATTTTTTATTATTTTATATTATTTTTTCACTTTATTTCCCATAGATAGTGGTTGTTTATTGTTAATAGAATGAAAGTAGCTTTATACAGCCTGTAACACAGGATCATTAGAACCTAGCACAGGCACCCTATAAATTGTACCCCTTTTTAATTTTATTTATTTTATTTTATTTTATTTTATTAAGGTACACCAACAGTGCTTACATACATCATTTAGGAGAGATATTCAAATACGGTTCTAAAGTAAACACCTATGATAGGTATACACAGCATTGACTGACATATTGTGATAAATTAATCAAGAGATTTAAGTTAAAATTAAATAAAACATTTACACACATTATAGGTAGATATTCGATATACACAGACACATTATTATTATTAATAATCAAACATTAGTCATCAACAATTCCCAGCACCTTAACCCTGAAAGCGTTTAAGCCGTCACGGAATATGTCCAGATCCTCCATATCGCGGTTGAGAAGATTGTAGGTGTTGCACATTCGATTAATGGGAGAATGACATCCCAGATTGGTTCTAAAGGGAGGGCCACTAAGTAATTTAGACACGGGATGGCGCGGCGGTCTGAACGGAACCCGAATGTTAACATGCGATAGTAATTCGCTGGAGTCGACCAAATCATTTAAAATTTTATACAGAAAAATAACATCCCGCATTTTTCTTCGGTTGTACAAGGAAACAATTTCAAAGTGCTTCAGACGTTGATTGTATGGGTAACGATGTGAAACATTAGGCGCAGAGAACGCAAGGTGTCTAGTAAATGCCTTTTGCAGTTGTTCAATACGTTGAGAATGCACTGCATAAGTTGGATTCCAAACTGTGCTAGCATATTCCAACTGGCTTCTAACTAAGGTATTGAAAAGCAAGATTCTAGTATCCACAGAACGAAATTGTTTGGAGTTTCTCCTGACAAAGCCCAACATCTGTGCGGATTTAGTGACAATATGGTCAATATGTGCCACAAAATTCAGCCCTGAATCCAAGTAAACCCCGAGGTCCCTAACGACATTTACGCGTTGCAGTTTTTCTGAACCTATTTGATAGCTTGTCCTGATGGGTCTCTTTTTTCTTGTGAATGTAATGAAATGGCATTTATTTGAGTTAATTGCCATGTCGTTTAGGCGACACCATATTATTAGTTTGTCAAGATCGTTCTGCAGAAGAAAAGCATCTGTTGGCGAGTTTATTACTTTATATAACTTCGTATCGTCGGCAAACATTGAGCACCTAGAGCTCGCTATTACATCGGGCAGGTCACTGATGAAGAGTGAAAACAACACAGGTCCGAGGTGCGAGCCCTGTGGGACACCGGAGTCAGCATAATAACTCTGAGATTCGTATCCGAGAACTACTACCGTTTGTGATCTTCTTTGTAAGTAAGAATTAAACCAGTTTAAAAGGGAGCCGTGGATACCATTCACCTCAAGTTTTGCCAATAATAATGAATGATTAACCCTGTCGAAAGCACTACTAAAGTCAGTATAGATGGCATCAACCTGCAAACCGGCATCGACGGAACGTGACACATCGGACACCATAGACAGCAAATTGGTTTCTGTTGAGCGTTTGCTTCTAAAGCCATGCTGATATGGGCTTATAAGAAACCTGAAATGATGACTTACGACTGGTTCAACGATGGATTCAAAAAGCTTTGAAAAAGTTGATAATATAGATATGGGCCTGAAGTTACGTATATCACTAACATCTCCTCTCTTATGTAATGGTACTATTCTTGCCTTTTTCCACTCATCCGGGAATTGACCACTACTCAAGGAATAGTTAAATATTAAACAAAGAGGAAAGTTCAGTGCCCCACCACATCTTTTTATGAAAATTGGCGGAATGCCATCGGGGCCGGCACTTTTATTAGGATCCAACGAACGTATCTTTTGGATAACATCCTTTGCGGTAATAATAATATCGGATGCAGCAAGACACATTTTGGAATGCAAATGAATGGAAGAGGCCATAGTGCTATGCGTGAAGTTTGAGCTAAAGAATTTGGCGAACAATTCAGCGATGAGGGTGCCCGTGTCTGCAGTTTCACCATCGAGATACATGCGTGCAGGAAAGTTGGATTCTGCCTTCCGTTTATCATTAATCAATCGCCAGAACGCCTTGGGATTATTACGTATATCTCTTTCTGTATTTAGCAAAAACATTTTCTGGTTTTGTTGTTGCAATTTATGGCACCTACTTCTCAGAATTTCATATTCCATCTTGTCTCGCGGGTTTTTATATTTTAAGTATTTTTTTCGAATCTTATCTTTCTCGGACATCAACCTTTTGAGAGATTTATTTAACCACGGAGGACATTTATTGGATTTAATTTTTCGTTTAGGAACATACTTTTCAATACAACACCGCAAATACTGGTAAAATACTGAAACTTGAGAGTTAATGTCTTTGCTACGCAATTCTTCGTGCCAATCGATTTCCTTGAGCTCTCGAATTATGCTAGCATAGTCTGCTTTAAAGAAGTTGTAGTTTACGCGACTATTGGGTGCAACACCAGTAGCGGTATTTGCGGAAAGACTCAACAGCAACGGAGGGTGTCTGGGAACCATATTACTGAGATAATCTAAGGGTTTCGATACATAAACATCGGCAACATTGCTTAAAATTAGGTCGAGCATCCTGCCTTCCTCATTACAGATATTATTAACCTGGGCGAAATCATTAAATGAAATGAAGTCCATCAAGGCTGAACCCTCAATGCGATTACTATTAGGAAATATGCATACATCATCATCCACTTGAGACCAATTCATGAACCTCATATTAAAGTCTCCCAAGATAATAACATCTTTACAAGTTTCGGAAACTAAGCTGGCTTTATCAAAGAATTTGGATATATGGTCCAATCTTATTGGCGGAGGCAAATAGACAGCACAAACAGCGAATGTCTTTAATTTGTTATTGATAATTAAATCTACAGTGACCCAGACATCCTCGCATTCGCTCTCCCAGCAATACACCCGAGCCGACTTAATACTCTTAAGCACAGCTATCATGACGCCACCCCCGTCTTTTTTAGTACTGGTAGTTGAACTTCGATCTCTCCGATATACTACGTATCTGTCGTCGACAATCTCCCTGCTGTGTATGCTGTCATTGAACCAGGTTTCGGTAAATACTATGATATGATAATTACATAAAGTCACATTGTTATACACTTCGCATGTTTTGGTCCTAAGACCACCGGTATTCTGATAATAAATATTTAAATCCATAAACAAAAGAGTATTTGGCGTAACAACGTTAACGGTAAACAAAAATATGAAGTATGATTAAGTAATTTTTGATAAACTAACAGGACTACGAATTAGTATAGGCTGAGAGAGTTCATCCTTCCTCACAAATATTCGTCCACCGCGCACCCAGACGAACTTATAATTCTTGTCCTTCGCTATTTTCCGTGTTTGGGCATGTAGAGATTTGTTGCTAGGTGTAAGTTGCTCAGCTACATAAACGGGGTTACTGGCACCCTCGAAACCCAAATGACGTGTGTTAAGTTTATTCTGCGGGTTCTTTTTGTTGTAGTACACTACCGAAGCTAAGAAATTATCGCGATGGCGGGGAGTTTGAAATTTGGCAACTACTGTTCTTGGACGCGCGCTGCTCTTGTCTAACTTCGCTACTCTCGTAGCCTTCAGTATGTCGGTATCAGCTAATGTTAAGTTGACGGCGTTGGCAATTTTTATGATTGTATCGGTTAGGTTAATTTTACTATACCTAAATTGTTTAAGTTTATGCAATAAGTAATCTGAATAAAGATTTTATTATTATTATTATTATTATTATAGATAATAATATCTTATGTTCATTTCTTGAAATAAGCTGTGAGAGGAAATAAAGATTTATTTTATTTTAAAGGTCTTTCGAAATTCCCACGGGAAAGCAAACGTATTGTGCGGGTTTTGCTAGTTGGAATAAAGATAGATAGAATACTCTTTATTTGCATTACACACAGGAAAAAGTAAAAAAAACCTTTTGGAGTAAAGCATATTTTATTATCTCATTATCCTATTAACTCAACGTTACAGATCCAATAATTAAAATAGTGTCCATTTGGCCATCAAGAATATTGAACGCCATAGAGAAAAAAAAATTACGTCAATCAAATTTGTTTGTTCGTAAACGTAAGTCAACCAATGAAAGAGATGACCAGGGTAGAGAAAAATGTAAGCAAGAACGTTATGAAAATGTGTAACTACATAGTAAAACATGCATAGTATCTATATTAAAATTCGAACTCCTGACTGACTGACTTAGCTATATATCAACGCACAGCCCAAACTGCTGGGTCTAGAGGATCCAAATTTGTTAGTGTACTGAGGAGGGATTTTTCAAAACTCCCACGGGAAAGCGAGATATAGGCAAACGAAGTGGCGAGTATTTTACTAGTCGATAAATAAAAATTAGAGTAAATTTTAAACATATTACGGCTGCTCATTTGGCTGATTGTGCAACCCGATTCTATTACTGCATGTCTAGACTATCTAGTCTACCAAGAGTACCTAAATGTACCTAAATACAATTCATTGCCAATCGAGAGGGATTACTGTCAATTACATACAGTAATAGTAGGATTACAATGTTCTTCACAATGTATAGTTAATATTGTTCAAATAAAGCTTAAACATTGAAAATCAAATTTGCACTATGTTAATAATGATACGTGCTTTGTACTTTGTTACCAAGCTTAATTAAGTCTTAGCGTATAGCTGTGGTTACAGGTAACTAAATACTGTAGTAATCAGATCATATATGCAATCAAATAGATCTGTTGTGATACACCTAACAAAAGAATGCCTTAGATTACTGTATTTAACGTGAAATAAAACTTCTAGAAAACCGGTATCTATATTAAACAAGTAATACTACTAATATAATAAAGGCGAAAGTTGTGTGTTTGTAACCTTTTCACGCTCAAATGGCCGAGCCAATAATTATGATATTAAGTAGCTGATACCTTGGATTAACACATAGGGTACTTTTTGTCCCGAAAAGTACGCGATTCCCGTTAAAATTGTGACATAGATGGCGCATAAATAAATGTTGACGACCTCCGTGGCTCAATGGTTACCACGTCGGTCCGCCTGCCAGAGGTCCCGGGTTCGAAATCCCAGTCGGATCATGATGAAAAACTAACTTTTTCTGGTTGGCCTCGGGTCTTGGATGTTTATCTATTATGTATTTGTTATGAAATATAGTATCGTTGAGTTAGTATCCCATAACACAAGTTTCGAACTTACTATGGGGCTAGCTCAATCTGGGAAAAAAAAAGAAATACTCTCAAATGAAGTTGGGAATAAATATTTGAAAACTATTTGTATAATATAAAAATAAACTAAAAACTTAAGTACACTAAAAATTAAATTAAACAAATACTAAGAATTAAAAAGACAAGGTCCTTATGGCAGCGTACACAAAACGCTGGACCAGTCAACAAAGGAATGGGCTGACTTATCTATGTTAAATAAAAAAATCCATTTTAGTCTTGGAAAAAAGATTGGCGATAAGGCACGGACAAAGAAAATAGAAAAGTTTTAAACACTAACTGAACGCTCGATAAACTAAAGCACTTTAAAATTCACTTCATATTATCTCATAGCTTGTGATGCAAATTGACATTACACACATAAGTGTGCTGGAAACCATGTTGACAGATTATTTTCAGCACTTATTTTCTTAAACGGTTACTTTATAATGCAAGTAGACTACGAAAATAAAACAATATTTTATAACATTGTACAGTTTACTCCATTTACTAGGATTCTTGCATCTCTTTGGTAAATTGATAACCTTGTTTTAGAAGAGAGATAGAAATAACAAAGAAATTGTAGTTGTTGCAAATCATCATCATCATTATATCAACCCATAATCATCCCACTGCAGGGATACGGGTCTCCCTTCAATCGAAGGGGACTAGAGCGTACTCTGCCACGCTGCTTCAATGCGGATTGGCAGAGGCCGGTGTTTTCAAGCCGCCCGAAGGCCACCAACTTGGCTTAACGACTGTCATATACCGATAACAGCCGGGACCGACGGCTTAACGTGCCCTCCGAAGCACGGAGAAGCTCGAGTTAACGAAACCCATCCAAACAATGGCTAGGGTCGACGTCGCTTGACTTGCGTGTTCATATTAGGTGACGCCATCGAGCTCCTCATCCATCCTCTCCATCGTTGTTGCAAATACGAAATAACTATCAGTGATGAAAATGAAAGTGATGGTGGCAAAGCTTAGTTAACTAGTAGACTTTAAACTGTTGAGAAGAAATGCATGGGATGAGAGAAAAGCCTAACCTGAAAGTGACGGCAGGTAAAAAGGAAAAAAGACATCTCTTCTCCATGATGATGGAACAGGCCAATTGAATTATTTTGAAGCAGGACTAGAAGCCGCAAATCCGCAGTAAAGCCTGGATGCGCACTGCCAGAACAGGACCCTTATGGAAAGCCCATATAGAGGCTTATACCCAAAAATTATGGGTGAAGGCAGGCAGTAGAAGAATAAAGAAGGAAATAAAATACGATAGTGTAAGTCTTAACTTTCTAAAATAAGTTTTAAAAGCTAAAACTAAACTAGAACCTTGAAGAACTGAACCATTTTAAACTTTCAATTCATGTTATCTTTTGGATTTTACAAATTGACATTGTCGTAACACCATCAAAAATAGCAAAGTGCTCATTGAAAGATTAAATTTAAACGTCCCAGATGGTAACGAGGCGTCAGATCAAATATTTAATTTTCTGATTTCGTAACGAACTCTGACGGTAATAAAATTTCGCCTTTGTTTATAAGATAATGTTACCTGGAGAGTAGGTGTCTGTTTTGCTTGTGTATCTAAGGTGATTGAAGTTTTCTTTCTTTTTGATCATAAAATTATATATAAATAATTTTTTTTAGGAAGGGAAGACCAAGGTTGAGATGGTCAGTCGATATCAAAACCTTTGCTGGAGACTGGTCCGTAACAGCTATGGACAGGGACGTGTGGAGGGAACAAGAAGAGGCTTTTGCCCAGCAGTGGGACAAGCATGGCTACAAAAAAAAGTCATTTAAGGACTCAGCTGAACTGAACACACCATTTTGAAAATATTTTGAAATTTCACCTCCACTTCCAAAAAAAATAACATACCATGTTCCGTAACAGAACCGTAATCGGATTGGAACTGGGCCGTAACCGGACCGTAATCAATTCAATTGTTTATTAGCAAGATTTAAGTGTACAATATAATTAGCACTTTGAATACACCCTTTCCAGGTATTTGCTAAAGGGCGCGCGTGCTTTATATAATTTATATTATAATATGAGAACTTTTCGTCTGTATACTTAACAAACTTAGCTCGTTATATTCTGTTCCTAAAATCCGATATATGTATGTAAGTAGTTAAGGGCGGAGCACACCGCATGCAACGCAGCGCAGCGCAGCATGGCGCGTTGCAGCTTATGATGTTGTAATATATGCAATATTATAAGAAAGGACACACCAAACACACGATGCTGTACAGCGCTGCGCAGCTACGCGTCGTACGTTTGGTGTGTCCTTTCTCATATTATTGCATAGATTACAACGCCATGCTGCATCGCGTTGTGCTGCGCTGAGCTGCGCTGCATGCGGTGTGCTCCGCCCTGTAAGGTTAACGGCGTTCCATCTACGCTTTCCTTTGTTAATACTTTTTTATACCACTAAGGTGGCAAACAAGCATACGGCCCGCCTGATGGTAAGCAGTCACCGTAGCCTATGATGGACGCTTGCAATACCGGGGGTATCACTCGCGTGATGCCGACCCTGCAAAACGTGGAGCTCTGGAGACCTTACTCACCGTAGGAACACAACATGGCCGAGACCAATGTTATTTGGCTACGATCTTCTGTAAGGTGGAGGTCCTTCCTCAGACGGGCTGCTCCGTTTTGGGCGGATTATCCGCTATGCCCTACCTCTCTTAAAACGTCCCATGAATTTAGCACAACATGGTCATATTATAAATAGAATTACAGTGACTTGCTTTTTTCCTCTATTTCGAAGACTCGCGTACCTATTCTTCCAAAATTTGCTGTTCATACCTGCAACAATATGAAAAGATTGATCACCTTTTTCATGAACATTTTTGTTAATAGCTTGTTGTTGTTTATGGAATAAAGATTTTTTATTAATATGATTACTACATTATATGATTACTAGCAAATATGAGAGAAACAAAGCCAGTAGAGTGTGAGTTGGACTAGTTCCATTTTCAGACTTTTTCCGTTACTTGTGTCACATGATTTTGTTTTGTGCGAAATTACATTTGACAGACCCGGTGATCGAGTGGCTAGCAATGGTCACTTTATCCCAAGGGCCGCGGGTTCGAATCGGCGCAAGGCAAACATTTGTGTGCATGAACATGTCTGTTTGCCTTGGTCTGGGTGTTTTCTATGTATAAGTAGATATTTATTTACAAAAAAAAGTATTTTAGTAAGTAGTCTAGTACCCATAGTACAAGCTTAGTTGCTTAGTTTGGGGCTAGATGGCGTTGTGTGATTCGTCCAAGAATATTTATTTATTTATTTACATGACTCAAAGTCAGCGGGAAGTGCCCTACAGGTTTGTGGAGTGGAGTATACACGCAAGCGAATAGAATATATTTTTATTTGCTCAAATGGTCTTAAAAATATAACAAAGTATCCTTAATCGGCTACATAAAATAGCATGCAAACATTAATGACTAATACATTTACAAACTTACTTTGGGGCTAGCTCAATCTGTATGAATTGTCCCTATATATTTATTTATTTAACAATTTAAAGTTGCATGCGTTTAATCTATTTATTAATTTATTTTAAGTACGGCTGAACCATAGACTTCTTGTGTAGAATACCTGAGAATAAGACTTATACAGATTCTTTTTCAATTCCTATGACAATTGTATAACTGGATTTCACAGATGTACACTAAAACTGAATAATAAACCCGTTGTAATATGTCTAAAGTAATAAAAATGAATTTCTAGGTCATCCACTTTATGAGGTCGGGTGGAAGTCTCTCTTAAGTCCTGTTTTAACGACTCAGACAGTAAGACAGGATTATTTTTAAAGTTAGTACTGTAACAAGGAAACTTTGTCATACATAAGTTCAACATGGGACGTACGACTTTTCTTCCAACTTTTCAATAGATTTTTATACCTATCCTTTTCTCTTTTCAATGATAAATGAAAACAGGATTAAAAAATAAGATTTTTTAGATAGTTTGCTTTCTTAGTAGGTAGCATATTCGATGGCAGTGCAAACCAAATATTCATACCAATTTATCAATCTCAGTTCTGAAAAAAAATTATCAAATTTAATTTAGTTAGTGGTTTTAAAATATCCCGACAGTTGCCAGGATATATTCAAATTCTAAATTAAACTGGCACTTACTAGTTATCTATAACATAAGTTGTCGAAAAAAAAATACAAAAAAACTTGTGTTGACCACTAGCTTTTCCTATACATATAATAGCCGACAGAAACACATACAATTCGCTTTTGCACTTGTTGCGCGAGCCATAACCACACATATAGGTTTACGTAATGTGCAGATTGTAAAACATTTGTTTTATTATCAAGATAAAGACAGCGCTTTAAGCGCTATTACTATCAGTTACGATAGCTCTACACTCTCGCGAAGTTTACTGGAATAAAACTATGGGTTTATACGATGCGAATGTCATCGAGCGGCCGCCCGCTTTATTAGCGAACATCTTCATAGAAAATTAAACTATGTTGACTAGTACACAAGGTACATCTACGCAGATGCAAGGCAGATTTAACGAGTGTGAGATGGCCGTTTAGATAAAAAGAGTAAGAAAAAAAATCCGCACTAATTAGCGTTATAATTTTCATTAAAAAGATTTATATATTACGTTTCCTAGTACTATTTTTTAATCGTTTAAATCCGAAATATACTACACGACACCTTGTATTATCATAATATAATAAGACACTGGCTATTTGCAACGAACCAGAATGCTGAAGTCATAGATAAAAAAAAAATACACAAAAAAGAGTTTCTTTCAAATTCAAAGAGCAATCTGATTCCTACAGGATTGATTACAAATAATTTAATAACAGATATATTAATTTCTTTAATAGTTACCCCACTTTTCTATTAAAATAGATACCATATGCAGAGTTCAAGGTTCGCAGACACTCGGCTTAGCTAACACACTTGCCGTGAGCCTAATCTTCAGTATCGATCTTCGCTCATCGAATATAAATAGTCGTGTGTTGCTCATCACTTCATGCATAGCTGCATTTTTGATATACTGAACATCATATCAACCCATAACCACCCCACTGCAGGGATACGGGCCTCCCTTCAATTAGAGGGATTAAAACTTATTCTGCCACGGTGCTCCAATACGAATTAAATAAAATAAAATAAAAAATATATAGGGACAAATCACACAGATTGAGCTAGCCCCAAAGTAAGTTCGAGACTTGTGTTATGGGATACTCAACGATACTATATTTACATGTAGATAAACATCCAAGACCAAGGCCAATCAGAAAAAGTTAGTTTTTCATCATGACCCGACCGGGATTAGAACCCGGGACCTCCTGGCTGGCGGGCCAGCATGGTAACCATTACGCCACGGAGGTGGGAGATTGGCAGAGGTCAGAATTTTTAAGCCGCCTGAAAAACTTGACTTGGTTTAACAACTGTCCTCTATTTATATGTACAACATTTGTAACCATTGTTTTTAGCATTTTCCTCGCAATTTTTCCATATTTTCTCACCATTTAAACCTTCCCTGAACTTCCACAAATATTTCAAGATCAAAATTAGCCAAATCGGTCCAGCCATTCTCAAATAGCTAGACTAATGCACAGCAATTCATTTTTATATTATTAGAAACAGTAACAAAAATACAGATTACCAAAACTTTTCATTTGACGGCGCCAATATAAATAAAATAACAAATTGGGGCACCTCAAAGGGATCTCAATTTGTAATCTGACGTAAATGCAAAAATAATTTTGAAAACATGAAAGGTTAAAGGAGTTACTGTTTCTCAGTGGAATCAACTAAAGACAGCTAAATGAATCTAGAGAATCAATTTAGTTCAAATTGTGAAGCTTACAATTTGATTTTATTTAGAGTTTAGTTAATTTAGTTTACAGTAAAATTTTTAGTTCTCAATAGGTGCATTTCTCATATTTTTTGTTATGTCCACGCTCTGCTAATCGACGACCTCTGTGGCGCAATGGTTACCGTGCCTGCCCGCCAACCAGGAGTCCCGGGTTCGAACCCCGGTCGGATCATGATGGAAAACGAACTCTTTCTGATTAGCCTCGAGTCTTGGATGTTTATCTTTATTATTTGTTTTAAAATATTTATCGACGACCTCTGTGGCGCAATGGTTACCGTGCCTGCCCGCCAACCAGGAGGTCCCGGGTTCGAACCCCGGTCGGATCATGATGGAAAACGAACTTTTTCTGATTGACCTCGAGTCTTGGATGTTTACCTTTATTATTTGTTTTAAAATATAGTATCGTTGAATTAGTATCCCATAACACAAGTTTCGAACTTACTTTGGGGCTAGCTCAATCTGTGTGATTTGTACCTAAATATTTATTATTATTATATCGCAATACATGTCGGCACTGCGAAATTCTTTTCGTAGCAATGTGTAACACATTATTTACATGTTTTTGAAATATCCGCACTGCTATTTTGGGAGCAATACTGTGGTAATTCGCACCGCAAACGCGGAAAATTTCGCACCGCGTATATGACAATTTAAATTTTATTTCAAATAAAAATATGATAACCAAAATACTGTTTTTAAAATTGATTAGGAGGATGGCGCGCGATCAGTGTGGCTGACTGAATTTTGTTGCGAGTGCGTGGTCTGTGTTAGTAAGTCTTCAATTTGGTCCCCGTCCATCGAAAAATTATACCTACGCCTATGACTAGCACTTGAAATGAAAAGAAATGAAATCGTTTATTTCAGAAATTAGACCTTCACATGCACTTTTTACGTACTCACTTACACACATTTAACATAAAATCTATCTAGATGTTTGATGGCAAAAGTTATTGATCACAACATAAAAATACAGCAAATAGTTAATCCAATTAAGAATTCTAGCGGTGTTTCCCAACAAGAAGTTTGATACTTCGCCACTTTCAAAGTTCCTAACACAATTTTCTAGGCAATAAGCGTAAAATAATTTCTCATTACTCCGCGAGGAGTTTAATTAATAATAATATTGAAATAATTTGATGGTCTTGTTCCGTACCCACAGTGAAACGTGGCGGAGTAGATTAGGGTAATGTCTTTCTGATTAGTTTTTTATGTCATAAGGCAGACAAGCAAGCATTGGATTACTAGACGGAAAATCCCATAAATATGAGTAATACAGGGACGCTGTCAATGCGTTTCCCATTTTAAGGTAGAGATAAGAAAGGAGTTTGGCTTCTCTCACTCACCAAATGAAACGCTACACTACGTCATGCCGAAATTCAGTGTTAGACATTTCTTCAGTAAAGCTAAGCCGTTGGATATATGCTGAAAAAATTAATGGTATTTAAAAAAAAAGTTTCTTGTTTTTTTATTTATTTTGTATTCGTTTTTGCTCATGGTACCCTCGGAAGACCGCGACATTATTATCTTTTTAGGGTTCCGTAGTAAACTACAAGGAATCCTTATAGTTTCGCCATGTCCGTCTGTCTGTCTGTCTGTCCGCGGTCTAGTGCCTAGATGCTTAATGCTAGAAAGCTGTAATTTGGTACGTATACACATATTAACAATGCCAACAAAGTGCTGGGACAAAATTTTAAAAAAATATTTTTTTTTGGGGTGCCTCCTCTACATGTAAAGTGAAAATGAATGTAATGTAATGATTTTTTCGCGCCCATCTCATGTTGTGGGGTATTCTTTTCAAAACATTGAGGGTGTGGAAAGATAATTTTTCGATACAATAATCCGTTTCGGAATTATTTACATTTATCGTGTTAATTTTCTTTTTGCACGGTGGTCCCCCCCCCCCTCTATCTCCGAAAGTCTTATGATTAGAAATTTGAAAAAAACCATGGTAGTAGTCCATATGCTGAACCTTCAATGAAAACTATAACGGCTAAGTAGGCTCTACTAGTTACCGAGTAATAGCCGACGAACTGTTAAAATAAAATTTCTTTGATGAAAACTTACAAATGTGATAGAATTTGATATTACGGAACCTTAAATTGTGCGTGGCCCGACATGTACTTGCCCGGTTTTTTTATTTATTTATTTATTGAACCTAAAACATGTTTACAAAGGATTTCTTATATTTAAGGTAACAAATACTTATCTTACTTTAATACTTATGGTAATAAATTATTGTAAACACAATATCGTTGGCCACTTATGTAATAGTTTGAAAGATTGATTTTTTTTGTACTTTTTCCTGTGTGTAATGCAAATAAGGAGTATTCTATCTATCTATCAAATTTTTATTACGTTTTAAGTGAAACCCGAAAAATGAAAGTGATATGCATGTGCGAATGAATGTAAATTATTCTAAGAGAAGGCCATTATGACGTCAATACCGTCTTCATATTTAGTATCACAGCAAGAAATCATTATTATCTCTATGGCTCACTATAAAAAAAGCAGAACCCGTTGCAGACACATATGTTTCCTCCTTCCATAACATCGAGTCCATCAAGAGGTACGTAAAGGAGCACTTAATATGGCATAAACGCAATACGAAGTGCTCCTACGTTTTTACAACCATAATACTACATTTACACTCTCGCCTCGTACCTCGTCTCGTGCTTCGTCTCGCGCCTCGCGTGATCGACGATGGTTTTTGAGTTGTCTGTTCACACTCTCGTGTTGTGTTCGAGCTAGCCAGAATGGAGGACGTCGAAGTGTTGAAGTGTTGAGCGGCAACATAGTCTTTTTTAACGCGGCATAAGGTTAAAACTCGAATGAAGCGAGAGCGCGAGTGTGAACACCGCGCTCGCATCCCACGCGAACCCCTTTGACTCGTGCCCAAAAAACCGCTCCGGACGCGAGCGCTGCGAGGCGCGAGACGAGACGCGAGGCGAGCCGCGAGTGCGCGTTTACATTCGCATTTCGCGGCTCTTCTAGCGGCTCGTCTCGTGGCTCGCGCGAGAGTGTAAATGACGTATAAAGTGTGACACATACAAAGGACCATAACGGGTTGGACGTGGAACGGGCGCGGGGACATCCCACTAATATTATAAAGTTTGTGTGTATGTTTTTACATCTTCACGCTCAAATGGCTGGGCCATTTTTATGATATTTGGTATGTAGGTAGCTGAGACCTTGGACTAACACATAGGGTGCTTTTTATCCCGAAAACTACGCGGTTCCCGTAGGATTTGGACAAAAGTCTGATAATTAAGAGTGCTTTATAAAGTAGATGCTGCTGTGCAATAAAATAATAAAACGCGAGCAACACTGCGGGCAGCAGTTAATTTTATATAAATGTCAGCCGACACGCAACATACGAGTACAGACTTGCTTGATTCCTTGACTTGACTTGATTAAATTCGTTGTGAGTTCCAAGACAGCTGTAGTTTTCTCCCCCGGGACGTCAATAAGCTTCATTGCTTATTCTGAGGTCGCCGTTGTTGATCCTGGCTACACAGGAGACACATTGGTGGGAATGTGTGGTGGGCATGTCCCGAGTACAGACTTGTGTAACATAGCATGTAATGTAATAGAATTTCCATAGTGAGGATACTTTACGCGCACGAACCGTGCACATTACGCGCACGATAGCACGAAAACTTTGTGTGTCATTTTTTCACAAAACAAAACAAACCTCTCGTTGAGGTCTCGTCGGAGGTGGACAACGCATTAGTAGTGCCCCTGGGTGTTGCTGATGTCCACCTGGGACCTCTTTCCATCAGGTTACGCTTGCCTGCTTGTCTGCCGTATAACATTAAAAAAAACTGTTTGAAACTGTTCGGAACAGTTGTAAACTTCGGTGTGGGAGTGCCTATATACACATACATTTCTAATTTACCTGTCATTGCAATCCTAATATCTCACAAAGTGCCAAATAAAGCCAACTTTCTCGTAAATTAATTCTCAACGCAGCTGTACACTCATTTAAATTTCCTTCAATACAATAAGAACTCTAAACAAAACAGGAATTCCTGGATTACATTGCTTACACAATTTCCTATACCAATTTGAACTTTGCCTCCGTTGTTTTAAGGTGATATTTTGCCTGTGTTTATCCTGTTTGCTGTTTGGAAATGATAAAAATAAAATACAAAGTTTTTTAATCCCTTCGCTTGGTGTTTTGTCACCGGAGACTTGTGAGGTATATTTTGCTTTGGATCTTTTGAAATATAGACAATCGCCACTGATTAGCGGTCTCGCTTCAATCGCAGGCTATTTTCTTTTTGTTCACAAAGGTACAGACAATAAATAAAAGATGCGAGCAGGATGAAAAACAAAGATTTTTATACTAATGCTACGGCCACATTGAGCACGAAGATTTGTGTCGCGTTGTCACGATAGTGTGGCTGTAGCATAATAATGTAACCATCGTTATTAAACTTTGTAAATTAATTACACAGTACAATATGAACACTATTGATTTTAAAAAAATATTTACGGCCTGCTCACCTCTTTCATTGGCTGTACAAAGGCTTGATTAACACAATTTTTATAATAAATTAGTAAAAATACTAGCAACTTCGTTTGCGTACGTCTCGCTTTCCCGTGGGCTTGAAAAATCCTTTCTTGGTACACCCCTAGACGTCCTTGAAAAATCCTTTCTTGGTACACCCCTAGACGTCGTAAGGAATCTCCATTACAAATTTGGAATCTCTAGACCCAGCGGTTTGAGCTGTGCGTTGATATATAGTTAAATGAGTCAGGACTTTGTATTTTAGATATTTTTATTATGATTTTCCCGGCCACGGGAACCACAGAATTCGCTGAGCAAAACCGCGACCTTCCGATAGTAATGTTCAATCAAAACTTCCAGCGAACATTATGATTGCTTATTGAATATAACCCTACATACATTTAAATAAACCGACAAGCATACAAATGGTGTCATGTCAAGTAACGTGAAAATATGCACATATTTTCGTCTGAACTCCCGTTTTTAGGGGGGAAAACAGATTTGAGCAATACATTTTACCATAAAGGGAAAAAGAACGCGATAATATTTCACACACAGAACAGATGTCGTCGGCATTGCTCATATATATTTTTGGTGACACATGTATTTTTATAGTGACAACTTGAAGAATTTATTGAGTACGGCAGGATCTCTTTTTGTGTGATATCTTTTAAATGGTGTGATTCTCGGTATCGCAACTGCTCGGTTTAGAATACAAACAGGTTTACGGCTGGATTTAGAGTTGCGCTGACTATTGCGCATTATTCAAAAACGCATTTTCGGATGTCAGCGCCGAGTGAGCGTGCGGTCAGCGCGGTAAGCGCGGTAAACCACGTCATAACTTTTTTTTATGCCACAAAGTTGGCAAACAAGCATATTGAATCTTGAACTTTTAAACTTATTTTTTTAACCATACAGATGTCAATATATAATATAGTTTTTGAAATAAAACCTTAAAGAAATGCAAATATTTTATTTCTTTACATTCGTATAAAGACTACTTTTATAAATAAAGTACTATACAAAGCGCCCTGCTTCAACTTCGCAAGGAATTTTGGAAGGATATTTACAAAATGACAACGACGAGTGACAAAGCTAACGTCGGTTGCAGACCAAGAGCTAAATCATTGCTAACTTAGTTCCGCTTAGTCTGCATGGCTGATATGATTTTTCAAACTTGGGTGCAGACCAAAACGAGTAATGTACGTTAAACTAACTCGAAACTAACTTAACTTAGCTTTTGGCCCTCAACCCTCTTTATACATTTAAAAAAAAAAATAGCCTATGTCATCCGGGGACAGTACAGCTTCCGAGCGATAAAAGAATTTTTGAAATTGGTCAAGTAAATAAATAAATAAATATATAGGGGCAAATCACATAGATTGAGCTAGCCCCAAAGTAAGTTCGAAACTTGTGTTATGGGAACTCAACGATACTATATTTTATAACAAATACATATATAGATAAACATCCAAGACCCGAGGCCAATCATAAAAAGTTCGGTTTTTATCATGACCCGACCGGGATTCGAACCCGGGACCTCCAGGGTGGCGGGCAGGCATGGTAACCATGCCACGGATATAGTCTCCGTCGGTCGTCGAGTAGTTTCTGAGTTTATTCGTTATAAACAATAATACAAATACAAATCCTTTTTATTAGTACAGATTTAGAAAACCTAAGTCGTAATATACACCCGAGGTACTTATTTAATTTGCCTGTATATAATTACTTAAATACAGAATTGTAAGGAAGCCCGCATACTCCAACTTCCATTGTTGTAAATAAATATTCCTTTTCAAATAACAATTTGATTTTCAGCCAAACAATTTGAAACAATAAAATGGGATTCTCATTAGTGTTATTTATGTTCAATTATACTCAATGTTTGAGCAATTAAGATCGTTCACGATTCTCATGATACATTATCCTATTTTAAAAGAATAAAACATCAAAACCACTTCATTGCAAGTACAAACACACTTTATGACCTGCGTTTACAATCTAGGTACAATACGCCATCTTTTTTATAGTGTCATGTTAGAAAAATACAAGATTTCAAATTTTATTAAAACAATCTTAAAATATTAAATATTCACAATTACATCTATACTAACCTATACTAATTATAAAGAGGAAAGATTTGATTGTTTGTTTGCATTTAATAGGCTCCGAAGATTTGATTGTTTGTTTGCATTGAATAGGCTCCGAAACTAGTGGGCCGATTTCAAAAATTATTTCACCAGTAGGAAGCTACGTTATCAGGGAGTGACATAGGCTTAAAGCTTTTCCCGAAATTCAATGTGGTTCCCACGGGAACGGATTCGGAACTTCACGCGGAGGAAGTCGCGGGCAAAAAATTAGTTTTTAATAATAGCAATATTATTTAAAGGTTTTCCTTTCTTATTTCATAGATGGTCTGATGGTACTATTGTGGCAAACCGAACCTCTTTTTTATACATTTTCATATATAAATGTCTATAATTTTTCATGTCATATTTTTTGTCTTCGTCATTCACTTTGTTTTCTCGCCCTGTTTTCACTAGTGCTACAATAGTACATTTTCATTACGAGTGCGGAAAGCCTGTCATTGCAAAGAGTTCCGTCAAATGTCTACCCGAGCCGAGGCGCAGCCGAAGGTGAGGGTTGACAGTCGGAACAAGTTGCAATGACGGTTCCGCACGTGTACTGAGCAACTATTTTTAATACAGTTGCGAAAAAATTAAGCAATTTAATTAGGTACTCATTTTGTGCAACAAACAACTAAACTCGCAAAGAAAATTTTTTAAAAATGGCGCCAGCCGTAAAATAATATAAGCAGAGATTTTTTTTATTTTCTTCACCCATTCTGGGTAGGCAAAGGGAACTATGCCTATACAGCCAAGTCTTCAGTAGATTTTTTTATTGATATGAAATGAAAATCAAGATTATAAACTTTAAAAAAATGTCTATTTCAAATAAATCCCCGTTATTGCTTCTATAAATTTTAATTTTAATAAATCTCTTTTAATGTAGCACTTAGACCTGAATATAATATTTTGGTAAAGCAAACATTATTTAAAACCTACTTAGAAAAGATCAGAACCCATTAATAGCTTAGTGTCGAATCTGACGCCTCAATGTATAGCGAGAAATTTCAGTAAATTTACTAAAATTCTATTTATAATATTACAGGCATCTTTATAAGTATTAAATACGTTAATATAATGAATTTTAAATTAAAATCACCGGTTAAAAGCTTCTACAAAAAAGATGCGATCATATCGCAAGAAATTACGGTGTTCATTGTAAGAACCGACTCACACGTTAACTCGAGTATACTCCAGAATGGTCACTGTTTTTCGAATTAGTGGTAGATAGATTGTATAGAGCAGAATAGTTTTTTTTTATACCTCAAAGTTGGCAAACAAGCATACGGCCCGCCTGATGGTAAGCATCCTCGTAGCCTATAGACGCTTGCAATACCGGGGTACTCACGCGTTGCCAACCCTCCCAACCCCCCCAAATGGAGCTCTGGAGACCTTACTCACCGTAGGAACACAACATGGCCGAGACCAATGCTATTTGACTACGATCTTCTGTAAGGTGGAGGATTATTCGCTGTGCCCAACCTCTCTTAGCTCTTAGTAGACTAATCAAACATTATTACCGTGGCGTAATGGTTACCACGCCAGACCGCCATCCCAGGAGGTCCCGGGTTCGATCCCCGGTCGGGTCACGATGAAAAACGAACTTTTTCTGATTGGCCTCGGGTCTTGGATGTTTATCTATAGGTATATGTATTTGTTATAAAATATAATATCGTTGAGTTAGTATCCCATAACACAAGTTTCGGACTTACTTTGGGGCTAGCTCAATCTGTATGAATTGTCCCTATATATTTATTTATTTATTTTATTATTATTGAAATATACTTTTTGACTATAGAAAGTGACTGGTTGCTTTCGTAAAATAGACGCCTCGCCGTAAGAATCGCAGTTTTGTGTACGACTTAAAAGCTATTTGTGGCAAACCAAACTCCTTATTTATAAATCTTTACATTCGTATGTTTTCAAGTAGTATTTCACATTTTTACTTATATCTCACGGTATCAGATCTTCTTTCGTAATTTTTTTTTTCTTGAATTATAATTTCCTTTTACCATTTCCACCATCCGTAACACCATTGATTCAATAAGATTATATTATTTCATTGCCTAAACGTGATTTACATTGCTGCTTTATGCCCTAGAGAAAACTACAAGCTTTGTTTATCTAACTCCACTCATTTACCGTATATAATAACAAAAAGTTCCGCAATGAAAGTTAAACGTTTTCAGTCCCAAAAACAAGATCCCTTCGCCTATTCGTGTTAATAATTAATAGCCCCTTCATGTGTATGACATTGACATGGTTTAAACTCCGTTTCAGAGTAAACAATGCAATTAGGGCATAACCGCCTATCTACTAATTTCAATAGCTGTTGACCTAATTTTGAATAGAGAAAAATTTTGTCAACTTTTTTTTTCTTATATCTTGTTTAAAATTCAAAATTCAAAGCTTTTATTCAGAGAATATGTTTTCACAAACACGTTCTCTTGTCAGAGTATGTATACAATAATAAATGATTTGTATAATTAACTAGCTGACCCGGCAAACTTTGTTCCGCCTTAGAGGCACTACCCTACCCTACCCCTACCCTACCCCTACCCTACCCCTACCCTACCCCTAATCGGGTTTTCATTGTTTTTAAGATGTATTCTGCTATTCGGGACGGAAACAAATCCAACAAATCAAAAACCATGGCAATCGGTCCAGCCGTTCTCGAGTTATAAGTGTTGTAACAAACACGACTTTCTTTTATATATATAGATGTACTATATAAATAAACAAACCATTGTTGTGTCCTACCATGTTCGTTGCATTTAGTGTAATGTAATCTACGCAACTTTGTTTGCAAGTATCCAGCTTTCCCGTGGGAATTTTGCAAAACCCTTGTATGTATTATACACATTTTATAAACCTTCCTAACGTTGAGTTAATTTAAAAAAGATCTAAACGAACGAAGGGCGAATGCTACTTATGGGGTTGGTAGAGCAATTATTACGAAATGGGCTAGTTCGTTCTTGGAAGTACCACCCTCTCACAGAATATCGACGTGAAGCAGCAATGCGTTTCGTTCGATGAGTGAAAGATCCGGAAGCCCAACTCTTTCCCTATCCCCTCTTTCCCCTCCTTCTTTCCCTTCCCTTCCTCCTTCCTTTCCTCCAACTTCCTTGGTGGACAACGCATCGGTAGCGCCCATGGTGTTACTGATATCCATAGGCGGCGGTGGCCCGCTTGCTTGTCTACTGTATAACATTTTAAAAAAAAACTTCATTTTATCTTATTTTTTTTTTACAAATCACACAGACTGAGCTAGCCCCAAAGTAAGTTCCACACTATGGGATACTAACTTAACGATACTATATTTTATAGTTCCAAACTATGGGATACTAACTCAACGATACTATATTTTATAACAAATACATATATAGATAAACATCCAAGACCCGAGCACAGATTAATTGTTTAGTTACTTCGTAAACCCGAGGCCAATCAGAAAAAGTTCGTTTAACTTATGTAAAGATTTTTCTTCACATAATTAGGACATAAATTGAAAGAAAATACCTGATTCGATAGCTTTCTTATAAATAATTTTGAATACATTTTTAAATAATTTTTTTTTTTGCTTAATTATAACACAGATTGAAAGATGTGCCTACGATGTAGGATTATTTTACAAAGAGCTGTAATTTTGTTTATGTTACATGATATTTTATTTTAATGATTTTCATATTTACATTTTACCAATTTTTTCCTTTAAAAGACGATCCCATTTTAAATTAAAAAGATACTTTGAATTGATTTACCTTGACTGAGTTAACGTTAATTTGTTAAATTGTTTTATATTTTCGTTTTATTTATATTTTTACATATTGTTGCTCGTGTCGCTGCACTAATTGGGAAAAACTGAAAATCAGTATTATGTAAATGTTTTTTTTAAGGGGCTATGTGAAAAAAAGAAGGGTCCTTGAAAACCAAATATCTTCTAAACTACTAAAATTTAGACTTAGATTTTTGGATAGGTATTAATTCATCATAATAATCGAAATTTTGGAAAGAGCCAAAACACGATTGTGACACATTTCCTCGATAGAAAAAAAATCCGAAGTAACCTCTGTTTTTTTTTCAGAACTCTTGTCACTTCTAAACGGTAAATAATAGAAATTTTAAACTTCATATAAAGAAAGACATTAATGTTTACTAGATATTGTAAAGACAAATATTAAAAAAACTAAATTAATGAATTTTAAATAAGCCTAAATGTGTTTTGGTGCTTACGGTGTTAAAAATTCGCCGGGTTCACGGTGTCCCATCTCTGTCTCTCGAAGCAGTAGGGTATAGAGAACCGGTACTATCTCAAGGAACCGGGATTTTCGGTACCGGACTATGCTGGAACCGGGATTTCCCGGGAATTTCGGTACCGTCGGGATTTTTTTTCAATACTTCAACACCGCCTAGGGATGTTTTGATTTTGCTTAATTTACACATTTTTTGTTAGACATACTTATTTTTAGAAAGCTCATTTATTGGACTAGGTACATGTAAAAGTAAAATAATATTATATTTATTGCGTAAATATTTTTTTAAAAGTGAAATAATGATACAAGTAACGACCGTATTTGTTTAATACGGTCGTTACAAAGAAAAATAAAAAAATTACTTATGCAGTTTTTTGCAATTATGCGAAAAATCAAATATCAATAAAATATCCCATGATTCATACAATGGTTCTGCATCGATTTTTCATGTCATAAATAAAATCTGGCGACATTACCCAAGTCCTGGTATGATGCTAAAAAGTTGCTCTTGTCGCAAGGCTTGAGGTAATCAAGGTTAAAGTAACGTTAACATGCTACTGGGGAAGTAAGTGAAAGAATGCCATGACCAGAAACGCAAGGACCATACGCACGAAGACCGATTTTTGCTAACTGATGCGAAAAAACAGCCAAATGTTACGGCAATGCTGTTTCTTCAAATGCTCTCGTCAGAGCACCAATTGTTTGTGTTAAATAAAAATTGTCAATTGGACACCACTGCTTCTGTCGCTCGCTCGTAACTGACTGAAGGGTTGTGGTGTTAATGTACGTACGCAGACACCGCGAGTGGTGACCAGCTGGCTTCAGGAGCACGCACGACATTTCGGTCTTAGACTGGCCTGCGCAATCACCAGACCAAAATCCCAAAAAGAACGCATAGAATGCTTCCTCCACAAACATGGAGACTGAAGAGCAATTTTTTTTCCATCTTAACAGGACTTGAGACAATTTTTGGGAAAATTGAGACTTCGTGATCTTGATTCGAAGCATAAAAACCGTTTCAGAACCATTGTAAACATAGGTGTTTTGCTGGTTTGTTTGTGATTAGCTGGGGCAGGGATACATATACCCAGTAATCCGGCTAAAGATGTGGTCATAGCATTGGGTACATACGCCAGCGTTTTCCAAGCGGAGGTTCTAGCCATAAAGGAATGTGCAGAAATGGTGCTGACTGACTCCAGGTTGGAGACGCAAAGCACCATTATCTATTCAGACAGCCAAGCGGCAATCAAAGCATTGGCCAAGGTAGAGACCGTTTCAGGGCTGGTTAGTGAGTGCAAGTCTGCTCTCAATAAACTAGCCGAGGTAACGGCGGTCACTATAGCATGGGTCCCAGGCCATCAAGGAACATTAGGGAATGAAAGAGCAGACGAGCTCGCAAGAGAAGGTGCCAGTTCGAGACCTATAGGACCGGAGCCCCAGCTCCCGATATCAGCCACCGTCACTAAAGGAGTGATAAACGAACTTATGAAACGCGAGGCACAGGACGCTTGGGCAGGGAGTAACAGCTGCAGACAAGCAAAATTGTTTGTAAAAGAAAAGAACCACAAAAGAACCCGGTCACTACTATCATTAAGCCGGGAAAGACTGGGCATAGTCATGGGCATCATCACGGGCCATTGCAGACTTAACCGACATATGTCCCTCATAGACAACAGCATAGATCCCGTTTGTCCCGAATGCGGTGAACCAGAGACCAGCCAGCATTTCCTGGCTGAATGCACACACTACAGCAGGCTCAGGTGGGAAACTTTTGAAGCCGATAGGATCGAAGAAGGAAGACTATGCGACCTAGACACTGGTCGCATTGCGGAGTTCTGCAGAAGGAGTTCAAGGTTTTCGGGGGGGAGGTCTTCGGGGCCACAGTAACAACCGTACCCACACGGGAATAGGGTGTAATGAGTCCAACAAGCGACTTGAACACCCACCTGTGCCCCGCAGGCGTCCCACCGTACAATAATAATAATAATAAAAACATAGGTGTTTTTTAAGCCACAAAGAGGAACACAACATGGCCGAGACCAATGCTATTTGGCTACGATCTTCTGTGGAGGTCCTTCCCCAGGCGGGCTGCTCCGATTTGAGCGGATTATCCGCTGTGCCCTACCTCTCTTAAAACCTTCGGTTTGCTACTCTTTCGTTCAAAAATTCACAGATTTCGTGCCTCACATGACTATCGACCACATTGGAAATGAATCTACGGAGTTCGAAAAAATATTGTCGCTGAGCGACGATAAAGTCGGGATAAGGAAAATGTTACAAAATAAAACTACAACGTTTTTGACTTTTTCAAAAAGGTTAGGCTACAGGGCAAACCCTTAACCCGACCATCTTTGTTTTAGGCTCATAGCTGACTAAATTGTCCAGAGGATTTTTTCTATTTTTTTATATATCATTCTTCACTTCCAAAATATCAAGCGCCAAAATAAAAAAATCGGTAAGAAAATGATAATTTCACAATTTCGGCTATAACTTTTTTCGTTTTTGTCTTTCTCAAAAAAACACCTACACCTTACAGCTCTCGTGAATACACGTCTTTTGAGCCTTTTTTGAATATCATAATATATCTTCACAACTCTCCGAGATATAAGAGAATCGCACTTTTTCGTGAAATCGGAGCCTACTCTGGAGCGAACGAAAAGACAATGTCAAAACGACTTGTTATATTTGCTTTTAATTTGGTATAGAGATAGTTTATTATAACCGGAATTGACACATACAATAGTTTTTATTTCGCGGATAAAACCACGGGCGTGATTTTTTTTTTATCTTTGTTCTTGAATTCTCCACCAAAACAATTTATGTATTAAATTTTAATTAACTATGAACCATCTGTTAAGTTAGCAGTAAAACTGGGTTATCTGGATTAAAAAGTTATACTAATCTGGCGATTGTTCCGCTAATTTTACCCTAGTAGTAAATTATTTAAGGTGTTTTTAACTGATTACCATAATTAATGTGTCTAATATAATTAGTTTATAGGAACATAATGTATGTCATTCTATGACATTTGAAGGTTTTCATAAAATGTTATTCTATAAAAATAACAACTTGGTAACTACACTGGACGTCAAAAATAAGTAGTACAGTTTTAAAATTGCAATATCTCTTAAACTACAGAAGCTAGACCTTTGAAATAAAAAAAAGTTAAAGGCAATTTCATTTAATTTCATTTCCCAAAGATTAATTTAGCGTTAAGGCCTCCTTTCGTACTTTACCTATATTTATGTACTATCTTGTTAAAATATTTTTTTTGGTGCAGTATTATTATAAAATAAAAATACAGTATATTGTTTCTTGGCTATTTGATCGTAACCGTAGTTTAACTGACAGTTAAAATGGAATGAAGTTGAACTCCGTGGCGAGTCAACCATGAAAACGAAATCGAATGTCGACTACAGAGAAAATACTTAGGAAACCTTCTTGAAAAATATCCCACAATCGCTAGGGATTTATACTAACTCCTAAGCTCTAGAGTGGAGACTTATTCCTTACTAGTAATCGACGACGACCTCCGTGGCGTAATGGTTACCACGCCAGACCGCCACCCAGGAAGTCCCGGGTTCGATCCCCGGTCGGGTCATGATGAAAAACGAACTTTTAACTTATTCTGATTGGCCTTAATATCGTTGAGTTAGTATCCCATAACACAAGTTTCGAACTTACTTTGGGGCTAGCTCAATCTGTATGAATTGTCCCTATATATTTATTTCTTTACATAGTTTAAAATGAAGTCGCTTTCACTGTCTGTCTATCCCTATGTATGCTTAGATCTCTAAAACTAAGCAACGGATTTGATGTGTTTTTTAAAAATAGATTGAGTGATTCAAGAGGAAGTTATAATACCTACCTACATATAAAAATTCCCACGGGAAAGCGGGATACATGCAAATGAAGTTGATTCACAAAAATTCTTCCTCAAAATGCTGCAATTCAAAATCCTATTTGAAATTGAAAACTCAGTTTGCATTCAAATAGCACAAAGCGCTTTAACGCTCGCGTAATCATAGAGATTTAACCAACTGGAGTAGACCAGTGGTGATTTCACCCATGGTAACAAAACTAGGTATTCAAGCGACTCGAGTAGCATACACGTTTTTTTCTCTCTGGAGACCTTACTCACCGTAGGAACACAACATGGCCGAGACCAATGCTATTTGGTTACGATCTTCTGTAAGGTGGTGGCCCTTCCCCAGACCGGCAGCTCCGATTTGAGCGGATTATCCGCTGTGTCCTACCCACGTCCTACCTCTCTTTATACAAGTATCCAGGTTGTGAATTTACTTTAAACATGTCTTTTAGGCTTTTAAGGATCTTCCGATCCTATATCCAACAGACCTTTTCCGACTGCATTTTTTTGTGATTGATAAAAATTAATAGATTTTCTACAATCAAAGTGCCAAAAACACATTACACTAAAAATCTGGGAGTAGTGTCCCTTTTCTCAGGATTTCAGCACATTCTTTCATTTTATTGTGAAACGGTGTTAGAACTCCGAGAGTCGATTTATCAACTAGAACAGTATTGATTGTACGACAGCAAGCAGTCTAGAATGGTTCTCTTTGATTTAATACTCTACGGCAATAAATCCACAATTTCTATGATGATGAGAACACTTAGCTATAAAAGATTATGCTAACAAATTGCATCAAATGAATACAAACGACAGTTGGCAGTCGCAAATTTCCTGTTTTGCTTCAAATCACCATTTTAAATAACCTAGGGACCTTTCCGTCTCAGTGGCTTGAAAGGAATTGATTTGGACCTTATAAATTGGTAGATTTTGCACCAAGCTTCGTTCCATATTCATTCTGGCTAATGGCCATCCTCGCTATAAAATTTACGAAACGTTTACTTTCGTTTATCGGATACTACACGTGAACCGTGGTTTCGCTTGTAAATGTCATATTGCTATATTTTTGCCTATTTTTATTTGTATTTTGATCTTTTTTTATCAATCTGTATACAATAATGAGGAGGCCGATGGAGTTACTGTGTGTTGCATTCTAAAATGAATGAACACAAGTTAAGCATCGTATTGCAAGCGTCCATTGGCTACGGTGACTGCTTACCATCAAGCGGATGTATGCGTGTTTGCCACCTTAGTGATATATAAAAAATTGACGACTCTAGAAGGTTGACAGAATGACAGACGGACGGACAACGAAAGGGTTCCGTTTTTTCTGTTGAGGCACGGATCCCTAAAAAGAGTTAAAATATAGTTTCAAACAATTTCAAGCCGTCGTTTCATATTATTATTTTGTATTAGTGAGATAGCATGAGAGATTGAAACTAGATATTAACTGTTTTCTTTACGTTTTATATCTAGTTCTTTCAGTTCTAGTCTCGTGCCGGTGAATAATAAACTACTGTTTGTCTTGTTACAAAATCAAACTGGTGACCTTATACTGAAACTAGGGTCAGGCTTAGGCCATCAAAATATGAGCACACAAATAAAATATTTTTTTTATGTGATTCACCCTTTTCAATGTTAGTTTTCTGTCCAAATTTTATGGTCAACACAAAACTCGTGGCCTATAAACTTGTTATTTACACAAATTGGAGTTTTCCCAGAAAGGTCATGTCAACAAAACCTAACGATTTCAATTATTTAAAGGAAACATTGTAGGTACTATAGCTTCTATCCACTAATTTTATAAGGCCGATGATTTCGCTAATGTCGCGGGGAAATTATGAATGAGAAAATCTCAAGACCGTAAGGACTAGCGTGCAATGCAAGAGGCCTACTCAGCATTGGGTGCCAACAACAGGCTGAAGAATAGAAGAAGTTTTAAAAGTCAGATAGAAATTGTCACTACCTAGCTCCAGATTACGAAATCCTTCCAAACATTGGCTAAGGTCGCGTTGCTTAATTTGCATGTTCTTTTAGACTGCGACACACGGCGAACGTCGTCGCCAGCGTGCTCTATCAAATGAAAATCTAAAGGCGTGTACGCACGACCGAACACGAACATGGTGAACATCGAACACGAACACGGAACATGTGGTTCGCACGTGTAGACTTAAATTAGCAAAGCGAACATGAACACCTACAAACATAGTTCTACTTGTATTCGGGCGCAACCACTTACGATCAAACAAGAACATGGTGTCGATCAAAAGAGGCTACCAAGCCTTAATCTTTTGGTTCGATGTTCGAGTTTTTGTTTTTGTTCGGTCACGCTGAGAACATCGTCCACACAGAACAACCAAATTGGATCGACACGAACACTTTTGACGAACAAATTGTTTGATGTTCGTTAGTGGTACGCACGTGCGTACAAAGTGTTCGTGTCCGATGTTCACCATGTTCGTGTTCGGTCGTGCGTACACGCCTTAAGAGTTAATTTTTTGTTTGTCAAAGCCATCGACATAAAAGTATAGACAAGCTGTCTGGTACTGAGATTTTGCGGCATTGCGATAGTGCACACGCACACCATCTCTGTCAGTTGCGAGCGAGGAGCGACAGATGCAGTGGTGTCCAATCGACAATTTTTATTTAACAGATTGTGTTTTGTTTTTTTTTAACAGATCGCTTTTTGTCAATTAGACACCACTGCTCGCTCGCAACTGACTGAAGAGTCGTGGTGTGCATGTCCACCATCACAATGCCGCAAAATCTCAGTACAGCACAGCTTGTCTGTACTTTACGTCGATGGTCAAAGCAATTTTTTGCACTTCATGTGTGTTAAAGGTTAACCCTTTTTTTGCAGAAATACATAAATTAACCCTTCCAATAATACTCGTGAAATCACAATTTCCTTCTAATGTAAAAATCGCATCTCGAATAACCGTTGTCATAACTCGTGTGGACGTTTGGGTAAAAAATACTTGGGTCGGGAAAATCCGGTCCGCCATTAAAAATATTGGTGACTACAATTTGTTAAGCGAACATAGTTGTTCGCTTAACCTTTGCTATAGTAGGTAACAGTCAGTTTCTGAAACGCGTTTTAGTTTTAATTCCACATTAAGTCTCTTCTTCTTTAGGTGCTAATTCATTGCTGCAGTGCAGATTGGCTCTCCTCTCAGTCAGGTCTTAAATCGTGGCATATCCATGGCAAGCCTAAACAATTGTTGTATTGTTTTGATGTTATTAAGTCTCATGCTATCTCTTTTTTTCTTCTTTAGTTAGTAATATAAATGTGTCATCAACTTTAAAATTGGTTTTGAGCTATTCACCATTAAGTTTTTATTCATTATTAATCATTTTTTATATTTTAATACATTTAATATAGTCCACCAATGTAAGACGTAACCAGGACTGTCAATATGTGATTCCAGTTGTTTAAATAATGTCTGAAAAAATTAGGTACTCGATTATTTATTTATATTATTACGCATATTACAAAGTTTCGTACGAAATTTCTACTTGAGTCTGGTTTTCTTGTGGAATTCGGTGTTACAAGTATGTTCCGTCACCGTTTTTTTTAATGTTATTCATTTATTTATATTATTTTATATCCTTGACAGTATCAAAACCAATTCCCTCGTCGGGGACAATTTCTGCACAACATACCTATTATTATTTAACAATTTAAATTATGGAATTATTTATATATGGCCCGCTTGCCTGTTTATCTATATATATATGTCGCATACGGTCATGAGTATGAACATGAACACTAAGCAAAGCGAGGGTGCGCCATCTAGCGGCGTGTTGAGAAAACGTTGCTTTTGGCGCGCTCCGGCAGAGTCGTGATACGGAAGGCGGGCTCGACTGAACACTTCGTTATCGGGCGCCACCGAGATTAGTACTCGTAGTCACGGAACTGTCGCGTTTTACCTAGTGTCTATTTGTATTTAGTTGAATTAAGATACTGTACCTAATTAAATTGTGTTGTAACAAAGATTTGAAAAAGAGACCTAGACTGAGGTTTTTCTTGCGGCATTTCTTTTCCATCAGTGGTCATTCCGAAGTGCTAGTAAATTCAATAAACATTCTTTAAGTAGAACTAAAACTGTTGTTTCTCTCATATCACGACTACCCTCGTTACGCCCTTGTGGTGTTGAATTGCACATCGAATAACCGCTAGGCTATCCGATATCAGAATTGGGATGTAAGTCGTGGTATTGAGAGTTTAACAGATCAGTCTGGTCTCACTAATGTAAAACGTGACAAACTAACGTGACAAATTAAGAAAATGCGTGTTCGATGCACGACGGACAGTCTGCTGTTGTTGACTACGAGTAGCGGAGTTTTGCGGACTACCGAGTACCGGCATTTAGTAGCGCAAAGTGTATCGTATGGTGGGTACTTAACCTCAAAACAAATCCAAATTCTAAAATAGTGTCATTTCAGGTGTATGACCGTGCGATACTCGACGATGTGTGACGGGTAGCGGAGGCTGAGCCGCGACGCGCACCAAGCGGTGGCGGTACAACAGCAGCGTAGCAGCGACGCACCCCGAGTCACAGTGAGTTCAACCCAGGCAGCGACGCGCCCCGAGTCGCAGTGCAACCAAAGCAGCGAAGCGCCCCAAGTCGCAGTTAAACCGAGGCAGCGACGCGTCCCGAGTGACACGGGTGTGTGCCCGTGGTGGACTGGTGGAGTATACCCTCCGATATTATTAAAAAAAAAGGTCAGTGTTGATTACGTATGATGCTAAGTTTAAGCTTAAAGTGTTAAGTTAAGCTGAAACTGTGTAAGTTTAAACTGAAACTGTAAGTTTAAGCTGAAATTGTAAGTTTAAACTGAAACTGTGTAAGTTTAAGCTGAAACTGTAGGTTTAAGCTGAAACTGTGTAAGTTTAAGCTAAAACTGTGTACGAAGTTCATTGGTCATTTAGCACTATTCATTGAAATTAATGATTTAGAGGTCAAGGTCATTAAAGGTCAATGCGAGGTCAAGGTCATTAAAAGGTTAATGCACACAATGATTTAGAGGTCAAGGTCATTTAAAGGTTAATGCACAAACAGAATAAAGTATTTTTGACTTCAACTTCGACTTTGAGATTTTTGACTTTGGAGGTCAAAATCAAATGTATCACGTGGAGAGTGGGGTTCTTAAAAGGGGTTCAAAATTTTCATCCTTTTATCGCTAGGACGCACCGTTTTCGAGATAAACGTTTTGTTTAAATTATTTTTACTTAGTAACTTCAATGAACTCTAACAGTTGTTTTATTTTCGATTTCCGGACAATGGAACGAGACGAGAATCAGCGGGTCAGCGGTGTGCGGACTCTGAAGTGGACCAGGTCTGCTCGTGATGGTGGCGAGCTGGCGAGGCAGATGTGACCACCTGCGCGGCATAGTGCGGACAGCAGTGATCGCGCTTGCTGTCGAGGTTACTGCTCTTCGCGGGACCACCGGCGCAGTCGAGGTGTCCGGGATATCTTCAGGAGAGTATTGTTTGATGATACTGGAGTGACTACTGAGCAATAATGTTGTTTATAATTTTAAAAGTTCTGTTTTCATGTAAATTGAGAGACATTTTAAATGAAATGTTGAGAAATAATTGCTCAATGGTTTCGATGGTGGAGTATAATTTAAAGTATACTTAGTTCGAATTGTGCTCAAAAAGTAATGTACCAGTTTAAGTTAACGTACCGTTTTATAATGTTGAGTAGAGTAAGTAATCTATGTAGCGAGAGACCAGTGGGTCTGTGAGATACCACACGGAGTTGTTGGTCAATGTTGAGTTGGCAATGGTGATTTTGTCAGTCGGCTGGTATTGCCGTGGATATACAGCAATTTCAGACAGAGCTATTTGAGATAGAGCTATTTGAGATAGAGCCATTTGAGATAGAGCTATTTGAGATAGAGCCATTTGAAACAGAGCTATTTGAGATAGAGCCATTTGAAACACAGCTATTTGAGATAGAGCCATTTGAGACAGAGCTATTTGAGTTAGAGCCATTTGAGTAGAGCCATAGAGCCATTCGAGGTAGAGCTGTACGAAGTAGAGCTATACAAGGTAGAGCTGTACGAGATAGAGTCAGTTGAAATAGAGTTATTGATAAAACGAAGGCGAAACTTTAAGGTTTCTATTCTCGAAATGGAGACAAATGAAAGTGAGTAATGAGAAAAGTTTAGTTGATTTAATTACGAGTTACTGTATTGAAATGTAATGTAATGACTGGACGTTTTGTGTCCGATGTGTCCGATGGACTGGAGGTTTTGTGTTCGATGGACTGAACATATTTTGTGGCTCGATGCCTATGGATAGGATTGAGTTTGTGTGTTGGAAAAACACTGTTGGTATAAGGAGTGATGCAATGCAGTGTTGACTGTATTGTAGAATGTTAAATTAAGTTTCTTTGAGTAAAGTTTTCTCATAACTCTAAGTGAACTCATTGTTGATAAGGCCAAGAGAACTGAGTAGACATGTAGAGTATTGGCAAAATACATAAAGACTAAGTACCAATTTCATTGTCGTGACGTGAGTAATGACGAATTTTGTAAAATTGATCGAAATGTTTGTTGTGTAAGTACTCAACAGCAAGGGACCGCGTGAAGGTCACAGGGATGATCTGGTGGTTGGTCACAGGGATGATCAGCTGTAACCACGGGGATGGTTATGGCACCTTGCTTTTGACGAACTCTGTTATATTGTTACTTAATGGTTAGGTGCTTGATTTGTTAAGCTAAGTGTGACTTAGAATAAATTGGACTTTATATTGAAACTTTGGATTTGAGTTGGAGAGAAAGTTCTTAGAATAGAAGTAAATTAGACTTGATATTGAAACTTGGATTTGATATTGAAACTTTGGATTTGAGTTATAGAGCAAGTCCTATATGTGTGGTCAGGAGTGACCGAACGTTGTGATGCTGTGTGAGTATTGATTGTTTCAGTTACACGCGAGGACGCATGTCTCGCAGGATGGCCGTGTCGCATACGGTCATGAGTATGAACATGAACACTAAGCAAAGCGAGGGTGCGCCATCTAGCGGCGTGTTGAGAAAACGTTGCTTTTGGCGCGCTCCGGCAGAGTCGTGATACGGAAGGCGGGCTCGACTGAACACTTCGTTATCGGGCGCCACCGAGATTAGTACTCGTAGTCACGGAACTGTCGCGTTTTACCTAGTGTCTATTTGTATTTAGTTGAATTAAGATACTGTACCTAATTAAATTGTGTTGTAACAAAGATTTGAAAAAGAGACCTAGACTGAGGTTTTTCTTGCGGCATTTCTTTTCCATCAGTGGTCATTCCGAAGTGCTAGTAAATTCAATAAACATTCTTTAAGTAGAACTAAAACTGTTGTTTCTCTCATATCACGACTACCCTCGTTACGCCCTTGTGGTGTTGAATTGCACATCGAATAACCGCTAGGCTATCCGATATATATATATATATATATAGACAAACAGGGCAAGCGGGCCACTGAAAAGTGGTCACAGCCGCTGGACATCAATATTTCAGAAACACCAGAGCATCGCAGTTGCCCGAGAGCCGATTTTCGACAAATCTACTGGTCTCTTAGTCTGACAAAAAAAAGTATTCAAAGTTTTCCTTAACTTACTCGGGGGAAAACTTCGGTAACAGATCGATATGAAGTACAATTATTGTAACATCACAAGGTGTGGGTCTTCAACCTCTACAGGGTTCCCTGGGGAGAGCATCCCAATCTTGTAAGTGTATATAATAGTCTAACCCCGATAAAATGGCATTATTAATAGGACGGTGGCGCGTTCGTAGTCTAGTGACCCAATCTTTAGCACTAGAGTGCGCGGACTCGATTTCTACGGGGCAAAAATTATTTTGATGGAATTTCTGTTTGTTCTCGAGTTTGTGTGTTTTCTATGTACCTATTATAAGTATATATTTACAATAATAATAGTAATGTAATTAATGTAACCTCCGTGGCGTAATGGTTACCACGCCAGACCGCCACCCAGAAGGTCCCGAGTTCGAATCCCGGTCGGGTCATGATGAAAAACGAACTTTTTCTGATTGGCCTGGGTCTTGGATGTTTATCTATAATATGTATTTGTTATAAAATAATAGTATCATTGAGTTAGTATCCCATAACACAAGTTTCGAACTTACTTTGGGGCTCGCTCAATCTGTGTGATTTGTTCCTATATATTTATTTATTAACAATAATATCTAATTGATAATGGTTACCATGCCGATTCGCCGCCTAGGAGGTCCCGGAAAACAGTCAGTTGGCAGTCAGATGGCAGTCGCTCCATGTAAAAATTATTTATAAAGGCAAAACTTTATCTTAGATTATATGAAGTGCAATAAATAATAAAATTCTACACAATTCACTACACCACCACCGGGCTGCCTGTATGCAAATAAACCAATAAACTACGTAAATTGACATTCAAAAACAATACCTTTATAAAACATGATTTGTTAATTAGAACCTACTTAATTACAGAAACATACAAAGCATATCCGAAACATTGCGGTTTGCCTCGACGTTGAGACGTGACCGCAACGCAAACATTCCTAAGCTTACTTCAATTAATAATAATGCTACTTACTACACAAGCAAAGACATTGAAGTGTACAGGAATTCCGTTTTAATATAAGAGTAAATTCCCAGTCGTGGGATATTAAAGCGTTTTTTTTTTAAATATTTGTCTACTTCTGTTCAAGAGAACAGATATATTGACTGAATCTCTAACACGAAGAGAAGACTCTTCGTGTTAGAGACACAGTGAATAATATATCTGTAGATAGCTGAAGAGTTGATCCATTTTTTTTTAATTCAGCACTTAATTCGGCATACGTTATTTTATATATTTTTGATGATATTCAACATTCTGGGAGATCGACTTTTATGGAATTCAACTTTACGGGAATCAACTTGATGATATTGAACATTCTGGGAAATCAACTTTACGCCAAATCAACTTTACGGAAAATCAACTTGATGATATTCAACATTCTGGGAAATCAATTTTTACGGAATTCAACTTTACGCGAAATCAATTTGATGATATTCAACATTCTGGGAAATCAACTTTTACGAAATTCAACTTTACGCGAAATCAATTTGATGATATTCAACATTCTGGGAAATCAATTTTTACGGAATTCAACTTTACGCGAAATCAACTTGATTGTGACTCGTGCGTGGAACAGCATTATACAGGCAACTTCGCCAGCTATTAGCAATTTTTTTATATTATGATGGAATTTGGATATATCTAAATCGCAAAATCGACTCTTAGTTTTTTTAAATCCGAAAAAAAATGAGGTGACCCACTAGTACGTAGTTCTTGGATACATACTCGATGGTTCCACCACGAGGATTTTACCCTACTATTAAGATCGCAAACCAACATGCGATCGCCCGATGGTAATACCCTCATAAGAAGTTCTGTACGAACCTCTTCACACCCTTTTTGAAGAACCCCATAATGCTTTTTATGTTGTCTTTAAAACCATTCGCCCACGACGCGATTGACAAGAGACTCAAGTAGCATACGCGTATCCTACAAGTCGCTCGTGAGTAGCCTATCTCTGCACTCGACGCTACACAATATTTTAATTAGGCATAATAAAGATAATAGTGGCTTAAAACTCGATATATTCACAAATACTTTGGGCAGAGGTAGTGAACATTAATCCATCCAAAACCAATTAATTCAACATAACGGCGGTGGAGTCCGCCGAGAAACTAAAAGCCACAAAATATCAGCAGCTGACTGGCTCCTACGGTTTTGTGGCTTTTGGTGTAGAAACATTAGGCGCGTGGGGGTCCATCGCAAAAAGGCTGCGACAAACCACTGGTGACCCAAAGGCTGGCAGTTACTTCGCTCAACGGATCTCTATCGCCGTTCAGCGAGGTAACGCTGCTAGCAATTTGGGCACCCTGCCACAGGGACCATGTCTTTTTAATGCTTAATTTTAGTTTTTTTTGTTAGTTTTTATTTAATTTTAATTATTAGTTTAGTTTTAATTAATTTTATATAATCTAAGATTGTATCAATATGTATATTCCATTTTAATAAATAAATATTGTATTCATATTGTATAAAAAAATTATGTTAGTTTTGTTATTAGTTAAATTTTAATGTTATTATTAGTTTAATCATTGCAATTTTACCCAATAAAGGATATTGAATTCAATATAAAATCATTGTATATACATTTTTTTAATTGCTTGCATTGTAGTGTAACGTCAGAGCATCAGAAACAGTGCGGTAAAGGCTGCCTGTGGCAATGTTCAACCGCATTCTACAATAACCACAATTGTAAGCAAATTTATGTTCACAATTCACAATAATATAGTCGTTGTCTGGTATATATTTCTTGGTGACAGTTGATTCCTTAGTTTAATTAAACGCGTCATTAAATAACGTGTGAAACGCACTGTAAACGATCGCCAATCATCGGTTGATCAACTTATTAACGAACCTATAGATTTTAATGCTAGGTTCTTATGTCGGACCATATTGCGGTTCTCAGACGTTAAGCCAGCAGCGTACAGCATGACCGCAGGCTGCGCCGTATGTGGGTCACATGTGGGTCACTTCCTTTATAAACTTTGCGGTATTGAAATGTCATTTTTCCTGTTAATACTTTTTATGGCATTTTGTTCGCAACAAATCAAACGTTGTTTATTGAATAGTTAGTTGTCATTTCTATTTATAAATCTGTGGATGCTAGTAACTTTTTTTTTTAATTCAGCCATTTTGAAATTTGTTTCTGACAGACGTCATACAACAGGTGATTTAACTTGAGTGGAGTGTGAGTGAGATATTTTAAATCTTTATTGTTGATTGAACCATAGTTCCAGGAATTTTACTTTACGCTGCAGAGATAAAGTTACCAAACAAAAAAATAATTAAAAAATAATTTTAAAAAAAATCCCTTCTATTATTATTGAAATACCTGAAAAGAATGTTTTCTTCAGCAAAAATGTCTAGTATTTTTTAATAAAATGCGAGTCTAGAATTTATTGCGTGGTCGCGTGACGCAGGCTATTTGAAGTTCTTTTTTGCCAGATTAATTATAAAGCTTATTAACCGTCTGGTCCCTGGTTCAAATCCCTGTGGGAATACGTACCACTAAGGTACTACTTACTACTTGGAACAAATTGCGTAGCGTTAAGGCCGCCTATTGTACTTCTAAATTAATATGTCCGTGTATTGGTGCGTTAATAGTTTTTGAATAAAATTGTATTATTTTTAATAACAAAATATACACATATTTTTAAAATTAATGACACGTTATAATTATGGCTGTCAGTCAAACTTAAGTTTCGACGACCTCCGTGGCGTAATGGTTACCACGCCAGACCGCCGCCACCCAGGAGGTCCCGGGTTCGATTCCCGGTCGGGTCATGATGATTGGCCTCGGGTCTTGGATGTTTATCTATATATGTATTTGTTATAAAATATAATATCGTTGAGTTAGTATCCCATAACACAAGTTTCGAACTTACTTTGGGGTTAGCTCAATCTGTATGAATTGTCCCTATATATTTATTTAAGTAGAAAAAAAGAGAAAGAATTAAAATGAGTTTCTCTAACTGACTGAAAGCCGATAAAAATTTAGGTACTGGAGACAATAGTTTGTACAAGTGTAGTTGTATTTAGTTTAGTTATTCATGGTCTAACCTGAAGGGTCAAAAGTTCGATCCCCGCCAACAGATAAATATTTATTGGCACTTGGATGAATAAAACAGAATACACGATTGTAAAATGTAGAACGTTTCCTTTAATACGCAATTCTATGCGAGTGTGTTCGTAAAAAATTGTGTTTTTGAATAGAATAGAATAGAATATAATAATATCCTTATTTGCTCAAATTAAGGTGAACAGATGGTCTTAAAAAATATTTCAAAGTGTCCTTAATCCGCTACATAAAATAGCATGCAAACATTAATGTCTAATAGATGAAACAATTTAAATTCAATCATTAAAATAAATTATATAATAATATTACATTAAATTAAACATTTTTTTAATTTTTTTATAATAATATTTATACATTCTTACACATTTAACCTAAGTATTATTTTGTGTCCAATTAATTTTATATTGATCTGTATTATATTTAAATGACTGATTGCTTAATTATATTGCCTACTATCTGTCCAAAAAAGTATCATATACTAGCTCATGCCCGCTGTTTTACCCACGTTATACTCCTCATCAGTCATCCGTTCTAGTTCCCGAAATGATATACGGGGTCCAGGTTCAAATTTAAAAAAAAACTGTACAGATATTTTTGCGTGAAAGAGAACAAACATCCAAAACAAACTTTGGCGTTTAAGTTATTAGTAAGGATATGTTAAGAAGAACATTGTTTGACAGCTTAAGTTTTAAAAAAAAGTTTTATTCAGTACGTGAATTTTTTTTTTCGCGACAACAAAAAAAAATTTTTTTCTTACCTGATTTCGACTCATTAAAAATACATTTATTTATTTTATCAGTCATTTTTTTAACGTTGAATGCCTGTCAACCCTGGTATCTTTCAAAGCCACCCTATTTAATGATGTGTGAGTAATCTCCATAATACATACACACACTAATCAATCAAGTTGAGTAAACATAAAACGGGGACTTAGTCATATCTTTGTAAGGAGACTTAAAGTATAAAAATGTTTACAAGCTCTGGAATATGTAAGGGTGTTATTTTCTTTTGATGGAAGAATTTATTTTATGTACCTTTGTAGGATTCTGTAGTAAATACGGAACCCTTTTACTTTTGCCATATCCATTCTTAGATCTATAATGTGGTAATGTTTTTTATTCGTTCCCTCCCCAATACCCCATCGTGTGGGATGTCATTTGATAGCTCTCTTAAATAGTGGTGAGAAAAAATTATTTATGGAATTATTTATATATAACATATTTTTTGGAGTGGTTGAGGAAATATTATGAAATGGGCTCGACCGAGGAAGTACCACCCTCTCACAAAATATTGACGTGAAGCAGCAATGCGTTTCGTTCGGTGAGTGAGAGATCCGGAAGCCCAATTCCTTCCCCATGCCTCTTTCCCATTCCTTCTTTCCCTTCCCTTCCTCCTTCTTTTCCTCCAACTTCCTTGGTGGACAACGCATTGGTAGCGCCCCTGGTGTTACTGATGTCCATAGGCGGCGGTGACCGCTTTCCATCAGGTGGCCCGCTTGCTTGTTTGTCTACTGTATGACATTAAAAAAAATCGTTCTTTTATTTCTTTTAGGAAGATTTACAGAACTAATCGAACAAGCAAACAATAAAAAGTATCAGTTAGTGAATTATTTATATTTAACTTGCAAATTTTTATTTATTTATTTCAAGAAGATTTACAGTCTTACTGAACTGAAGTTGCAAATAATAATAAAAGTAATCAATGCTAATAAATCCTGATTGGCATCTGGTCTTGGATGTTTAACCATATTATATGTATATTTGTTATAATATATACTTAGTATCGTTAAGTTAGTATCCCATAATACAAGTTTCTTACTTTGGGGCTAACTCAATCTGTGTAAATTTGTCCCTATATATTTATTTATTTAAAAATATCCATTGTTGAATTTTTTGTAAGGCACAATGGTCCTTTAAAGTCTATTATGGGAATATTCTTTTAATAGCACAATTCTCTATCTACACAATTAGATTGATTTTGACAAATTAATTACAAGCGTTAATTGCAATTAGTCTTAATGAAATTCCTAATAAAACTGAGTTTCAATTAATTGAGATGGGAACAGAAGAAAGTTGGCGGGGAATATTAATAATCACTAATTTGCTTACCGAAAATACCGTATCAAAATATTTGTTATTTATAAGTATAATAATACAAACCGAAAATAATACATAATGTCTATTTTATTTATTTATTTCATTTATTTAATTTTTAATTTTATTTAAGTTGCACAACATTACAGTAAATGACCAAATCGCTGTACAATGGAAGAACAAAAAATCATTTAAGTTTAAAAATAATAATTAACACAAATTAATAATAGAATAACACAAAATAATAAACAAAAAGAATTAATTAGAAATAACTATCTAACTTTGTTTAACGTCAAAATGTATTAAATATTATTTACGTTATATATTATTGTAAGTATAGTAATATAATATTTGATTGAAGTTATTTATTAATTTTTGTTTTAATATTTAGATGTCCTAGATACTTATTTATCATTTTCTTGTTTATTATTTATTTTCTTGTCTTGCTAGCCCTGCCCACTCCATACAGAAATTCGTTACCTTAAGGTTGCCTTGAAAAGATTGCTTTTTAGCAATAAGGCCGCCTTGTTGCTTTTACACTAGTTTATAAGATTGTTTTTGTACTTTTTCCTGTGTGTAATGCAAATAAAGAGTATTCTATCTATCTATTAAATAACAGCCACCTGAAGGCCACCAACTTGGCTTAATGACTGTCAGTCATTGACAACATCCATCACTGGAGGGCTTCTACGAAACGTAAATCCGATATTTCGGCCGAAGTATCGGAAGAATTTTAACCGTGATTTACGTTTCGTAGTAGCCCTCCTGGACTGCTTAGCGTGCCTTCCGAAGCACGAAAATGTTCGAGATAACGGAACCCATCCAAACACTGTCTAAGGTAGTGTTGCTTAACTTGTGCGTTTTATTATACTTCGTCATATTTCATTTTAGACATTAGTCGCCAAACCCGGTAGGTCCCATTTGTTCTATGGAACATGACGTAATAGAACAATTTTAGAAAATATTGCCCCTATTTGTACTGTAGAACAGTTTGTACTTTTTGTCTCAATTGTTCCATAGAACAAACTAAGTAGGTAGGTATATAAACTTCTTGAGGTTGATATGTAAACTGGCCACTCGAGAATGATTTGCTACATACCACTTGTCTTAGTGACATTGATGATTAGATGGTTACTCACCGACAGAAATTATAATGCCTGGATATATATATCTCATCATGGAAGAATTTCCATTTAGTTCTCATGCTACATCTGCATCATCTGCATTCATAAACAAAAACAGGTGCAAAAGCTAGTATGTAGTTCTATAGTACAAATAGGGACAATATATTCTAAAATTGTTCTTAATTACGTCATGTTCCATAGAACAAAAGGGACCTACCCGCCAAACCCACTGAGTGCGACACACAGAATCTATGAAACTACAAGCTTCAAAATACGAAACAAAATTCATAAATTTAACATAAATTTAATTTATTAAATCCTACTTACTAATATTATAAAGGCGAAGTTTGTGTGTATGTTTGTAACCTTATCACGCTCTAATGTCTGGAGTCTGGACCAAATTATATTTGGTATGTAGGTAGCTGATATCTAGGATTAACACATAGGGTACTTTTTATCCCAAAAGTACGCGATTCCCGTCGGTTTTGGTCAAAAAGCTGATATAGATGGCGCTGCTGTGCAAATAATTAAACGCGGGTAACACCGCGGACATCAACTAGTATTTTATAAATATAATTCAATACACACTAATACGGAAATTTAATTATAAACACAATGATATGGGTGAACGAATTTGCCAATTCCCTTTTATGAGGTCCCAGTTACGAAGGGATATCGCTACTAAGCATTTTTAACCGTATAATATTATGAATGCCACGGGAAATTCGCCAAAACTGATCTTTATAACACCCTATCGGTCATAGACCACTCATGCAGTGCAGACTATTATTTTTTTTTTTTTTTCTTACGCTTCCCGCAATTTTTTCTTCTCGGCTTCAGCTCGATGGCGTCGCTATATGTTGCACTAACGGACACGTGTTAAGTACCGTCGATGCTAGCCAGTGTTTGGATGGGTTTCGTTATCTCAAGTTTCTCCGTGCTTGGGAGGCATGGAGCAAATAACCCGGGAACGTTAAGCCGTCGCGACGGTCCCGGCTGTCTATGGATGACAGTCGTTAAGCCAAGCCAGTAGCCTTCATGCGGCTTGGAAACACTGGCCTCTGCATTGGAGCAGCGTGGCAGAGTACGCTCTAATCCGCTTTGATTGAAGTGAGAGCCGTGTCGCAGCAGGGATGAATAATAGTTATGATATGATTATTATATTCACTAGCTGGTTATCTAGTCATCTCTATTTGAAAGTATAATAGGTTTGTTTACATTTATTCTCAAATAGGTATTTTGAACGAACTATACGTAATTATTATAGTGTAATTACTTACTGTTTGTTCTGTTTAGCAATAAATTATGGACCGTACGTCGGAACTTCGGGAGACCGGAAACCCGTAGATGTTGGTAACCGTAGCTTTTAACAAGTACCCTACATTGATTGCAATTCAGAGCTTTTACAATGTAGATAATTTACTCAAAATAAATAAATAAAAAGGACAGGTTGCACTCCGGGAGTGCCGGCAGAAGTGAAAGTTTAAACATCAACGTTGTGCATTTTTGAATATTTTGGAATGGTTAGGGAATCTACGCTTTTTCGATCAGGCTACGGATCTGACCAGGTTGAACCTTTTTTCCCCATGGATCTAAAAAAAAAGTGCCGCTAGAGAAGTTTTCACTTCAATTAAATATTCTTGGACGAATCACACAACGCCCTCTAGTCCCAAACTAAGCAACTACTGTACTATGGGTACTAGATTGCTGATAAATACTTTGTTATGTAAACAAATACTTATTTATGTATACATAGAAAACATCCAACCAGACCAAGGCGAACAGTTCAAAATATGTTCATGCACACAATTAATGTTTGCCTTGCGCAGGATTCGAACCTGCTGCGGCCCTTGAGATAAAGTGACCATTGCTAGCCACTCGACCACCCAGGCCTGTCAATGTCATAGATTTAGTATAATACTAGCGTACTTAGTACGTAGATCGGCTTTGTTTAATTGAGGCGAGACCAAGAACAAAATACACTAGTGTGCGTGGAATGTACATGTGTGCAAGCAAGATATATAATTATGTGGATTTTCCTTTTAGTTTGAGTTACGTCCAGGCACTGCACAGGTAACCATATTTAATCACGTCGAATTAACACCAAAACTACATTTAAAAACCATATTTTTTTTTAAATAAGTGGGATTTGTTTTAACATGACTGACGTTAGGGCGATACAAGCCCATAGCGTGTATAGGAAAAATGGTCTCGTCTATCTATCTCGCTCTAACAAACGCGTATGCTATGATCTCTCTCTTTTGCATTACCAAACTTCTTACGCTAGTAAGTTATAATAAATCTATGGTCAATGTCGATTACATGATTTGCCATCTCATCTTATTGCCTTGATTGACATCATGCTTTCATTTGTTTCGTATGTCATATTCGCCCCAATTTTTCGTCCTGCATTTCTAAAATTTAATAAAAAAAACTGTACACAATTCGCACAGCGCCAACTGGTCCCAAAGTAAGCTAGGAATAACCTTGTTGTGTTGTGGTACCAGATAACGGAAACATTATAGTACCATAAATATAATAGGTACCTTAATAACATAGAAAACATCCCTACTCGAAACACAAAATTAAATGCCATCTCAAAAATATTTGCCACGTACTGAAATTGAAACCATCTAGTGCCGAAGGTTACCAACGCACCACCGGGCTGTCAATTAGTATTTGTATTGTACACTAAATCTATAGTCTTGCCTAAATGAAGCTTGCCATATTAGCAATGCCTAAACCATCCATCAAACTTAAAAGGGCAAAAGGGAGTTGGAAGTTCACTTCTTTGTAGTGTTAATGATCGCCATCAATGTTATATTAAAATGCGTGAGGATAAGCTAATATAACGCACAGTGAAGATTTGGAACCAACTCCCGCCCGCCAGCGGTGGGGGCCATCTTTAAAAGGCCGGCAGCGGCTGAGGGTCTCCCCGGTGTCTGTGTGCTCCATTGGTGGTGGTGATTACTTAACATCAGGTGATCCGCATGCTCGTTTACATTATATATAATATATTTACATATATATTCGGTTAGAAATAAATAAAATTCTTACACCGTCTGGCATGATGATCAGCCAGTAAAATGGCTTTATCAATGGCCTTCCACAAATCTGTTAAGGCACAGTGTGTTGGACAACCCGAGCAGGATAGGAGATGGCTCATCGTCTCTGGACAAGCCCCCCACACATTCCCACCGAAGTGTCTCCTGTGTAGCCAGGATTTACGACGGCGACCTCATATTGACAATAAGCGATGAACCTTATTGACGTCCCGGGGGAGAAACTACAGCTGTCTTGGAACTCACAACGAATTTAATCAGAAAGAAGATAGTCGGAGTAGGAAGTATTAAAAGGACTTCCCTCCTTAACAACTACGTGAGAGACAGCAATTTGAAGCAAAAGGATGAGCAAAAGATGAGAGATGGCAAATCAAGTGAGGCTCGGCTCATCTATATATCAGTGGTGCACAGGTCATAACCAATATCAGATGGTTCCCCTATGTCACTTATTTTTTAATATAATTAACTTTATCGACCACAATACGAAGTTCTGATACAATTGGCGGACTTAATGCAAATTGCATCTCTACCAGTCAACCATTGCGAGCGCAGAAATTCACGATTGCGGCTTAAATTAAACGAAATATATTATTATGTATAATAAGTACAGGAGCCTATTCAATTCAAACAAACAATCAAATCTTTCCTCTTTATAATATTAGTATAGAAAAGCAAGAAACGCAAAGTATTGGTATTATAACCTTTTGCTACTGATATTCATTAACAGTAAACATATTCCATTTCCCTCAGGTGATGAAACCATATTACTTTCACATGTTATCTGTGGTTCTAATGGGTGTCATTACGGAAATACGAAAATTATGTAGGCAGCCTATCTAACTTGCTACAAATTTATCGTGTTACGTTGTTTTGTGTCTGGCAGCTAAAACCTTGAGAAAATTGATGAGAGAAAATTCTTTTTATGTTATAAACACCACATTATAAAGGCTAATACGTAACAGTAGTTCTACTGTAAAATGTATTTTCTTTCTTTCTTTCTTTCTTTCTACTACCACTACTGGTAAAAAAATACACTTTTCAAAAAAATACCTGCTAGAACTTATTTTGATGCTTCGTGCCTTGCTAGCTATGTTCACTCCATACAAAAATTCGTTATCCTATGGTTGCCTTGAAAAGATTGCTGTCAGCAATAATGGCCGCCTTGCAACTGCCTATGCACAAGTCTACTTGTGTTTTAAAGGTTGTGTATTGCAAATAAGCATAATAATATTCTGTCTATCTAGTATAGGAAAAAGCCCACTACACGTTCTCGTTGCTTTCTACTGAAAAAACAGCTCCTAGGCATACACTGCAAATTCTAAGCGAATTTCTAGCCTATTAATTTAGAACCTTCCGCTCCTTCAACTGCTAGATAAAGTAACACGAGATCATAGCGATGCTAACCTACGAGTTTTTTGGTTACATTCGAACGTGGGTACAAGTCGATAAAATTGAAAAAAAATACATTTTTTTATCTGTGCTAATAAGCTGATGGCATTATGGCCAGTGTCTTTATAAAAGAAAAAAAATATAATATCAAATTCGAATTCAAAATATTTTTATTCAAATAGGCCTAATATAGGTAAGCTGTTTCGAATCGTCACAATTTTTTCCTACCACCAGTTCAGACAATTTCAAACAATTCAAACTTAGCACTTGCTCTTTTAAAATGGTATTTATGATACAATTACAATGACATATCTATGGTTACATCGTATTAAAATGTACGTTTCAAATAAGAACAACTTTTTTTTATATAAATTTTTATCTGTGGTTCTAATAATGTCAAATTTGGAACGGTTTAAGCAAAACGTCGCTACGATTTTAATTCCCAGTTCCAATATCGTTCGGTTTTGTAATGAAGATGGAAAATTTAAATTTCGAACGCAATTCCGCAAATGTCATGGATCTTTTAATTCGAAATGGGAAAATGAAAGGCTTAGCCTTAACTCGCGGTTTAAAATTACTTTTAAAAACGACTCTCAATACAGAACAATTTCACGAAGAGCATTTGTCTATGAATGTTGTAAGGCGTGCACATGCACATTGTTTATGTGTGCGTGATTTTATGAGCATTTCCGATGTTACGCACACTACAATAATGTGCATGTAAACGTTACAATATTCATAGCCAAATGCTATTCGTGAAATAGAACACGACTGTGTACATAGATTTAAAATTTAAAACGCAATAGCTGAAGTGCATTCGTGAATAAAAATAAAATTGTGTTACATAGATTTCTAGGGTAAATCCGAACTGGCCATTTTTTATTCGTTTTTAATCCTCAATGCAAAAAGAGTTGAGTTGAAACAAGAACCTGTAAGGGTGGTAATATAATTGTAGTATCCAAACATGATCCGTTTCTGATGCAATTTATTTGTTCAATGGGAAATGCAGTCGACTTATTATCCATAACGCATTTTTTGTCTGTCTCCTTCTTTTGTCGTTTTTCGTGTGCATCCCGCAATTAGTGTCAAAGCGGGTAGTTGTCAGAATTTTCATTGACTTTTCATTGACTCCTATCGACAAGAGTCGGAGTCGGGACCGACAGCTTTACGTGCCCTCTGGCCTCCGAAACAAGGAGTAGCTCGATTTTTTTAAACTACACTGTCAATACATTGAACACACAGAAATTAAATTTTTAATCACGAGCTCAAATTGACACTATCGAGATGGCGCCCAACAGACACTGACTTTTTTCTTCATATTTGGGATGCATGAAAATTGGTTAGAATGTTTTTGAAGTGAAAACTTCTTTAGCGGCGCTTGGAACTATTTTTAGATGGTTAATAGTAGATTTTACAACAAGTGCACAAAACGAATCATTTCTATCCCAGACTTTTAGCAGCCCTCGCCTTAGTAATGTCGAGGATAGAAATGGTTTTGTGGACGAGTTATAAACTCTGCTTTTCACTTCGATTGCCATGAAATAAATAAATAAACACACGAAAAACAAGACCTGTTTCCCCTTTCCCGCCGCTTTTTTTTAATCTTACAACATTGAAATTAGGCTTGGGCTGCAGACCTATTATACAGCCTACTATTAAATTAATTTTGTAATAAAATAATTTTCTGAAATTAATTAAATAACCTACTACGAATCTACTTTAATTTAAATGTTAATATCTTTTATGACTTAAAAAACACATAAGGCAAATAAATTAAAGTAAATATTAAAAAATAACAAATTCTATCTCTGAACTTTTTGTTGTGTTTGGCTGTATGGCTTATTTCCTTTGCCTTAATATAGATACATTTATGAGTAGATACGTTTTTGCCCTTGTGCACAAAAATCGATTTTGTGCAGCCTATATCCTGCGCAAATAAGCATTTTCTGAGCATGAGAAGTGAAAAAAATGTTAAACTCGCGTCAAATCCGTAGCCTGATCGAAAAAGCGTAAGATTCCCTAACCATTCCAAAATATTCAAATATGCACAACGTTGATGTTTAAGTTTTCACTTCTGCTGGCACTCCCGGAGTGCAACCCGTCCTTTTTTTAGCGAGGTAAAGCTGCTAGCATTTTGTGTACCCAGCACTGCAACATCCTGTCTTTTTAATATTAATTACTAGCTTTTCCCCGCGGCTTCGCTCGCGTTTAATTTTACGACATAGATCTCGTTTGACAACAAAACAACCTACAGCGCGACTTGCGGCGCCATCTGTTGGCCGACATAGCAATTGCAGCGCCATCTATATAAAAGAAATATTTTCCCACTGGAATGACATACTTCACGGGTTTAAAAGCCTATGTTGCGATATGTACCCCTGACAATATGTTTACAAATTTTCATAATGATCGGCTGATTAGTCAAGCCGTGAAGGAATAACAAAAAAAATCACTTTCTCTTTTAGAATATTAAGTAGTATGATTAGTTTTCTAGTAGAATTTTTATTATTAGTTTAGTTTTTAGTTTAAATTAAATGTTATTATTAGTTTAATCATTGTAATTTTACCCAATAAGGGATATGTTAAAATGTTACTTATTATAAAAGTATGTGTAACAACTAGTAGGTAAATCTTACATTATGAAATGTGATATTAGGTCAATCAATAACTTAATTATATTGTGTGAAACCACGCGTTTCTTATCAATATTACTCTCACGAATATAACATACGTAATTACAGCCTTAGTCCACTCTATTGTGACTTGATTCCAATAAATTGGCGAAAATTCCGTATTTTACGAAATTGAATTTCAAAAATGTTGTAAACTTCATATTTTATAAAATGGTCAATTTAATACATAAAATAATACATTTTTTATTGATTATGGATTTCTGTCGTAAATTAACAAAGTCAGTCGTATTTTAACGTATTCAATTGACTACTTTTATGTATTAAATAAAGTTGTAAAGAAATTAGTAACCATCTATAAATCATTGCAATGCTGTACCTATCTATTATATTTTTGTTACAAATGAGATACCGAAATAACACTTAAAATATTTTTATTAAAAAATAATAATTGTGAACACAATTTTAATTCAAAGAATTAAAAAGAATAAATCATAAAAATGTAAAGATCCCACATATTAATCTGAAATACAAAATTTAACTCAAAAAATTTATGAGAACGCAGCTATAATAAAATAACGATTTCAACTTTCCAATAAAAAAAAACATTATAATAAAATAAAAAAGTTTTTTACCTGTAACCAGCCAATTCTTTCTAAAACTCAACGAAAAACTTCTTAAGAAAACTTTTTTTTCGTACAAAAAAGTTTTTACACTATTAGTTTATCACCACACACTTTTAAAAAAATAAAAAAAAACCTCTTTTGTTTTTAACTTTATTTTTTTATTTTATCATTTATTTATAGTTCTGAATATTTGATTTCGAACTTGGGCGGTATACGAAGCGCGATGGGCGGTCTGAGCGGCGCCCAAGTGTCTACTGAAATATGGAGAGGCCGCCCGCCTACACAACCATAGCCCATATAGCTCGAATTCAGTGGCTAAATTTCTTACTGATAAACTTTTGTTTATTAGACATAGATTAAACTTGCTGGTGATCTAGAATATAGTAATTAAGTTAGATCTTTTGTTTCTAGCAAAGACTTTCTAAGTGTTTTTATATTTTATCTTTTTCTTATCTGAGAATATGTTATGGGAGTCGTAGGGTTATCAATTTATCAAAATTATTTCAATATAAATATGTTTTATGTAGATTAATTTAATCTATTTCTTATTTTGCTCGGCGACATCGTATTTTACATTAATTGTATATTATTGATTTTATTCGTTTGATTTAAGCCGCAATCGTGAATATCTGCACTCCCAACTGGTAGAAAATGCAATTAGCATTAAGTCCACCAATAATTGAATCAGTAATTTTGTGTATTGTGGTCAATAAAGTTATATTTAAAAAAAACTTCAATGTCGTTTTCATTAATTTTTGGCTAGATAACAATATCAGCCAAGTGTTTATAAAATCAAACAAATACTTACCTATTGTCTTGCACATAATTTTTTTACTAATAAATCTACACTATCTACAAACACTTCTACATCCACACTAATATTATGAAGACGAAAGTTTTTTTTTTTTTTTTGATGATCTTGTGCAAGCTATTGAAGCGCTAACGGGATACGCTACACCAGCAACATTGGTTTTACGTGGGCGAGGTGTCAACCCGTCGCACAACCCCCGAAATGCTGGAGGACCAAACCCGTCGTTGGTCAGCGAGTCCATCGGACTTAGCCGGTTAGTGTAGCTAGGCTGTACTACCGACCATTCCCCTATCCGCCACCTTGGGGACGCTCCCCTACGCTGTGAGGGCCAGCGCGGGGCTAAGACGAAAGATTTGTATTTATGTATGTGTGTATGTTTGTAATGGATAAACTCAAAACCTACTGGACCGATTTCAAAAATTCTTTCACCGTTTGGAAGCTACGTTATACCTAAGTGGCATAGGATATATATATATATATATATATATATATATATATTTAATTTAGGGTTCCCTATTAAAACCCGAGTGAAGCCAGGGCGAGGCACTAGTAAAAGATATAACGAAACTCATAACAATACATACTTTGTACAGTCAAAAAACATATTTAAGTGTTCAAGGTGGAATCTGACCGTCGGGCTGGTCCATAGATTGAAAGTCGCACAGCGGGCGATGGAGAGAGCTATGCTCGGAGTTTCTCTAAGGGACAAGATCCGAAACGAAGAAATTCGACGGAGAACGAAAGCCTTCGATATAGCTCTCAAAGTCAGCAAGCTGAAGTGGCAATGGGCCGGCCACATCTGCCGTGCTAGCGATGGCAGATGGGGGAGGAAGGTCTTGGAGTGGGGAAGCGAAGTGTAGGGCGCCCTCCCTTCAGATGGACAGACGACCTTAAGAAAGCGGCTGGAGGCGGATGGATGCGGAAAGCGGAGGATCGCATTTGGTGGAAGGCATTGGGAAAGGCCTATACCCAGCAGTGGGTAGATACAGGCTGATGATGATGATGATGATGATGATGATGATGATGATGATTAAAGTTCATATTTTATTACATAAAAGGTTTTTCTTCTTTGTTGGCTGTACATATTAAAATTATCTCAAATGTGACAGCCCTCATGAACTTTCTACTTAATGATCGCAATCTATTCTAAACTACTAAACAATAAAGTTTTGTAATTATTCTTAACTATATTTTATTCGTAGATTCGCTTGTAATTATGAATGTCAATATTATTTAATTAAGATTTATATTATTATTTGCGTCACTCCCGACTGAGTCCCGACCCCGCTGCCTCTGGCAGTGTAGAACAATTAAGAAAAAACTTTTTCTTTTTAATTATTTCCACTAGTTCAATCATAGACCTTTACTCTGCATAGGTATGGTGGGTATGCTTTGGTTATATAAAACTTCACTACAGTGAAGACGACTCTTTTACTACAGGTTTACTATTAACTTAACAAAAGACCTCCCAACCCTTGTAAAAAAACACCTTCAGAAATAATAAAGAATTTTGAATTTTGTATTTTTTGAATTTTTTAAGTGATAATTTTTCAGCAAAAAAAATCTATGCATACCACAGAGATTTTAATATACTTTAACTAGTCAAAACCACGGACTCGCGCAGACGTAAAACGAAGTTCGAAACTCACTTATTACTCAGTGCATAACGACAATAGATTTTCTAAACTGTGAGCCTAAATTTTAGCTCAAACAGATGTACAAGGATGTTTAATTGTTTATGAACGTGAGTGACGTTTGTAGGAGGGCTCGGGACAAGCCCACCACACATTCCCACCACTGTGTCTCCTGTGTAGCCAGGATCAACAACGGGCAGCGCTCGACTGT